>CAKAJE020000960.1:0-133101 GCA_916610135.2 Macropis europaea | reverse complement strand
CATACGTCGCTCCTATTTCAGATAGTGTACTGGGCTTGGCGGCATCTTAAAGCGCGTGGAATGTCGAGTAAAATGCACTATTAAACTTCTAGGATAAGGCAAACAGAGACCCGATTAGATCATTTTATATTACGCTTAATATAAGAATTCAGCGTAATTCTGTCACATTTGTTCAACTTACGTAGCTCCTATTTCAGATAGCGTACTTGGCTAGGCGGCAACTTAAACCGCGTGGAATGGCGAGTAAAATGCACTATTAAACTTCTATGATAGGGCAATCAGAGACCCGATTAGATCATTTTATATTGTGTTTACTATAACGTTTCAGGGAAATTCTATCACATTTTTTCAATTTACGTCGCTCCTATTTCAGATAGCGTATTGGGCTAAGCGGCATCTCAAAGCGCATGAAATGGCAAGTAAAATGCACTATTAAACTTCTAGGGTAGGGCATTCAGAGACCCGGTTAGATCATTTATATTTTGGTTAATATAAGAATTCAGCGAAATTCTATCACATTCGTTCAATTTACGTCGCTCCTATTTCAGATAGCGTATTGGGCGAAGCGGCATCTCAAAGCGCATGAAATGGCGAGTAAAATGCACTATTAAACTTCTAGGGTACGGCAAACAGAGACCCGATTAGATCAATTTATATTATGGTTAATTTAAGAATTCAGCAAAATTCTATCACATTTTTTCAATTTACGTCGTTCCTATTTCAGCTAGCGTACTGGGCTAGGCGGCATCTTAAAACGCGAGGAATGGCGAGTAAAATGCACTGTTAATCTTCTATGATAGGGCAATCAGAAACCCGATTAGATCATTTTATATTTTGGTTAATACATGAATTCAGCGAAATTCTATCACATTTGTTTAATTTACGTCGCTCCTATTTCAGATAGCGTATTGGGCTAAGCGGCATCTCAAAGCGCATGAAATGGCAAGTAAAATGCACTATTAAACTTCTAGGGTAGGGCAATCAGAGACCCGGTTAGATCATTTTATATTATGGTTAATTTAAGAATTCAGGAAATTCTATCACATTTGTTCAATTTACGTCGCTCCTGTTTCAGATAGCGTATTGGGCGAAGCGCCATCTCAAAGCGCATGAAATGACGAGTGAAATGAACTATTAAACTTCTAGGATTGTCTGAACAAAGACCCGATTAGATCATTTTACATTAAGGTTAATATAAGAATTCAGGGAAATTCTATCACATTTGTTCAATTTACGTCGCTCCTATTTCGGATAGCGTATTGGGCTAAGCGCCATCTCAAAGCGCATGAAATGGCGAGGAAAATGCACTATTAAACTTCTAGGGTAGGGCAAACTGAGACCCGATTAGATCATTTTACAATACGATTAATTTAAGAATTCAGCCAAATTCTATCACATTTGTTCAATTTACGTCGCTCCTATTTCAGATAGCGTACCGGGCTAGGCGGAATCTTAAAGCGCGTGGATTGGCGAGTAAAATGCACTATTAAACTTCTATGACAGGGCAATCAGAGACCCGATTAGATCATTTTATATTTTGGTTAATATATGAATTCAGCGAAATTCTATCACATTTGTTTTATTTACGTCGCTCCTATTTCAGATAGCGTATTGGGCTAAGCGGCATCTCAAAGCGCGTGGAATGGCGAGTAAAATGCACTATTAAACTTCTAGGGTAGGGCAAACAGAGACCCGATTAGATCATTTCATATTATGGTTAATTTATCAATTCAGCGAGATTCTATCGCATTTGTTCAATTTACGTCACTCCTATTTCAGATAGCGTATTGGGCTAAGCGGCATCTCAGAGCGCATGAAATGGCGAGTAAAATGCACTATTAAACTTCTAGGATAAGGCAAACAGAGAGCCGATTGGATCATTTTATATTACGGTTAATATAAGAATGCAGCGTAATTCTGTCACAGTTGCTCAACTTACGTAGCTCCTATTGCAGATAGCGTACTGGGCTGGGCGGCAACTTAAACCGCGTGGAATGGCGAGTAAAATGCACTATTAAACTTCTATGATAGGGCAATCAGAGATCCGATTAGATCATTTTATATTTTGTTTACTATAACATTTCAGGGAAATTCTATCACATTTGTTCAATTTACGTCGCTCCTATTTCAGATAGCGTATTGGTCTAAGCGGCATCTCAAAGCGCATGAAATGACGAATAAAATGCACTATTAAACTTCTAGGGTAGGGCGAACAAAGACCCGATTAGATCATTTTACATTAAGGTTAATATAAGAATTCAGCGAAATTCTATCACATTTGTTCAATTTACGTCGCTCCTATTTCAGATAGCGTATTGGGCTAAGCGGCATCTCAAAGCGCATGAAATGGCGAGTAAAATGCACTATTAAACTTCTAGGATAAGGCAAACAGAGACCCGATTAGATCTTTTTATATTACGGTTAATATAAGAATTCAGCTTAATTCTATCACATTTGTTCAACTTACGTCGCTGATATTTCAGATAGCGTATTGGGCTAAGCGGCATCTCAAAGCGCAAGAAATGGCGAGTAAAATGCACTATTAAACTTCTAGGGTAGGGGAAACAGAGACCCGATTAGATCAATTTATATTATGGTTAATTTAAGAATTCAGCGTAATTCTATCACATTTGTTCAATTTACGTCGCTCCTATTTCAGATAGCGTATTGGGCTAAGCGGCACCTCAAAGCGCATGAAATGGCGAGTAAAATGCACTATTAAACTTCTAGGATAAGGCAAAGAGAGACCCGATTAGATCGTTTATATTACGGTTAATATAAGAATTCAGCGTAATTCTGTGACATTTGTTCAACTTACGTAGCTCCTATTTCAGATAGCGTACTGGGCTAGGCGGCATCTTAAAGCGCGTGGAATGGCGAGTACAATGCACTATTAAACTTCTATGATAGGGCAATCAGAGACCCGATTAGAACATTTTATATTTTGGTTAATATAAGAATTCAGCGAAATTCTATCACAATTGTTCAATTTACATCGCTCCTATTTCAGATAGCGTATTGGGCTAAGCGGCATCTCAAAGCGCATGAAATGGCGAGTAAAATGCACTATTAAACATCTAGGATAAGGCAAACAGAGACCCGATTAGATCATTTTATATTACGGTTAATATAAGAATTCAGCGTAATTCTATCACATTTGTTCAACACACGTCGCTCCTATTTCAGATAGCGTACTGGGCTAGGCGGCATCTTAATGCGCGTGGAAGGGCGAGTAAAATGCACTACTAAACTTCTATGGTAGGGCAGTCAGAGTCCCGTTTAGATCATTTTATGTATTGTTTAATATAAGATTTCAGGGAAATTCTATCACATTTGTTCAATTTACGTCGCTCCTATTTCAGATAGCGTATTGGGCTAAGCGGCATCTCACAGCTCATGAAATGAGGAGAGAAATGCACTATTAAACTTCTTGGGTAGGGCGAACAGAGACCCGATTAGGTCATTTCATATTGTGGTTAATTTAAGAATTCAGCGAAATTCTATCACATTTGTTCAATTTACGTCGCTCCTATTGCAGATAGCGTATTGGGCTAAGCGGCATCTCAATGCGCATGAAATGGCGAGTAAAATGCACTGTTAAACTTCAAGGGTAGGGCAAACAGAGACCCCATTAGATCATTTTAAATTATGGTTAATTTAAGAATTCAGCGAAATTCTATCACATTTGTTCAATTTACGTCGCTCCTATTTCAGATAGCGTATTGGGCCAAGCGGCATCTCAAAGCGCATGAAATGGCGAGTAAAATGCACTGTTAAACTTGTAGGGTAGGTCAAACGGAGACCCGATTAGATCATTTCATATTATGGTTAATTTAAGAATTCAGAAAAATTCTATCACATTTGTTCAGTTTACGTCGCTCCTATTTCAGATGGCGTACTCGGATAGGCGGCATCTTAAAGCGCGTGGAATGGCGAGTAAAATGCACTATTAAACTTCAAGGGTAATGCAAACAGAGAGCCGATTAGATCATTTTATATTACGGTTAATATAAGATTTCAGGGAAATTCTATCACATTTGTTCAATTTACGTCGCTCCTATTTCAGATAGCGTACTGGGCTAAGCGGCATCTCAAAGCGCATGAAATGGCGAGTAAAATGCACTATTAAACTTCTGGGATAAGGCAAACAGAGACCCGATTAGATTATTTTATATTACGGTTAATATAAGAATTCATCGTAATTCTATCACATTTGTTCAACATACGTCGCTCCTATTTCAGATAGTGTACTGGGCTAGGCGGCATCTTAATGCGCGTGGAAGGGCGAGTAAAATGCACTACTAAACTTCTATGGTAGGGCAGTCAGAGTCCCGTTTAGATCATTTTATGTATTGTTTAATATAAGATTTCAGGGAAATTCTATCACATTTGTTCAATTTACGTCGCTCCTATTTCAGATAGCGTATTGGGCTAAGCGGCATCTCAAAGCGCATGAAATGGCGAGTAAAATGCACTGTTAAACTTGTAGGGTAGGGCAAACAGAGACCCGATTAGATCATTTCATATTATTGTTAATTTAAGAATTCAGAAAAATTCTATCACATTTGTTCAATTTACGTCGCTCCTATTTCAGATGGCGTACTCGGATAGGCGGCATCTTAAAGCGCGTGGAATGGCGAGTAAAATGCACTATTAAACTTCTAGGATAAGGCAAACAGAGACCCGATTAGATCATTTTATATTACGGTTAATATAAGAATTCAGCGTAATTCTGTGACATTTGTTCAACTTACGTAGCCCCTATTTCAGATAGCGTATTGGGCTAGGCGGCAACGTAAAGCGCGTGGAATGGCGAGTAAAATGCACTATTAAACTTCTATGATAGGGCAATCAGAGACCCGATTAGATCATTTTATATTTTGTTTACTATAACATTTCAGGGAAATTCTATCCCATTTGTTCAATTTACGTCGCTCCTATTCCAGATAGCGTATTGGGCTAAGCGGCATCACAAAGCGCATGAAATGGCGAGTAAAATGCACTATTAAACTTCTAGGGTAATGCAAACAGAGACCCGATTAGATCATTTTATATTACGGTTAATATAAGTATTCAGCGTAATTCTATCACATTTGTTCAATATACGTCGCTCCTATTTCAGATAGTGTACTGGGCTAGGCGGCATCTTAAAGCGCGTGGAAGGGCGTGTAAAATGCACTACTAAACTTCTATGATAGGGCAATCAGAGTCCCGTTTAGATCATTTTATATTTTGTTTAATATAAGATTTCAAGGAAATTCTATCACATTTGTTCAATTTACGTCGCTCCTATTTCAGATAGCGTACTGGGCTAGGCGGCATCTTAAAGCGCGTGGAATGACGAGTAAAATGCACTATTAAACTTGTAGGGTAATGCAAACAGAGAGCCGATTAGATCATTTTATATTACGGTTATATAAGATTTCAGGGAAATTCTATCACATTTGTTCAATTTACGTCGCTCCTATTTCAGATAGCTATTGGGCTAAGCGGCATCTCAAAGCGCATGAAATGACGAGAGAAATGCACTATTAAACTTCTTGGGTAGGGCGAACAGAGACCCGATTACATCATTTTATATTATGGTTAATATAAGAATTCAGCGAAATTCTATCACATTTGTTCAATTTACGTCGCTCCTATGTCAGATAGCGTATTGGCCTAAGCGGCACCTCAAAGCGCATGAAATGACGACTGAAATGCACTATTAAACTTCTAGGGTAGGGCGAACAAAGACCCGATTAGATCATTTAACGTTATGGTTAATAAAAGAATTCAGCGAAATTCTATCACATTTGTTCAATTTACATCGCTCCTATTTCAGATAGCGTATTGGGCTAAGCGGCATTTCAAAGCGCATGAAATGGCGAGTAAAATGCACTATTCAACTTCTAGGATAAGGCAAACAGAGACCCGATTAGGTCATTTTATATTTTGTTTAATATAAGAATTCAGCGAAATTCTATCACATTTGTTGAATTTACGTCGCTCCTATTTCAGATAGCGGATTGGGCTAAGCGGCATCTCAAAGCGCATGAAATGTTGAGAGAAATGCACTATTAAACTTCTAGGGTAGGGCAATCAGAGACCCGATTAGATCATTTTATATTATGGTTAATTTAAGAATTCAGCAAAATTCTATCACATTTGTTCAATTTACGTCGTTCCTATTTCAGATAGCATACTGGGCTAGGCGGCATCTTAAAGCGCGTGGAATGGCGAGTATAATGCACTAATAAACTTCTATGATAGGGCAATCAGAGACCCGATTAGATCATTTTATATTTTGTTTAATATAAGAATTCAGCGAAATTCCATCACATTTGTTTAATTTACGTCGCTCCTATTTCAGATAGCGTATTGGGCTAAGCGGCATCTCAAAGCGCATGAAATGGCGAGTAAAATGCACTATTATAATTCTAGGGTACGGCAATCAGAGACCCGATTAGATCATTTTATATTATGGTTAATTTAAGAATTCAGCAAAATTCTATCACATTTGTTCAATTTACGTCGTTCCTATTTCAGATAGCATACTGGGCTAGGCGGCATCTTAAAGCGCGTGGAATGGAGAGTAAAATGCACTATTAAACGTCTATGATAGGGCAATCAGAGACCCGATTAGATCATTTTATATTTTGGTTAGTATAAGGATTCAGCGTAATTCTATCACATTTGTTCAATTTACGTCACTCCTATTTCAGATAGCGTATTGGGCTAAGCGGCATCTCAAAGCGCATGAAATGGCGAGTAAAATGCACTATTAAACTTCTAGGATAAGGCAAACAGAGACCCGATTAGATCATTGTATATTACGGTTAATATAAGAATTCAGCGTAATTCTGTCACATTTGCTCAACTTACGTAGCTCCTATTGCAGATAGCGTACTGGGCTAGGCGGCAACTTAAACCGCGTGGAATGGCGAGTAAAATGCACTATTAAACTTCTATGATAGGGCAATCAGAGACCCGATTAGATCATTTTATATTTTGTTTACTATAACATTTCAGGGAAATTCTATCACATTTGTTCAATTTACGTCGCTCCTATTTCAGATAGCGTATTGGGCTAAGCGGCATCTCAAAGCGCATGAAATGACGAATAAAATGCACTATTAAACTTCTAGGGTAGGGCGAACAAAGACCCGATTAGATCATTTTACATTAAGGTTAATATAAGAATTCAGCGAAATTCTATCACATTTGTTCAATTTACGTCGCTCCTATTTCAGATAGCGTATTGGGCTAAGCGGCATCTCAAAGCGCATGAAATGGCGAGTAAAATGCACTATTAAACTTCTAGGATAAGGCAAAGAGAGACCCGATTAGATCATTTTATATTACGGTTAATATAAGAATTCAGCGTAATTCTGTGACATTTGTTCAATTTACGTCGCTCCTATTTCATATAGCGTATTGGGCTAAGCGGCATCTCACAGCGCATGAAATGACGAGAGAAATTCACTATTAAACTTCTTGGGTAGGGCGAACAGAGACCTGATTAGGTCATTTCATATTATGGTTAATTTAAGAATGCAGCGAAATTCTATCACATTTGTTCAATTTGCGTCGTTCCTATTTCAGATAGCGTATTGGGCTAAGCGGCATCTCAAAGCGCATGAAATGGCGAGTAAAATGCACTATTAAACTTCTAGGATAAGGCAAACAGAGACCCGATTAGATCATTTTATATTACGGTTAATATAAGAATTAAGCGTAATTCTGTGACATTTGTTCAACTTACGTAGCTCCTATTTCAGATAGCGTACTGGGCTAGGCGGCAACTTAAAGCGCGTGGAATGGCGAGTAAAATGCACTATTGAACTTCTATGATAGGGCAATCAGAGACCCGATTAGATCATTTTATATTACGGTTAATATAAGAATTCAGCGTAATTCTATCACATTTGGTCAACATACGTCGCTCCTATTTCAGATAGCGTACTGGGCTAGGCGGCATCTTAATGCGCGTGGAAGGGCGAGTAAAATGCACTACTAAACTTCTATGGTAGGGCAGTCAGAGTCCAGTTTAGATCATTTTATGTATTGTTTAATATAAGATTTCAGGGAAATTCTATCACATTTGTTCAATTTATGTCGCTCCTATTTCAGATAGCGGATTGGGCTAAGCGGCATCTCAAAGCGCATGAAATGTTGAGAGAAATGCACTATTAAACTTCTAGGGTACGGCAATCAGAGACCCGATTAGATCATTTTATATTATGGTTAATTTAAGAATTCAGCAAAATTCTATCACATTTGTTCAATTTACGTCGTTCCTATTTCAGATAGCATACTGGGCTAGGCGGCATCTTAAAGCGCGTGGAATGGAGAGTAAAATGCACTATTAAACGTCTATGATAGGGCAATCAGAGACCCGATTAGATCATTTTATATTTTGGTTAGTATAAGGATTCAGCGTAATTCTATCACATTTGTTCAATTTACGTCACTCCTATTTCAGATAGCGTATTGGGCTAAGCGGCATCTCAAAGCGCATGAAATGGCGAGTAAAATGCACTATTAAACTTCTAGGATAAGGCAAACAGAGACCCGATTAGATCATTGTATATTACGGTTAATATAAGAATTCAGCGTAATTCTGTCACATTTGCTCAACTTACGTAGCTCCTATTGCAGATAGCGTACTGGGCTAGGCGGCAACTTAAAGCGCGTGGAATGGCGAGTAAAATGCACTATTAAACTTCTATGATAGGGCAATCAGAGACCCGATTAGATCATTTTATATTTTGTTTACTATAACATTTCAGGGAAATTCTATCACATTTGTTCAATTTACGTCGCTCCTATTTCAGATAGCGTATTGGTCTAAGCGGCATCTCAAAGCGCATGAAATGACGAATAAAATGCACTATTAAACTTCTAGGGTAGGGCGAACAAAGACCCGATTAGATCATTTTACATTAAGGTTAATATAAGAATTCAGCGAAATTCTATCACATTTGTTCAATTTACGTCGCTCCTATTTCAGATAGCGTATTGGGCTAAGCGGCATCTCAAAGCGCATGAAATGGCGAGTAAAATGCACTATTAAACTTCTAGGATAAGGCAAAGAGAGACCCGATTAGATCATTTTATATTACGGTTAATATAAGAATTCAGCGTAATTCTGTGACATTTGTTCAATTTACGTCGCTCCTATTTCAGATAGCGTATTGGGCTAAGCGGCATCTCACAGCGCATGAAATGACGAGAGAAATTCACTATTAAACTTCTTGGGTAGGGCGAACAGAGACCTGATTAGGTCATTTCATATTATGGTTAATTTAAGAATGCAGCGAAATTCTATCACATTTGTTCAATTTGCGTCGTTCCTATTTCAGATAGCGTATTGGGCTAAGCGGCATCTCAAAGCGCATGAAATGGCGAGTAAAATGCACTATTAAACTTCTAGGATAAGGCAAACAGAGACCCGATTAGATCATTTTATATTACGGTTAATATAAGAATTAAGCGTAATTCTGTGACATTTGTTCAACTTACGTAGCTCCTATTTCAGATAGCGTACTGGGCTAGGCGGCAACTTAAAGCGCGTGGAATGGCGAGTAAAATGCACTATTGAACTTCTATGATAGGGCAATCAGAGACCCGATTAGATCATTTTATATTACGGTTAATATAAGAATTCAGCGTAATTCTATCACATTTGGTCAACATACGTCGCTCCTATTTCAGATAGCGTACTGGGCTAGGCGGCATCTTAATGCGCGTGGAAGGGCGAGTAAAATGCACTACTAAACTTCTATGGTAGGGCAGTCAGAGTCCAGTTTAGATCATTTTATGTATTGTTTAATATAAGATTTCAGGGAAATTCTATCACATTTGTTCAATTTATGTCGCTCCTATTTCAGATAGCGGATTGGGCTAAGCGGCATCTCAAAGCGCATGAAATGTTGAGAGAAATGCACTATTAAACTTCTAGGGTACGGCAATCAGAGACCCGATTAGATCATTTTATATTATGGTTAATTTAAGAATTCAGCAAAATTCTATCACATTTGTTCAATTTACGTCGTTCCTATTTCAGATAGCATACTGGGCTAGGCGGCATCTTAAAGCGCGTGGAATGGAGAGTAAAATGCACTATTAAACGTCTATGATAGGGCAAACAGAGACCCGATTAGATCATTTTATATTTTGGTTAGTATAAGGATTCAGCGTAATTCTATCACATTTGTTCAATTTACGTCACTCCTATTTCAGATAGCGTATTGGGCTAAGCGGCATCTCAAAGCGCATGAAATGGCGAGTAAAATGCACTATTAAACTTCTAGGATAAGGCAAACAGAGACCCGATTAGATCATTGTATATTACGGTTAATATAAGAATTCAGCGTAATTCTGTCACATTTGCTCAACTTACGTAGCTCCTATTGCAGATAGCGTACTGGGCTAGGCGGCAACTTAAACCGCGTGGAATGGCGAGTAAAATGCACTATTAAACTTCTATGATAGGGCAATCAGAGACCCGATTAGATCATTTTATATTTTGTTTACTATAACATTTCAGGGAAATTCTATCACATTTGTTCAATTTACGTCGCTCCTATTTCAGATAGCGTATTGGTCTAAGCGGCATCTCAAAGCGCATGAAATGACGAATAAAATGCACTATTAAACTTCTAGGGTAGGGCGAACAAAGACCCGATTAGATCATTTTACATTAAGGTTAATATAAGAATTCAGCGAAATTCTATCACATTTGTTCAATTTACGTCGCTCCTATTTCAGATAGCGTATTGGGCTAAGCGGCATCTCAAAGCGCATGAAATGGCGAGTAAAATGCACTATTAAACTTCTAGGATAAGGCAAAGAGAGACCCGATTAGATCATTTTATATTACGGTTAATATAAGAATTCAGCGTAATTCTGTGACATTTGTTCAATTTACGTCGCTCCTATTTCAGATAGCGTATTGGGCTAAGCGGCATCTCAAAGCGCATGAAATGACGAGAG
Source organism: Macropis europaea (assembly GCA_916610135.2). NCBI lineage: Eukaryota > Metazoa > Arthropoda > Insecta > Hymenoptera > Melittidae > Macropis > Macropis europaea. Next base: position 122,124 of record CAKAJE020000960.1, on the reverse strand, counting down.
AAATTCACTATTAAACTTCTTGGGTAGGGCGAACAGAGACCTGATTAGGTCATTTCATATTATGGTTAATTTAAGAATGCAGCGAAATTCTATCACATTTGTTCAATTTGCGTCGTTCCTATTTCAGATAGCGTATTGGGCTAAGCGGCATCTCAAAGCGCATGAAATGGCGAGTAAAATGCACTATTAAACTTCTAGGATAAGGCAAACAGAGACCCGATTAGATCATTTTATATTACGGTTAATATAAGAATTAAGCGTAATTCTGTGACATTTGTTCAACTTACGTAGCTCCTATTTCAGATAGCGTACTGGGCTAGGCGGCAACTTAAAGCGCGTGGAATGGCGAGTAAAATGCACTATTGAACTTCTATGATAGGGCAATCAGAGACCCGATTAGATCATTTTATATTACGGTTAATATAAGAATTCAGCGTAATTCTATCACATTTGGTCAACATACGTCGCTCCTATTTCAGATAGCGTACTGGGCTAGGCGGCATCTTAATGCGCGTGGAAGGGCGAGTAAAATGCACTACTAAACTTCTATGGTAGGGCAGTCAGAGTCCAGTTTAGATCATTTTATGTATTGTTTAATATAAGATTTCAGGGAAATTCTATCACATTTGTTCAATTTATGTCGCTCCTATTTCAGATAGCGGATTGGGCTAAGCGGCATCTCAAAGCGCATGAAATGTTGAGAGAAATGCACTATTAAACTTCTAGGTTACGGCAAACAGAGACCCGATTAGATCATTTTATATTATGGTTAATTTAAGAATTCAGCAAAATTCTATCACATTTGTTCAATTTACGTCGTTCCTATTTCAGATAGCATACTGGGCTAGGCGGCATCTTAAAGCGCGTGGAATGGAGAGTAAAATGCACTATTAAACGTCTATGATAGGGCAATCAGAGACCCGATTAGATCATTTTATATTTTGGTTAGTATAAGGATTCAGCGTAATTCTATCACATTTGTTCAATTTACGTCACTCCTATTTCAGATAGCGTATTGGGCTAAGCGGCATCTCAAAGCGCATGAAATGGCGAGTAAAATGCACTATTAAACTTCTAGGATAAGGCAAACAGAGACCCGATTAGATCATTGTATATTACGGTTAATATAAGAATTCAGCGTAATTCTGTCACATTTGCTCAACTTACGTAGCTCCTATTGCAGATAGCGTACTGGGCTAGGCGGCAACTTAAACCGCGTGGAATGGCGAGTAAAATGCACTATTAAACTTCTATGATAGGGCAATCAGAGACCCGATTAGATCATTTTATATTTTGTTTACTATAACATTTCAGGGAAATTCTATCACATTTGTTCAATTTACGTCGCTCCTATTTCAGATAGCGTATTGGTCTAAGCGGCATCTCAAAGCGCATGAAATGACGAATAAAATGCACTATTAAACTTCTAGGGTAGGGCGAACAAAGACCCGATTAGATCATTTTACATTAAGGTTAATATAAGAATTCAGCGAAATTCTATCACATTTGTTCAATTTACGTCGCTCCTATTTCAGATAGCGTATTGGGCTAAGCGGCATCTCAAAGCGCATGAAATGGCGAGTAAAATGCACTATTAAACTTCTAGGATAAGGCAAAGAGAGACCCGATTAGATCATTTTATATTACGGTTAATATAAGAATTCAGCGTAATTCTGTGACATTTGTTCAATTTACGTCGCTCCTATTTCATATAGCGTATTGGGCTAAGCGGCATCTCACAGCGCATGAAATGACGAGAGAAATTCACTATTAAACTTCTTGGGTAGGGCGAACAGAGACCTGATTAGGTCATTTCATATTATGGTTAATTTAAGAATGCAGCGAAATTCTATCACATTTGTTCAATTTGCGTCGTTCCTATTTCAGATAGCGTATTGGGCTAAGCGGCATCTCAAAGCGCATGAAATGGCGAGTTAAATGCACTATTAAACTTCTAGGATAAGGCAAACAGAGACCCGATTAGATCATTTTATATTACGGTTAATATAAGAATTAAGCGTAATTCTGTGACATTTGTTCAACTTACGTAGCTCCTATTTGAGATAGCGTACTGGGCTAGGCGGCATCTTAAAGCGCGTGGAATGGCGAGTAAAATGCACTATTGAACTTCTATGATAGGGCAATCAGAGACCCGATTAGATCATTTTATATTACGGTTAATATAAGAATTCAGCGTAATTCTATCACATTTGGTCAACATACGTCGCTCCTATTTCAGATAGCGTACTGGGCTAGGCGGCATCTTAATGCGCGTGGAAGGGCGAGTAAAATGCACTACTAAACTTCTATGGTAGGGCAGTCAGAGTCCAGTTTAGATCATTTTATGTATTGTTTAATATAAGATTTCAGGGAAATTCTATCACATTTGTTCAATTTATGTCGCTCCTATTTCAGATAGCGGATTGGGCTAAGCGGCATCTCAAAGCGCATGAAATGTTGAGAGAAATGCACTATTAAACTTCTAGGGTACGGCAATCAGAGACCCGATTAGATCATTTTATATTATGGTTAATTTAAGAATTCAGCAAAATTCTATCACATTTGTTCAATTTACGTCGTTCCTATTTCAGATAGCATACTGGGCTAGGCGGCATCTTAAAGCGCGTGGAATGGAGAGTAAAATGCACTATTAAACGTCTATGATAGGGCAATCAGAGACCCGATTAGATCATTTTATATTTTGGTTAGTATAAGGATTCAGCGTAATTCTATCACATTTGTTCAATTTACGTCACTCCTATTTCAGATAGCGTATTGGGCTAAGCGGCATCTCAAAGCGCATGAAATGGCGAGTAAAATGCACTATTAAACTTCTAGGATAAGGCAAACAGAGACCCGATTAGATCATTGTATATTACGGTTAATATAAGAATTCAGCGTAATTCTGTCACATTTGCTCAACTTACGTAGCTCCTATTGCAGATAGCGTACTGGGCTAGGCGGCAACTTAAACCGCGTGGAATGGCGAGTAAAATGCACTATTAAACTTCTATGATAGGGCAATCAGAGACCCGATTAGATCATTTTATATTTTGTTTACTATAACATTTCAGGGAAATTCTATCACATTTGTTCAATTTACGTCGCTCCTATTTCAGATAGCGTATTGGTCTAAGCGGCATCTCAAAGCGCATGAAATGACGAATAAAATGCACTATTAAACTTCTAGGGTAGGGCGAACAAAGACCCGATTAGATCATTTTACATTAAGGTTAATATAAGAATTCAGCGAAATTCTATCACATTTGTTCAATTTACGTCGCTCCTATTTCAGATAGCGTATTGGGCTAAGCGGCATCTCAAAGCGCATGAAATGGCGAGTAAAATGCACTATTAAACTTCTAGGATAAGGCAAAGAGAGACCCGATTAGATCATTTTATATTACGGTTAATATAAGAATTCAGCGTAATTCTGTGACATTTGTTCAATTTACGTAGCTCCTATTTCAGATAGCGTAGTGGGCTAAGCGGCATCTCACAGCGCATGAAATGACGAGAGAAATTCACTATTAAACTTCTTGGGTAGGGCGAACAGAGACCTGATTAGGTCATTTCATATTATGGTTAATTTAAGAATGCAGCGAAATTCTATCACATTTGTTCAATTTGCGTCGTTCCTATTTCAGATAGCGTATTGGGCTAAGCGGCATCTCAAAGCGCATGAAATGGCGAGTAAAATGCACTATTAAACTTCTAGGATAAGGCAAACAGAGACCCGATTAGATCATTTTATATTACGGTTAATATAAGAATTAAGCGTAATTCTGTGACATTTGTTCAACTTACGTAGCTCCTATTTCAGATAGCGTACTGGGCTAGGCGGCAACTTACAGCGCGTGGAATGGCGAGTAAAATGCACTATTAAACTTCTATGATAGGGCAATCAGAGACCCGATTAGATCATTTTATATTACGGTTAATATAAGAATTCAGCGTAATTCTATCACATTTGGTCAACATACGTCGCTCCTATTTCAGATAGCGTACTGGGCTAGGCGGCATCTTAATGCGCGTGGAAGGGCGAGTAAAATGCACTACTAAACTTCTATGGTAGGGCAGTCAGAGTCCAGTTTAGATCATTTTATGTATTGTTTAATATAAGATTTCAGGGAAATTCTATCACATTTGTTCAATTTACGTCGCTCCTATTTCAGATAGCGTATTGGGCTAAGCGGCATCTCACAGCTCATGAAATGACGAGAGAAATGCACTATTAAACTTCTTGGGTAGGGCGAACAGAGACCCGATTAGGTCATTTCATATTGTGGTTAATTTAAGAATTCAGCGAAATTCTATCACATTTGTTCAATTTACGTCGCTCCTATTGCAGATAGCGTATTGGGCTAAGCGGCATCTCAAAGCGCATGAAATGGCGAGTAAAATGCACTGTTAAACTTCTAGGGTAGGGCAAACAGAGACCCCATTAGATCATTTTATATTATGGTTAATTTAAGAATTCAGCGAAATTCTATCACATTTGTTCAATTTACGTCGCTCCTATTTCAGATAGCGTATTGGGCCAAGCGGCATCTCAAATCGCATGAAATGGCGAGTAAAATGCACTGTTAAACTTGTTGGGTAGGTCAAACAGAGACCCGATTAGATCATTTCTTATTATGATTAATTTAAGAATTCAGAAAAATTCTATCACATTTGTTCAGTTTACGTCGCTCCTATTTCAGCTGGCGTACTCGGATAGGCGGCATCTTAAAGCGCGTGGAATGGCGAGTAAAATGCACTATTAAACTTCAAGGGTAATGCAAACAGAGAGCCGATTAGATCATTTTATATTACGGTTAATATAAGATTTCAGGGAAATTCTATCACATTTGTTCAATTTACGTCGCTCCTATTTCAGATAGCGTACTGGGCTAAGCGGCATCTCAAAGCGCATGAAATGGCGAGTAAAATGCACTATTAAACTTCTAGGATAAGGCAAACAGAGACCCGATTAGATCATTTTATATTACGGTTAATATAAGAATTCATCGTAATTCTATCACATTTGTTCAACATACGTCGCTCCTATTTCAGATAGTGTACTGGGCTAGGCGGCATCTTAATGCGCGTGGAAGGGCGAGTAAAATGCACTACTAAACTTCTATGGTAGGGCAGTCAGAGTCCCGTTTAGATCATTTTATGTATTGTTTAATATAAGATTTCAGGGAAATTCTATCACATTTGTTCAATTTACGTATCTCCTATTTCAGATAGCATATTGGGCTAAGCGGCATCTCAAAGCGCAAGAAATGGCGAGTAAAATGCACTATTAAACTTCTAGGGTAGGGCAAACAGAGACCCCATTAGATCATTTTATATTATGGTTAATTTAAGAATTCAGCGAAATTCTATCACATTTCTTCAATTTACGTCGCTCCTATTTCAGATAGCGTATTGGGCTACGCGGCATCTCAAAGCGCATGAAATGGCGAGTAAAATGCACTGTTAAACTTGTAGGGTAGGTCAAACAGAGACCCGATTAGATCATTTCATATTATTGTTAATTTAAGAATTCAGAAAAATTCTATCACATTTGTTCAATTTACGTCGCTCCTATTTCAGATTGCGTACTCGGATAGGCGGCATCTTAAAGCGCATGAAATGGCGAGTAAAATGCACTATTAAACTTCTAGGATAAGGCAAACAGAGACCCGATTAGATCATTTTATATTACGGTTAATATAAGAATTCATCGTAATTCTATCACATTTGTTCAACATACGTCGCTCCTATTTCAGATAGTGTACTGGGCTAGGCGGCATCTTAATGCGCGTGGAAGGGCGAGTAAAATGCACTACTAAACTTCTATGGTAGGGCAGTCAGAGTCCCGTTTAGATCATTTTATGTATTGTTTAATATAAGATTTCAGGGAAATTCTATCACATTTGTTCAATTTACGTATCTCCTATTTCAGATAGCGTATTGGGCTAAGCGGCATCTCAAAGCGCAAGAAATGGCGAGTAAAATGCACTATTAAACTTCTAGGGTAGGGCAAACAGAGACCCCATTAGATCATTTTATATTATGGTTAATTTAAGAATTCAGCGAAATTCTATCACATTTCCTCAATTTACGTCGCTCCTATTTCAGATAGCGTATTGGGCTACGCGGCATCTCAAAGCGCATGAAATGGCGAGTAAAATGCACTGTTAAACTTGTAGGGTAGGTCAAACAGAGACCCGATTAGATCATTTCATATTATTGTTAATTTAAGAATTCAGAAAAATTCTATCCCATTTGTTCAATTTACGTCGCTCCTATTTCATATAGCGTATTGGGCTAAGCGGCATCTCACAGCGCATGAAATGACGAGAGAAATTCACTATTAAACTTCTTGGGTAGGGCGAACAGAGACCTGATTAGGTCATTTCATATTATGGTTAATTTAAGAATGCAGCGAAATTCTATCACATTTGTTCAATTTGCGTCGTTCCTATTTCAGATAGCGTATTGGGCTAAGCGGCATATCAAAGCGCATGAAATGGCGAGTAAAATGCACTATTAAACTTCTAGGATAAGGCAAACAGAGACCCGATTAGATCATTTTATATTACGGTTAATATAAGAATTAAGCGTAATTCTGTGACATTTGTTCAACTTACGTAGCTCCTATTTGAGATAGCGTACTGGGCTAGGCGGCAACTTAAAGCGCGTGGAATGGCGAGTAAAATGCACTATTGAACTTCTATGATAGGGCAATCAGAGACCCGATTAGATCATTTTATATTACGGTTAATATAAGAATTCAGCGTAATTCTATCACATTTGGTCAACATACGTCGCTCCTATTTCAGATAGCGTACTGGGCTAGGCGGCATCTTAATGCGCGTGGAAGGGCGAGTAAAATGCACTACTAAACTTCTATGGTAGGGCAGTCAGAGTCCAGTTTAGATCATTTTATGTATTGTTTAATATAAGATTTCAGGGAAATTCTATCACATTTGTTCAATTTATGTCGCTCCTATTTCAGATAGCGGATTGGGCTAAGCGGCATCTCAAAGCGCATGAAATGTTGAGAGAAATGCACTATTAAACTTCTAGGGTACGGCAATCAGAGACCCGATTAGATCATTTTATATTATGGTTAATTTAAGAATTCAGCAAAATTCTATCACATTTGTTCAATTTACGTCGTTCCTATTTCAGATAGCATACTGGGCTAGGCGGCATCTTAAAGCGCGTGGAATGGAGAGTAAAATGCACTATTAAACGTCTATGATAGGGCAATCAGAGACCCGATTAGATCATTTTATATTTTGGTTAGTGTAAGGATTCAGCGTAATTCTATCACATTTGTTCAATTTACGTCACTCCTATTTCAGATAGCGTATTGGGCTAAGCGGCATCTCAAAGCGCATGAAATGGCGAGTAAAATGCACTATTAAACTTCTAGGATAAGGCAAACAGAGACCCGATTAGATCATTGTATATTACGGTTAATATAAGAATTCAGCGTAATTCTGTCACATTTGCTCAACTTACGTAGCTCCTATTGCAGATAGCGTACTGGGCTAGGCGGCAACTTAAACCGCGTGGAATGGCGAGTAAAATGCACTATTAAACTTCTATGATAGGGCAATCAGAGACCCGATTAGATCATTTTATATTTTGTTTACTATAACATTTCAGGGAAATTCTATCACATTTGTTCAATTTACGTCGCTCCTATTTCAGATAGCGTATTGGTCTAAGCGGCATCTCAAAGCGCATGAAATGACGAATAAAATGCACTATTAAACTTCTAGGGTAGGGCGAACAAAGACCCGATTAGATCATTTTACATTAAGGTTAATATAAGAATTCAGCGAAATTCTATCACATTTGTTCAATTTACGTCGCTCCTATTTCAGATAGCGTATTGGGCTAAGCGGCATCTCAAAGCGCATGAAATGGCGAGTAAAATGCACTATTAAACTTCTAGGATAAGGCAAAGAGAGACCCGATTAGATCATTTTATATTACGGTTAATATAAGAATTCAGCGTAATTCTGTGACATTTGTTCAATTTACGTCGCTCCTATTTCATATAGCGTATTGGGCTAAGCGGCATCTCACAGCGCATGAAATGACGAGAGAAATTCACTATTAAACTTCTTGGGTAGGGCGAACAGAGACCAGATTAGGTCATTTCATATTATGGTTAATTTAAGAATGCAGCGAAATTCTATCACATTTGTTCAATTTGCGTCGTTCCTATTTCAGATAGCGTATTGGGCTAAGCGGCATATCAAAGCGCATGAAATGGCGAGTAAAATGCACTATTAAACTTCTAGGATAAGGCAAACAGAGACCCGATTAGATCATTTTATATTACGGTTAATATAAGAATTAAGCGTAATTCTGTGACATTTGTTCAACTTACGTAGCTCCTATTTCAGATAGCGTACTGGGCTAGGCGGCAACTTACAGCGCGTGGAATGGCGAGTAAAATGCACTATTAAACTTCTATGATAGGGCAATCAGAGACCCGATTAGATCATTTTATATTACGGTTAATATAAGAATTCAGCGTAATTCTATCACATTTGGTCAACATACGTCGCTCCTATTTCAGATAGCGTACTGGGCTAGGCGGCATCTTAATGCGCGTGGAAGGGCGAGTAAAATGCACTACTAAACTTCTATGGTAGGGCAGTCAGAGTCCCGTTTAGATCATTTTATGTATTGTTTAATATAAGATTTCAGGGAAATTCTATCACATTTGTTCAATTTACGTCGCTCCTATTTCAGATAGCGTATTGGGCTAAGCGGCATCTCACAGCTCATGAAATGACGAGAGAAATGCACTATTAAACTTCTTGGGTAGGGCGAACAGAGACCCGATTAGGTCATTTCATATTGTGGTTAATTTAAGAATTCAGCGAAATTCTATCACATTTGTTCAATTTACGTCGCTCCTATTGCAGATAGCGTATTGGGCTAAGCGGCATCTCAAAGCGCATGAAATGGCGAGTAAAATGCACTGTTAAACTTCTAGGGTAGGGCAAACAGAGACCCCATTAGATCATTTTATATTATGGTTAATTTAAGAATTCAGCGAAATTCTATCACATTTGTTCAATTTACGTCGCTCCTATTTCAGATAGCGTATTGGGCCAAGCGGCATCTCAAATCGCATGAAATGGCGAGTAAAATGCACTGTTAAACTTGTTGGGTAGGTCAAACAGAGACCCGATTAGATCATTTCTTATTATGATTAATTTAAGAATTCAGAAAAATTCTATCACATTTGTTCAGTTTACGTCGCTCCTATTTCAGATGGCGTACTCGGATAGGCGGCATCTTAAAGCGCGTGGAATGGCGAGTAAAATGCACTATTAAACTTCAAGGGTAATGCAAACAGAGAGCCGATTAGATCATTTTATATTACGGTTAATATAAGATTTCAGGGAAATTCTATCACATTTGTTCAATTTACGTCGCTCCTATTTCAGATAGCGTACTGGGCTAAGCGGCATCTCAAAGCGCATGAAATGGCGAGTAAAATGCACTATTAAACTTCTAGGATAAGGCAAACAGAGACCCGATTAGATCATTTTATATTACGGTTAATATAAGAATTCATCGTAATTCTATCACATTTGTTCAACATACGTCGCTCCTATTTCAGATAGTGTACTGGGCTAGGCGGCATCTTAATGCGCGTGGAAGGGCGAGTAAAATGCACTACTAAACTTCTATGGTAGGGCAGTCAGAGTCCCGTTTAGATCATTTTATGTATTGTTTAATATAAGATTTCAGGGAAATTCTATCACATTTGTTCAATTTACGTATCTCCTATTTCAGATAGCATATTGGGCTAAGCGGCATCTCAAAGCGCAAGAAATGGCGAGTAAAATGCACTATTAAACTTCTAGGGTAGGGCAAACAGAGACCCCATTAGATCATTTTATATTATGGTTAATTTAAGAATTCAGCGAAATTCTATCACATTTCTTCAATTTACGTCGCTCCTATTTCAGATAGCGTATTGGGCTACGCGGCATCTCAAAGCGCATGAAATGGCGAGTAAAATGCACTGTTAAACTTGTAGGGTAGGTCAAACAGAGACCCGATTAGATCATTTCATATTATTGTTAATGTAAGAATTCAGAAAAATTCTATCACATTTGTTCAATTTACGTCGCTCCTATTTCAGATTGCGTACTCGGATAGGCGGCATCTTAAAGCGCATGAAATGGCGAGTAAAATGCACTATTAAACTTCTAGGATAAGGCAAACAGAGACCCGATTAGATCATTTTATATTACGGTTAATATAAGAATTCATCGTAATTCTATCACATTTGTTCAACATACGTCGCTCCTATTTCAGATAGTGTACTGGGCTAGGCGGCATCTTAATGCGCGTGGAAGGGCGAGTAAAATGCACTACTAAACTTCTATGGTAGGGCAGTCAGAGTCCCGTTTAGATCATTTTATGTATTGTTTAATATAAGATTTCAGGGAAATTCTATCACATTTGTTCAATTTACGTATCTCCTATTTCAGATAGCGTATTGGGCTAAGCGGCATCTCAAAGCGCAAGAAATGGCGAGTAAAATGCACTATTAAACTTCTAGGGTAGGGCAAACAGAGACCCCATTAGATCATTTTATATTATGGTTAATTTAAGAATTCAGCGAAATTCTATCACATTTCCTCAATTTACGTCGCTCCTATTTCAGATAGCGTATTGGGCTACGCGGCATCTCAAAGCGCATGAAATGGCGAGTAAAATGCACTGTTAAACTTGTAGGGTAGGTCAAACAGAGACCCGATTAGATCATTTCATATTATTGTTAATTTAAGAATTCAGAAAAATTCTATCACATTTGTTCAATTTACGTCGCTCCTATTTCAGATTGCGTACGCGGATAGGCGGCATCTTAAAGCGCGTGGAATGGCGAGTAAAATGCACTATTAAACTTCTATGATAGGGCAATCAGAGACCGATTAGATCATTTTATATTTTGTTTACTATAACATTTCAGGGAAATTCTATCCCATTTGTTCAATTTACGTCGCTCCTATTCCAGATAGCGTATTGGGCTAAGCGGCATCACAAAGCGCATGAAATGGCGAGTAAAATGCACTATTAAACTTCTAGGGTAATGCAAACAGAGACCCGATTAGATCATTTTATATTACGGTTAATATAAGAATTCAGCGTAATTCTATCACATTTGTTCAATATACGTCGCTCCTATTTCAGATAGTGTACTGGGCTAGGCGGCATCTTAAAGCGCGTGGAAGGGCGTGTAAAATGCACTACTAAACTTCTATGATAGGGCAATCAGAGTCCCGTTTAGATCATTTTATATTTTGTTTAATATAAGATTTCAAGGAAATTCTATCACATTTGTTCAATTTACGTCGCTCCTATTTCAGATAGCGTACTGGGCTAGGCGGCATCTTAAAGCGCGTGGAATGACGAGTAAAATGCACTATTAAACTTGTAGGGTAATGCAAACAGAGAGCCGATTAGATAATTTTATATTACGGTTATATAAGATTTCAGGGAAATTCTATCACATTTGTTCAATTTACGTCGCTCCTATTTCAGATAGCTATTGGGCTAAGCGGCATCTCAAAGCGCATGAAATGACGAGAGAAATGCACTATTAAACTTCTTGGGTAGGGCGAACAGAGACCCGATTACATCATTTTATATTATGGTTAATATAAGAATTCAGCGAAATTCTATCACATTTGTTCAATTTACGTCGCTCCTATGTCAGATAGCGTATTGGGCTAAGCGGCACCTCAAAGCGCATCAAATGACGACTGAAATGCACTATTAAACTTCTAGGGTAGGGCGAACAAAGACCCGATTAGATCATTTAACATTATGGTTAATAAAAGAATTCAGCGAAATTCTATCACATTTGTTCAATTTACATCGCTCCTATTTCAGATAGCGTATTGGGCTAAGCGGCATTTCAAAGCGCATGAAATGGCGAGTAAAATGCACTATTCAACTTCTAGGATAAGGCAAACAGAGACCCGATTAGGTCATTTTATATTTTGTTTAATATAAGAATTCAGCGAAATTCTATCACATTTGTTGAATTTACGTCGCTCCTATTTCAGATAGCGTATTGGGCTAAGCGGCATCTTAAAGCGCGCGGAATGGCGAGTAAAATGCACTATTAAACTTCTATGATAGGATAATCGGAGACCCGGTTAGATCATTTTATATTTTGCTTACTATAACATTTCAGGGAAATTCTATCACATTTGTTCAATTTACGTCGCTCCTATTTCAGATAGCGTATTGGGCTAAGCGGCATCTCAAAGCGCAAGAAATGGCCAGTAAAATGCACTATTAAACTTCTAGGGTAGGGCACACAGAGACCCGATTAGATCATTTCATATTATGGTTAATTTAAGAATTCAGCGAAATTCTATCACATTTGTTCAATTTACGTCGCTCCTATTTCAGATAGCGTACTCGGATAGGCGGCATCTTAAAGCGCGTGGAATGGCGAGTAAAATGCACTATTAAACTTCTATGATAGGGCAATCAGAGACCCGATTAGATCATTTTATATTTATGTTAATATAAGAATTCAGCGAAATACTATCACATTTGTTCAATTTACGTCGCTCCTATTTCAGATAGCCATTGGGCTAAGCGGCATCTCAAAGCGCATGAAATGACGAGAGAAATGCACTATTAAACTTCTTGGGTAGGGCGAACAGAGACCCGATTACATCATTTTATATTATGGTTAATTTAAGAATTCAGCAAAATTCTATCACATTTGTGCAATTTACATCGCTCCTATTTCAGATAGCGTATTGGGCTAAGCGGCATCTCAAAGCGCATGAAATGACGAGTAAAGTGCACTATTAAACTTCTAGGGTAGGGCAAACAGAGACCCGATTAGATCATTTTATATTATGGTTAATTTATCAATTCAGCGAAATTCTATCACATTTGTTCAATTTACGTCACTCCTATTTCAGATAGCGTATTGGGCTAAGCGGCGTCTCAAAGCGCATGAATTGGCGAGTAAAATGCACTATTAAACTTCTAGGATAAGGCAAACAGAGACCCGATTAGATCATTTTATATTACGGTTAATATAAGAATTCAGCGTAATTCTGTCACATTTGTTCAACTTACGTAGCTCCTATTTCAGATAGCGTACTGGGCTAGGCGGCAACTTAAACCGCGTGGAATGGCGAGTAAAATGCACTATTAAACTTCTATGATAGGGCAATCAGAGTTCCGATTAGATCATTTTATATTTTGTTTACTATAACATTTCAGGGAAATTCTATCAGATTTGTTCAATTTACGGCGCTCCTATTTCAGATAGCGTATTGTGCTAAGCGGCATCTCAATGCGCATGAAATGACGAGTGAAATGCACTATTAAACTTCTAGGATAAGGCAAAGAGAGACACGATTAGATCATTTTATATTACGGTTAATATAAGAATTTAGCGCAATTCTGTGACATTTGTTCATCTTACGTAGCTCCTATTTCAGATAGCGTACTGGTCTAGGCGGCATCTTAAAGCGCGTGGAATGGCGAGTACAATGCACTATTAAACTTCTATGATAGGGCAATCAGAGACCCGATTAGAACATTTTATATTTTGGTTAATATATGAATTCAGCGAAATTCTATCACAATTGTTCAATTTACGTCGCTCCTATTTCAGATAGCGTATTGGGCTAAGCGGCATCTCAAAGCGCATGAAATGGCGAGTAAAATGCACTATTAAACTTCTAGGCTAAGGCAAACAGAGACCCGATTAGATCATTTTATATTACGGTTAATATAAGAATTCAGAGTAATTCTATCACATTTGTTCAACATACGTCGCTCTTATTTCAGATAGTGTACTGGGCTAGGCGGCATCTTAAAGCGCGTGGAATGGCGAGTAAAATGCACTATTAAACTTCTAGGATAAGGCAAACAGAGACCCGATTACATCATTTTATATTACGCTTAATATAAGAATTCAGCGTAATTCTGTCACATTTGTTCAACTTACGTAGCTCCTATTTCAGATAGCGTACTGGGCTAGGCGGCAACTTAAACCGCGTGGAATGGCGAGTAAAATGCACTATTAAACTTCTATGATAGGGCAATCAGTGACCCGATTAGATCATTTTATATTGTGTTTACTATAACGTTTCAGGGAAATTCTATCACATTTGTTCAATTTACGTCGCTCCTATTTCAGATAGCGTATTGGGCTAAGCGGCATCTCAAAGCGCATGAAATGGCAAGTAAAATGCACTATTAAACTTCTATGGTAGGGCAATCAGAGACCCGGTTAGATCATTTATATTTTGGTTAATATAAGAATTCAGCGAAATTCTATCACATTCGTTCAATTTACGTCGCTCCTATTTCAGATAGCGTATTGGGCGAAGCGGCATCTCAAAGCGCATGAAATGGCGAGTAAAATGCACTATTAAACTTCTAGGGTAGGGCAAACACAGACCCGATTAGATCAATTTATATTATGGTTAATTTAAGAATTCAGCAAAATTCTATCACATTTTTTCAATTTACGTCGTTCCTATTTCAGCTAGCGTACTGGGCTAGGCGGCATCTTAAAACGCGAGGAATGGCGAGTAAAATGCACTGTTAATCTTCTATGATAGGGCAATCAGAGACCCGATTAGATCATTTTATATTTTGGTTAATACATGAATTCAGCGAAATTCTATCACATTTGTTTAATTTACGTCGCTCCTATTTCAGATAGCGTATTGGGCTAAGCGGCATCTCAAAGCGCAGGAAATGGCAAGTAAAATGCACTATTACACTTCTAGGGTAGGGCAATCAGAGACCCGGTTAGATCATTTTATATTATGGTTAATTTAAGAATTCAGGGAAATTCTATCACATTTGTTCAATTTACGTCGCTCCTGTTTCAGATAGCGTATTGGGCGAAGCGCCATCTCAAAGCGCATGAAATGACGAGTGAAATGAACTATTAAACTTCTAGGATTGGGCGAACAAAGACACGATTAGATCATTTTACATTAAGGTTAATATAAGAATTCAGGGAAATTCTATCACATTTGTTCAATTTACGTCGCTCCTATTTCGGATAGCGTATTGGGCTAAACGCCATCTCAAAGCGCATGAAATGGCGAGGAAAAGGCACTATTAAACTTCTAGGGTAGGGCAAACTCAGACCCGATTAGATCACTTTATATTACGGTTAATTTAAGAATTCAGCCAAATTCTATCACATTTGTTCAATTTACGTCGCTCCTATTTCAGATAGCGTACTGGGCTAGGCGGCATCTTAAAGCGCGTGGATTGGCGTGTACAATGCACTATTAAACTTCTATGACAGGGCAATCAGAGACCCGATTAGATCATTTTATATTTTAGTTAATATATGAATTCAGCGAAATTCTATCACATTTGTTTTATTTACGTCGCTCCTATTTCAGATAGCGTATTGGTCTAAGCGGCATCTCAAAGCGTGTGGAATGGCGAGTAAAATGCACTATTAAACTTCTAGGGTAGGGCAAACAGAGACCCGATTAGATCATTTTATATTATGGTTAATTTATCAATTCAATGAAATTCTATCACATTTGTTCAATTTACGTCACTCCTATTTCAGATAGCGTATTGGGCTAAGCGGCATCCCAAAGCGCATGAAATGGCGAGTAAAATGCACTGTTACACTTCTAGGATAAGGCAAACAGAGACCCGATTAGATCATTTTATATTACGGTTAATATAAGAATTCAGCGTAATTCTGTCACATTTGTTCAACTTACGTAGCTCCTATTTCAGATGGCGTACTGGGCTAGGCGGCAACTTAAACCGCGTGGAATGGCGAGTAAAATGCACTATTAAACTTCTATGATAGGGCAATCAGAGACCCGATTAGATCATTTTATATTTTGGTTAATATAAGAATCCAGCGAAATTCTATCACATTTGTTCAACTTACGTCGCTCCTATTTCAGATAGCGTATTGGGCTAAGCGGCATCTTAAAGCGCGCGGAATGGCGAGTAAAATGCACTATTAAACTTCTATGATAGGACAATCGGAGACCCGATTAGATCATTTTATATTTTGTTTACTATAACATTTCAGGGAAATTCTATCACATTTGTTCAATTTACGTCGCTCCTATTTCAGATAGCGTATTGGTCTAAGCGGCATCTCAAAGCGCATGAAATGACGAATAAAATGCACTATTAAGCTTCTACGCTATGGCGAACAGAGACCCGATTAGATCATTTAACATTATGGTTAATAAAAGAATTCAGCGAAATTCTATCACATTTGTTCAACTAACGTCGCTCATATTTCGGATAGCGTACTGTGCTAGGCGGCATCTTAAAGCGCGTGGAAGGGCGAGTAAAATGCACTACTAAACTTCTATGATAGGGCAATCAGAGTTCCGATTAGATCATTTTATATTTTGTTTACTATAACATTTCAGGGAAATTCTATCACATTTGTTCAATTTATGTCGCTCCAATTTCAGATAGCGTATTGGGCTAAGCGGCATCTCAAAGCGCATGAAATGGCGTGAGAAATGCACTATTAAACTTCTTGGGTAGGGCGAACAGAGACCCGATTAGGTCATTTCATATTGTGGTTAATTTAAGAATTCAGCGAAATTCTATCACATTTGTTCAATTTACGTCGCTCCTATTGCAGATAGCGTATTGGGCTAAGCGGCATCTCAAAGCGCATGAAATGGCGAGTAAAATGCACTGTTAAACTTCTAGGGTAGGGCAAACAGAGACCCCATTAGATCATTTTATATTATGGTTAATTTAAGAATTCAGCGAAATTCTATCACATTTGTTCAATTTACGTCGCTCCTATTTCAGATAGCGTATTGGGCCAAGCGGCATCTCAAATCGCATGAAATGGCGAGTAAAATGCACTGTTAAACTTGTTCGGTAGGTCAAACAGAGACCCGATTAGATCATTTCTTATTATGATTAATTTAAGAATTCAGAAAAATTCTATCACATTTGTTCAGTTTACGTCGCTCCTATTTCAGATGGCGTACTCGGATAGGCGGCATCTTAAAGCGCGTGGAATGGCGAGTAAAATGCACTTTTAAACTTCAAGGGTAATGCAAACAGAGAGCCGATTGGATCATTTTATATTACGGTTAATATAAGATTTCAGGGAAATTCTATCACATTTGTTCAATTTACGTCACTCCTATTTCAGATAGCGTATTGGGCTAAGCGGCATCCCAAAGCGCATGAAATGGCGAGTAAAATGCACTGTTACACTTCTAGGATAAGGCAAACAGAGACCCGATTAGATCATTTTATATTACGGTTAATATAAGAATTCAGCGTAATTCTGTCACATTTGTTCAACTTACGTAGCTCCTATTTCAGATGGCGTACTGGGCTAGGCGGCAACTTAAACCGCGTGGAATGGCGAGTAAAATGCACTATTAAACTTCTATGATAGGGCAATCAGAGACCCGATTAGATCATTTTATATTTTGGTTAATATAAGAATCCAGCGAAATTCTATCACATTTGTTCAACTTACGTCGCTCCTATTTCAGATAGCGTATTGGGCTAAGCGGCATCTTAAAGCGCGCGGAATGGCGAGTAAAATGCACTATTAAACTTCTATGATAGGACAATCGGAGACCCGATTAGATCATTTTATATTTTGTTTACTATAACATTTCAGGGAAATTCTATCACATTTGTTCAATTTACGTCGCTCCTATTTCAGATAGCGTATTGGTCTAAGCGGCATCTCAAAGCGCATGAAATGACGAATAAAATGCACTATTAAGCTTCTACGCTATGGCGAACAGAGACCCGATTAGATCATTTTACATTATGGTTAATAAAAGAATTCAGCGAAATTCTATCACATTTGTTCAACTAACGTCGCTCATATTTCAGATAGCGTACTGTGCTAGGCGGCGTCTTAAAGCGCGTGGAAGGGCGAGTAAAATGCACTACTAAACTTCTATGATAGGGCAATCAGAGTTCCGATTAGATCATTTTATATTTTGTTTACTATAACATTTCAGGGAAATTCTATCACATTTGTTCAATTTATGTCGCTCCAATTTCAGATAGCGTATTGGGCTAAGCGGCATCTCAAAGCGCATGAAATGGCGTGAGAAATGCACTATTAAACTTCTTGGGTAGGGCGAACAGAGACCCGATTAGGTCATTTCATATTGTGGTTAATTTAAGAATTCAGCGAAATTCTATCACATTTGTTCAATTTACGTCGCTCCTATTGCAGATAGCGTATTGGGCTAAGCGGCATCTCAAAGCGCATGAAATGGCGAGTAAAATGCACTGTTAAACTTCTAGGGTAGGGCAAACAGAGACCCCATTAGATCATTTTATATTATGGTTAATTTAAGAATTCAGCGAAATTCTATCACATTTGTTCAATTTACGTCGCTCCTATTTCAGATAGCGTATTGGGCCAAGCGGCATCTCAAATCGCATGAAATGGCGAGTAAAATGCACTGTTAAACTTGTTCGGTAGGTCAAACAGAGACCCGATTAGATCATTTCTTATTATGATTAATTTAAGAATTCAGAAAAATTCTATCACATTTGTTCAGTTTACGTCGCTCCTATTTCAGATGGCGTACTCGGATAGGCGGCATCTTAAAGCGCGTGGAATGGCGAGTAAAATGCACTATTAAACTTCAAGGGTAATGCAAACAGAGAGCCGATTAGATCATTTTATATTATGGTTAATTTAAGAATTCAGCGAAATTCTATCACATTTCTTCAATTTACGTCGCTCCTATTTCAGATAGCGTATTGGGCTAAGCGGCATCTCAAAGCGCATGAAATGGCGAGTAAAATGCACTGTTAAACTTGTAGGGTAGGTCAAACAGAGACCCGATTAGATCATTTCATATTATTGTTAATTTAAGAATTCAGAAAAATTCTATCACATTTGTTCAATTTACGTCGCTCCTATTTCAGATTGCGTACTCGGATAGGCGGCATCTTAAAGCGCGTGGAATGGCGAGTAAAATGCACTATTAAACTTCTAGGATAAGGCAAACAGAGACCCGATTAGATCATTTTATATTACGGTTAATATAAGAATTCAGCGTAATTCTGTGACATTTGTTCAACTTACGTAGCCCCTATTTCAGATAGCGTATTGGGCTAGGCGGCAACGTAAAGCGCGTGGAATGGCGAGTAAAATGCACTATTAAACTTCTATGATAGGGCAATCAGAGACCCGATTAGATCATTTTATATTTTGTTTACTATAACATTTCAGGGAAATTCTATCCCATTTGTTCAATTTACGTCGCTCCTATTCCAGATAGCGTATTGGGCTAAGCGGCATCACAAAGCGCATGAAATGGCGAGTAAAATGCACTATTAAACTTCTAGGGTAATGCAAACAGAGACCCGATTAAATCATTTTATATTACGGTTAATATAAGAATTCAGCGTAATTCTATCACATTTGTTCAATATACGTCGCTCCTATTTCAGATAGTGTACTGGGCTAGGCGGCATCTTAAAGCGCGTGGAAGGGCGTGTAAAATGCAATACTAAACTTCTATGATAGGGCAATCAGAGTCCCGTTTAGATCATTTTATATTTTGTTTAATATAAGATTTCAAGGAAATTCTATCACATTTGTTCAATTTACGTCGCTCCTATTTCAGATAGCGTACTGGGCTAGGCGGAATCTTAAAGCGCGTGGATTCGCGAGTAAAATGCACTATTAAACTTCTATGACAGGGCAATCAGAGACCCGATTAGATCATTTTATATTTTGGTTAATATATGAATTCAGCGAAATTCTATCACATTTGTTTTATTTACGTCGCTCCTATTTCAGATAGCGTATTGGGCTAAGCGGCATCTCAAAGCGCGTGGAATGGCGAGTAAAATGCACTATTAAACTTCTAGGGTAGGGCAAACAGAGACCCGATTAGATCATTTTATATTATGGTTAATTTATCAATTCAGCGAGATTCTATCACATTTGTTCAATTTATGTCACTCCTATTTCAGATAGCGTATTGGGCTAAGCGGCATCTCAAAGCGCATGAAATGGCGAGTAAAATGCACTATTAAACTTCTAGGATAAGGCAAACAGAGAGCCGATTGGATCATTTTATATTACGGTTAATATAAGAATTCAGCGTAATTCTGTCACTTTTGTTCAACTTACGTAGCTCCTATTTCAGATAGCGTACTGGGCTAGGCGGCAACTTAAACCGCGTGGAATGGCGAGTAAAATGCACTATTAAACTTCTATGATAGGGCAATCAGAGACCCGATTAGATCATTTTATATTTTGTTTACTATAACATTTCAGGGAAATTCTATCACATTTGTTCAATTTACGTCGCTCCTATTTCAGATAGCGTATTGGTCTAAGCGGCATCTCAAAGCGCATGAAATGACGAATAAAATGCACTATTAAGCTTCTACGCTATGGCGAACAGAGACCCGATTAGATCATTTAACATTATGGTTAATAAAAGAATTCAGCGAAATTCTATCATATTTGTTCAACTAACGTCGCTCCTATTTCAGATAGCGTACTGGGCTAGGCGGCATCTTAAAGCGCGTGTAAGGGCGAGTAAAATGCACTACTAAACTTCTATGATAGGGCACTCAGAGTTCCGATTAGATCATTTTATATTTTGTTTACTATAACATTTCAGGGAAATTCTATCACATTTGTTCAATTTATGTCGCTCCTATTTCAGATAGCGGATTGGGCTAAGCGGCATCTCAAAGCGCATGAAATGTTGAGAGAAATGCACTATTAAACTTCTAGGGTAGGGCAATCAGAGACCCGATTAGATCATTTTATATTATGGTTAATTTAAGAATTCAGCGAAATTCTATCACATTTGTTGAATTTACGTCGCTCCTATTTCAGATAGCGTATTGGGCAAAGCGGCATCTCAAAGCGCACGAAATGACGAGTAAAATGCACTATTAAACTTCTAGGGTAGGGCAAGCAGAGACCCGATTAGATCATTTTATATTATGGTTAATATAAGGATTCAGCGAAATTCTATCACATTTGTTCAATTTACGTCGCTGATATTTCAGATAGCGTACTGGGCTAGACGGCATCTTAAAGCGCGTGGAAGGGCGAGTAAAATGCACTACTAAACTTCTATGATAGGGCAATCGGAGACCCGATTAGATCATTTTATATTTTGTTTAATATAAGACTTCAAGGAAATTCTATCACATTTGTTCAATTTACGTCGCTCCTATTTCAGTTAGCGGATTGGGCTAAGCGGCATCACTATGCGCATGAAATGGCGACTAAAATGCACTATTAAACTTCTAGGCTAGGGCGAACAGAGACCCGATTAGATCATTTTACATTATGGTTAATAAAAGAATTCAGCGAAATTCTATCACATTTGTTCAATTTACATCGCTCCTATTTCAGATAGCGCCTTCCGCTAAGCGGCATCTCAAAGCGCATGAAATGACGAGTGAAATGCACTATTAAACATCTAGGGTAGGGCAAACAGAGACCCGATTAGATAATTTTATATTAGGGTTAATTTAAGAATTTAGCGAAATTCTATCACATTTGTTAAACTTACGTCGCTCCTATTTCAGATAGCGTACTGGGCTAGGCGGCATCTTAAAGCGCGTGAAACGGCGAGTAAAATGCACTACTAAACTTCTATGATACGGCAATCAGAGAGCCGATTAGATCATTTTATATTTTGGTTAATATAAGGATTCAGCGAAATTCTATCACATTTGTTCAATTTACGTCGCTGATATTTCAGATAGCGTATTGGGCTAAGCGGCATCTCAAAGCGCAAGAAATGGCGAGTAAAATGCACTGTTAAACTACTAGGGTAGGGCAAACAGAGACCCGATTAGATCATTTTATATTAGGGTTAATTTAAGAATTCAGCTTAATTCTATCACATTTGTCCAACTTACGTCGCTCCTATTTCAGATAGCGTATTGCGCTAAGCGGCATCTTAAAGCGCGTGGAACGGCGAGTAAAATGCACTACTAAACTTCTATGATAGGGCAATCAGAGATCCGATTAGATCATTTTATATTTTGTTTAATATAAGACTTCAAGGAAATTCTATCACATTTGTTCAATTTACGTCGCTCCTATTTCAGATAGCGTACTGGACTAGGCGGCATCTTAAAGCGCGTGGAACGGCGAGTAAAATGCACTACTAAACTTCTAGGATACGGCAATCAGAGAGCCGATTTGATCATTTTATATTTTGGTTAATATAAGGATTCAGCGAAATTCTATCACATTTGTTTAATTTACGTCGCTGATATTTCAGATAGCGTATTGGGCTAAGCGGCATCTCAAAGCGCAAGAAATGGCGAGTAAAATGCACTATTAAACTTCTAGGGTAGGGCAAACAGAGACCCGATTAGATCATTTTACATTATGGTTAATAAATGAATTCACTGAAATTCTATCACATTTGTTCAATTTACGTCGCTCCTATTTCAGAAAGCGTACTGGGCTAGGCGGCATCTCAAAGCGCATGAAATGGTGAGTAAAATGCACTATTAAACTTCTAGGCTAGGGCGAACAGAGACCCGATTAGATCATTTTACATTATGGTTAATAAAAGAATTCAGCGAAATTCTATCACATTTGTTCAATTTACATCGCTCCTATTTCAGATAGCGTATTGGGCTAAGCGGCACCTCAAAGCGCATGAAATGACGAGTAAAATGCACTATTAATCTTCTAAGGTAGGGCAAACAGAGACCCGATTAGATAATTTTATATTATAGTTAATTTAAGAATTCAGCGAAATTCTATCACATTTGTTCAATTTACGTCGCTCCTATTTCAGATAGCGTATTGGGCTAAGCGGCATCTCAAAGCGCATGGAATGGCGAGTAAAATTCACTATTAAACTCCTAGGGTAAGGCAAACAGAGACCCGATTAGATCATTCTATATTACGGTTAATATAATAATTCAGCGTAATTCTATCACATTTGTTCAATTTACGTCGCTCCTATTTCAGATAGCGTATTGGGCTAAGAGGCATCTCAAAGCGCATGAAATCGCGAGTTAAATGCACTATTAAACTTCTAGGGTAGGGCAAACAGGGACCCGATTAGATCATTTTATATTAGGGTTAATCTAAGAATTCAGCGAAATTCTATCACATTTGTTCAATTTACGTCGTTCCTATTTCAGCTAGCGTACTGGGCTATGCGGCACCTTAAAACGCGAGCAATGGCGAGTAAAATGCACTGTTAAACTTCTATGATAGGGCAATCAGAGATCCGATTAGATCATTTTATATTTTGGTTAATATAAGAATTCAGCGAAATTCTATCACATTTGTTCAATTTACGTCGCTCCTAGTTCAGATAGCGTATTGGGCTAAGCGGCATCTCAATGCGCATGAAATGACGAGTGAAATGCACTATTAAACTCCTAGGGTAGGGCGAACAAAGACCCGATTAGATCATTTTACATTAAGATTAATATAAGAATTCAGCGAAATTCTATCACATTTGTTCAACTTACGTCGCTCCTATTTCAGATAGCGTACTGGGCTAGACGGCATCTTAAAGCGCGTGGAAGGGCGAGTCAAATACACTACTAAACTTCTATGATAGGATTATCGGAGACCCGATTAGATCATTTTATATTTTGTTTAATATAAGATTTCAAGGAAATTCTATCACATATGTTCAATTTACGTCGCTCCTATTTCAGATAGCGTATTGGGCTAAGCGGCATCTCAAAGCGCATGAAAGGGCGAATAAAATGCACTATTAAACTTCTAGGCTAGAGCGAACAGAGACCCGATTAGATCATTTTACATTATGGTTAATAAAAGAATTCAGCGAAATTCTATCACATTTGTTCAATTTGCATCGCTCCTATTTCAGATAGCGTATTTGGATAAGCGGCATCTTAAAGCGCGCGGAATGGCGAGTAAAATGCACTGTTAAACTTCTAGGGTAGGGCAAATAGAGACCCAATTAGATCATTTTATATTATAGTTAATTTAAGAATTCAGCAAAATTCTATAACAATTGTTCAATTTACGTTGTTCCTATTTCAGATAGCGTACTGGGCTAGGCGGCATCTTAAAGCGCGTGGAATGGCGAGTAAAATGCACTATATAAACTTCTATGATAGGGCAATCAGAGAGTCGATTAGATCATTTTATATTTTGGTTAATATAAGAATTCAGCGAATTTCTATCACATTTGTTCAATTTACGTCGCTCCTATTTCAGATAGCGTATTGAGCTAAGCGGCATCTCAAAGCGCATGAAATGACGAGTGAAATGCACTATTAATCTTCTTGGGTAGGGCGAACTGAGACCCGATTAGAACATTTTACATTAAGGTTAATATAAGAATTCAGCGAAATTCTCTCACATTTGTTCAATTTACGTCGCTGATATTTCAGATAGCGTATTGGGCTAAGCGGCATCTCAAAGCGCAAGAAATGGCGAGTAATATGCACTATTAAACTTCTAGGGTAGGGCAAACAGAGACCCGATAAGAAAACTTTATATTATGGTTAATTTAAGAATTCATCGAAATTCTATCACATTTGTTCAATTTACGTCGCTCCTATTTCAGATAGCGTATTGGGCTAAGCGGCATCTCAATGCGCATGAAATGGCGAGTAAAATGCACTATTAAACTTCTAGGCTAGGGCGAACAGAGACCCGATTAGAACATTTTACATTATGGTTAATTTAAGAATTCAGCGAAATTCTATCACATTTGTCCAATTTGCGTCGCTCCTATTTCAGATAGCGAATTGGGCTAAGCGGCATCTCAAAGCGCGAGAAATGGCGAGTAAAATGCACTGTTAAACTACTAGGGTAGGGCAAACAGAGACCCGATTAGATCATTTTATATTAGGGTTAATTTAAGAATTCAGCTTAATTCTATCACATTTGTCCAACTTACGTCGCTCCTATTTCAGATAGCGTATTGCGCTAAGCGGCATCTTAAAGCGCGTGGAACGGCGAGTAAAATGCACTACTAAACTTCTATGATAGGGCAATCAGAGATCCGATTAGATCATTTTATATTTTGTTTAATATAAGACTTCAAGGAAATTCTATCACATTTGTTCAATTTACGTCGCTCCTATTTCAGATAGCGTACTGGACTAGGCGGCATCTTAAAGCGCGTGGAACGGCGAGTAAAATGCACTACTAAACTTCTAGGATACGGCAATCAGAGAGCCGATTTGATCATTTTATATTTTGGTTAATATAAGGATTCAGCGAAATTCTATCACATTTGTTTAATTTACGTCGCTGATATTTCAGATAGCGTATTGGGCTAAGCGGCATCTCAAAGCGCAAGAAATGGCGAGTAAAATGCACTATTAAACTTCTAGGGTAGGGCAAACAGAGACCCGATTAGATCATTTTACATTATGGTTAATAAATGAATTCACTGAAATTCTATCACATTTGTTCAATTTACGTCGCTCCTATTTCAGAAAGCGTACTGGGCTAGGCGGCATCTCAAAGCGCATGAAATGGTGAGTAAAATGCACTATTAAACTTCTAGGCTAGGGCGAACAGAGACCCGATTAGATCATTTTACATTATGGTTAATAAAAGAATTCAGCGAAATTCTATCACATTTGTTCAATTTACATCGCTCCTATTTCAGATAGCGTATTGGGCTAAGCGGCACCTCAAAGCGCATGAAATGACGAGTAAAATGCACTATTAATCTTCTAAGGTAGGGCAAACAGAGACCCGATTAGATAATTTTATATTATAGTTAATTTAAGAATTCAGCGAAATTCTATCACATTTGTTCAATTTACGTCGCTCCTATTTCAGATAGCGTATTGGGCTAAGCGGCATCTCAAAGCGCATGGAATGGCGAGTAAAATTCACTATTAAACTCCTAGGGTAAGGCAAACAGAGACCCGATTAGATCATTCTATATTACGGTTAATATAATAATTCAGCGTAATTCTATCACATTTGTTCAATTTACGTCGCTCCTATTTCAGATAGCGTATTGGGCTAAGAGGCATCTCAAAGCGCATGAAATCGCGAGTTAAATGCACTATTAAACTTCTAGGGTAGGGCAAACAGGGACCCGATTAGATCATTTTATATTACGGTTAATATATGAATTCAGCGAAATTCTATCATATTTGTTCAATTTACGTCGCTCCTATTTCAGATAGCGTATTGGGCTAAGCGGCATCTTAAAGCGCGTGGAATGGCGTGTAAAATGCACTATATAAACTTCTATGATAGGGCAATCAGAGACCCGATTAGATCATTTTATATTTTGGTTAATATAAGAATTCAGCGAAATACTATCACATTTGTTCAATTTACGTTACTCCTATTTCAGATAGCGTATTGGGCTAAGCGGCATCTCAAAGCGCATGAAATGTCGAGTGAAATGCACTATTAAACTTCTAGGGTAGGGCAAACAGAGACCCGATTAGATAATTTTATATTAGGGTTAATTTAAGAATTCAGCGAAATTCTATCACATTTGTTGAATTTACGTCGCTGATCTTTCAGATAGCGTATTGGGCTAAACGGCATCTCAAAGCGCATGAAATGGCGAGTAAAATGCACTATTAAACTTCTAGGGTAGGGCAAACAGAGACCCGATTAGATAATTTTATATTATAGTTAATTTAAGAATGCAGCGAAATTCTATCACATTTGTTCAATTTACGTCGCTCCTATTTCAGATAGCGTATTGGGCTAAGCGGCATCTCAAAGCGCATGGAATGGCGAGTACAATGCACTATTAAACTTCTAGGGTAAGGCAAACAGAGACCCGATTAGATCATTCTATATTACGGTTAATATAAGAATTCAGCGTAATTCTATCACATTTGTTCAATTTACGTCGCTCCTATTTCAGATAGCGTATTGGGCTAAGAGGCATCTCAAAGCGCATGAAATGGCGAGTTAAATGCACTATTAAACTTCTAGGGCAGGGCAAACAGGGACCCGATTAGATAATTTTATATTATAGTTAATTTAAGAATGCAGCGAAATTCTATCACATTTGTTCAATTTACGTCGCTCCTATTTCAGATAGCGTATTGGGCTAAGCGGCATCTCAAAGCGCATGGAATGGCGAGTACAATGCACTATTAAACTTCTAGGGTAAGGCAAACAGAGACCCGATTAGATCATTCTATATTACGGTTAATATAAGAATTCAGCGTAATTCTATCACATTTGTTCAATTTACGTCGCTCCTATTTCAGATAGCGTATTGGGCTAAGCGGCATCTGAAAGCGCATGAAATGACGAGTGAAATGCACTATTAAACTTCTAGGGTAGGGCGAACAGAGACCCGATTAGATCATTTTACATTAAGGTTAATATAAGAATTCAGGGAAATTCTATCACAATTGTTCAATTTACGTTGTTCCTATTTCAGATAGCGTACTGGGCTAGGCGGCATCTTAAAGCGCGTGGAATGGCGAGTAAAATGCACTATATAAACTTCTATGATAGGGCAATCAGAGACCCGATTAGATCATTTTATATTTCGGTTAATATACGAATTCAGCGAAATACTATCACATTTGTTCAATTTACGTTACTCCTATTTCAGATAGCGTATTGGGCTAAGCGGCATCTCGAAGCGCATGAAATGTCGAGTGAAATGCACTATTAAACTTCTAGGGTAGGGCAAACAGAGACCCGATTAGATAATTTTATGTTAGGGTTAATTTAAGAATTCAGCGAAATTCTATCACATTTGTTCAATTTACGTCGCTGATATTTCAGATAGCGTATTGGGCTAAGCGGCATCTGAAAGCGCACGAAATGGCGTGTAAAATGCACTATTAAACTTCTAGGGTAGGGCAAACAGTGACCCGATCAGATCATTTTACATTATGGTTAATAAAAGAATTCAGCGAAATTCTATCACATTTGTTCAACTTACGTCGCTCCTATTTCAGATATCGTATTGGGCTACGCGGCATCTTAAAGCGCGTGGAATGGCGAGTAAAATGCACTACTAAACTTCTATGATAGGGCAATCAGAGACCCGATTAGATCATTTTATATTTGGGTTAATACAAGAATTCAGCGAAATTCTATCACATTTGTTCAATTTACGTCGCTCCTATTTCAGATAGCGTATTGCGCTAAGCAGCATCTCAAATCGCATGAAATGGCGAGTAAAATGCACTATTAAACTTCTAGGGTAAGGCAAACAGAGACCCGATTAGATCATTTTATATTAAGGTTAATTTAAGAATTCAACGAAATTCTATCACATTTGTTCAATTTACGTCGTTCCTATTTCAGCTAGCGTACTGGGCTAGGCGGCATCTTAAAACGCGAGGAATGGCGAGTAAAATGCACTGTTAAACTTCTATGATAGGGCAATCAGAGACCCGATTAGATCATTTTATATTTTGGTTAATATAAGAATTCAGCGAAATTCTATCACAATTGTTCAATTTACGTCGCTCCTATTGCAGATAGCGTATTTGGATAAGCGGCATCTCGAAGCGCATGAAATGACGAGTGAAATGCACTATTAAACTTCTAGGGTAGGGCAAACAGAGACCCGATTTGATCATTTTATATTATGGTTAATTTAAGAATTCAGCAAAATTCTATCACATTTGTTCAATTTACGTCGCTCCTATTTCAGATAGCGTACTGGGCTAGGCGGCATCTTAAAGCGGGTGGAATGGCGAGTAGAATGCACTATTAAAATTCTATGGTAGGGCAAACAGAGACTCGATTAGATTATTTTACATTAATGTTAATGAAAGAATTCAGCAAAATTCTATCACATTTGTTCAACTTACGTCGCTCCTATTTCAGATAGCGTATTGGGCTAAGCGGCACCTCAAAGCGCATGAAATGGCGAGTGAAATGCACTATTAAACTTGTAGGGTAGGGCAAGCAGAGACCCGATTAGATCATTTTATATTATGGTTAATTTAAGAATTCAGCGAAATTCTATCACATTTGTTCAATTTACGTCGCTCCAATTTCAGATAGCGTATTGGGCTAAGCGGCATCTCAAAGCGCATGAAATGGCGAATAAAATGCTCTATTAAACGTCTAGGCTAGGGCGAACAGAGACCCGAGCAGATCATTTTACGTTATGGTTAATAAAAGAATTCAGCGTAATTCTATCACATTTGTTCAACTTACGTCGCTCCTATTTCAGATAGCGTATTGGGCTAAGCGGCATCTCAAAGCGCATGAAATGGCGAGTGAAATGCACTATTAGACTTCTATGGTAGGGCGAACAGAGACCAGATTGGATCATTTTACATTAAGGTTAATATAAGAATTCACGGAAATTCTATCACATTTGTTCAATTTACGTCGCTCCTATTCCAGATAGCGTATTGGGCTAAGCGGCATCTCAAAGCGCATGAAATGGCGAGTAAAATGCGCTATTAAACTTCTAGGATAAGGCAAACAGAGACCCGATTAGTTCATTTTATATTACGGTTAATATAAGAACTCAGCGTAATTCTATCGCATTTGTTCAATTTACGTCGCTCCTATTTCAGATAGCGTACTGGGCTAGGCGGCATCTTAGAGCGCGTGAAATGGCGAGTAAAATGCACTATTAAACTTCTATGATAGGGCAACCAGAGACCCGATTAGATTATTTTATATTTTGGTTAATATAAGATTCAGGGAAATTCTATCACATTCGTTCAATTTACGTCGCTCCTATTTCAGATATCGTATTGGGCTAAGCGGCATCTCAAAGCGCATGAAATGACGAGTGAAATGCACTATTAAACTTCTAGGGTAAGGCGAACAGAGTCCCGATTAGATCATTTTACATTAAGGTTAATATAAGTATTCAGGGAGATTCTATCACATTTGTTCAATTTACGTCGCTCCTATTTCAGATAGCGTATTGGGCTAAGCGGCACCTCAAAGCGCATGAAATGGCGAGTGAAATGCACTATTAGACTTCTATGGTAGGGCGAACAGAGACCCGATTGGATCATTTTACATTAAGGTTAATATAAGAATTCACGGAAATTCTATCACATTTGTTCAATTTACGTCGCTCCTATTCCAGATAGCGTATTGGGCTAAGCGGCATCTCAAAGCGCATGAAATGGCGATTAAAATGCACTGTTAAACTTCTAGCGTAGGGCAAACACAGACCCGATTAGATCATTTTATATTATGGTTAATTTAAGAATTCAGCCAAATTCTATCACATTTGTTCAATTTACGTCGCTCCTATTTCAGATAGCGTACTGGGCAAGGCGGCATCTTAAAGCGCATGAAATGACGAGTGAAACGCACTATTAAACTTCTAGGGTAGGGCGATCAGAGAACCGATTAGATCATTTTACATTAAGGTTAATATAAGAATTCAGGGAAATTCTATCACGTTTGTTCAATTTACGTCGCTCCTATTTCAGGTAGCGTATTGGGCTAAGCGGCATCTCAAAGCGCATGAAATGGCGATTAAAATGCACTGTTAAACTTCCAGGGTAGGGCAAACAGAGACCCGATTACATCATTTTATATTATGGTTAATTTAAGAATTCGGCAAAATTCTATCACATTTGTTCAATTTACGTCGCTCCTATTTCAGATAGCGTACTGGGCTAGGCGGCATCTCAAAGCGCATGAAATGCCGAGTAAAATGCACAATTAAACTTCTAGGGTAAGGCAAACAGAGACCCGATTAGATCATTTTATAATACGGTTAATATAAGAATTCAGCGTATTCTATCACATTTGTTCAACTTACGTCGCTCCTATTTCAGATAGCGTACTGGGCTGGGCGGCATCTTAAAGCGCGTGGAAGGGCGAGTAAAATGCACTCCTAAACTTCTATGATAGGGCAATCAGAGAGCCGATTCGGTCATTTTATATTTTGGTTAATATAAGAATTCAGCGAAATTCTATCACATTTGTTCAATTTACGTCGCTCCTATTTCAGATAGCGTATTGGGCTAAGCGGCATCTCAAAGCGCATGAAATGGCGAGTAAAATGCACTGTTAAACATCTAGGGTAGGGCAAACAGAGACCCGATTAGATCATTTCATATTTTGGTTTATTTAAGAATTCAGAAAAATTCTATCACATTTGTTCAATTTACGTCGCTCCTATTTCAGATAGCTTATTGGGCTAAGCGGCATCACAAAGCGCATGAAATGACGAGTGAAATGCACTATTAGACTTCTAGGATAAGGCAAACAGAGACCCGATTACATCATTTTATATTACGGTTAATATAAGAATTCAGCGTAATTCTGTCACATTTGTTCAATTAACGTCGCCCCTATTTCAGATAGCGTATTGGGCTATGCGGCATCTCGAAGCGCATGGAATGACGAGAGAAATGCAGTTTTAAACTCCTTGGGTAGGGCGAACAGAGACCCGATTACATCATTTTATATTATGGTTAATTTAAGAACTCAGCACAATTCTATCACATTTGTTCAATTTACGTCGCTCATATTTCAGATAGCGCATCGGGCTAAGCGGAATCTCAAAGCGCATGAAATGGCGAGTAAAATGCACTGTTAAACTTCTAGGGTAGGGCAAACAGAGACCCGATTAGATCATTTCATATTATGGTTTATTTAAGAATTCAAAAAAATTCTATCACATTTGTTCAATTTACGTGGCTGCTATTTCAGATAGCTTATTGGGCTCAGCGGCATCTCAAAGCGCATGAAATGACGAGTGAAATGCACTATTAATCTTCTAGGGTAGGGCGAACAGAGACCCGATTAGATCATTTTAGATTAAGGTTAATATAAGAATTCAGCGAGATTCTCTCACATTTGTTCAATTTACGTCGCTGATATTTCAGATAGCGTATTGGGCTAAGCGGCATCTCAAAGCGCAAGAAATGGCAAGTAAAATGAACTATTAAACTTCTAGGGTAGGGCAAACAGAGACCCGATTAGATCATTTTATATTATGGTTAATTTAAGAATTCAGCGAAATTCTATCACATTTGTTCAATTTACGTCGCTCCTATTGCAGATAGCGTATTGGGCTAAGCGGCATGTCGAAGCGCATGAAATGGCGAGTAAAATGCACTAGTAAACTTCTAGGGTAAGGCAAACAGAGACCCGATTAGATCATTTTATATTACGGTTAATATAAGAATTCAGCGTAAATGTATCACATTTGTTCAACATACGTCGCTCCTATTTCGGATAGTGTACTGGGCTAGGCGGCATCTTAAAGCGCGTGGAAGGGCGAGTAAAATGCACTACTAAACTTCTGTGATAGGGCAATCAGAGTCCCGTTTAGATCATTTTATATTTTGTTTAATATAAGATTTCAGGGAAATTCTATCACATTTGTTCAATTTACGTCGCTGATATTTCAGATAGAGTATTGGGCTAAGCGGCATCTCAAAGCGCAAGAAATGGTGAGTAAAATGCACTCTTAAACTTCTATGATAGGGCAATCAGAGACCCGATTAGATCATTTTATATTTTGGTTAATTTAAGAATTCAGCGAAATTCTATCACATTTGTTCAATTTACGTCGCTCCCATTTCAGATAGCTTATTGGGCTAAGCTGCATCTCAAAGCGCAAGAAATGGCGAGTAAAATGAACTATTAAACTTCTAGGGTAGGGCAAACGGAGACCCGATTAGATCATTTTATATTATGGTTAATTTAACAATTCAGCGAAATTCTATCACATTTGTTCAATTTACGTCACTCCTATTTCAGATAGCTTATTGGGCTAAGCGGCATCTCAAAGCGCATGAAATGACGAGTGAAATGCACTATTAAACTTCTAGGGTAGGGCAAACAAAGACCCGATTAGATCATTTTACATTAAGGTTAATATAAGAATTCAGCGAAATTCTATCGCATTTGTTCAACTTACGTCGCTCCTATTTCAGATAGCATACTGGGCTGGGCGGCATCTTAAAGCGCGTGGAATGGCGAGTAAAATGCACTATTAAACTTCTATGATAGGGCAATCAGAGACTCGATTAGATCATTTTATATTACGGTTAATATAAGAATTCAGCGTAATTCTGTCACACTTGTTCAACTTACGTGGCTCCTATTTCAGATAGCGTACTGGGCTAGGCGGCAACTTAAAGCGCGTGGAATGGCGAGTAAAATGCACTATTAAACTTCTATGATAGGGCAATCAGAGATCCGATTAGATCATTTTATATTTTGGTTAATATAAGAATTTAGCGAAATTCTATCACATTTGTTCAATTTACGTCGCTCCTATGTCAGATAGCGTATTGGGCTAAGCGGCATCTCAAAGTGCATGAAATGGCGAGTAAAATGCACTATTAAACTTCTAGGGTAGGGCAATCAGAGACCCGATTAGATCATTTTATATTATGGTTAATTTAAGAATTCAGCAAAATTCTATCACATTTGTTCAATTTACGTCGTTCCTATTTCAGATAGCGTACTGGGCTAGGCGGCATCTTAAAGCGCGTGGAACGGCGAGTAAAATGCACTATTAAACTTCTATGATAGGGCAATCAGAGACCCGATTAGATCATTTCATATTATGGTTAATATAAGAATTCAGCGTAATTCTATCACATTTGTTCAACTTACGTCGCTCCTATTTCAGATAGCGTACCGGGCTAGGCGGCATCTCAAAGCGCATGAAATGGCGAGTAAAATGCACTATTAAACTTCTAGGGTAGGGCAAACAGACACCCGATAAGATCATTTTATATTATGGTTAATTCAAGAATTCAGCGAAACTCTATCACATTTGTTCAATTTACGTCGCTCCTATTTCAGATAGCGTATTGCGCTAAGCGGCATCTCAATGCGCATGAAATGGCGAGTAAAATGCACTATTAAACTTCTATGATAGGGCTATCAGAGACCCGATTAGATCATTTTATATTTTGGTAAATATAAGAATTCAGCGAAATTCTATCACGTTTGTTCAATTTACGTCGCTCCTATTTCAGATAGCTTATTGGGCTAAGCGGCATCACAAAGCGCATGAAATGACGAGTGAAATGCACTTTTAAACTTCTAGGGTAGGGCAAACAGAGACCCGATTAGATCATTTTATATTATGGTTAACTTAAGAATTCAGCAAAATATTATCACATTTGTTCAATTTACGTCGCTCCTATTTCAGATAGCGTACTGGGCAAGGCGGCATCTTAAACCGCGTGGAATGGCGAGTAAAATGCACTATTAAACTTCTATGATAGGGCAATCAGAGACCCGATTAGATCATTTTATATTACGGTTAATATAAGAATTCAGCGTAATTCTGTCACACTTGTTCAACTTACGTGGCTCCTATTTCAGATAGCGTACTGGGCTAGGCGGCATCTTAAAACGCGAAGAATGGCGAGTAAAATGCACTACTAAACTTCTATGATAGGGCAATCAGAGACCCGATTAGATCATTTTATATTTTGGTTAATATAAGAATTCAGCGAAATTCTATTACATTTGTTCAATTTACGGCGCTCCTATTTCAGATAGCGTATTGTGCTAAGCGGCATCTCAAAGCGCATGAAATGACGAGTGAAAGGCAATATTAAACTTCTAGGGTAGGGGGAACAGAGACCCGAATAGATCATTTTACATTAAGATTAATATAAGAGTTCAGGGAAATTCTATCACATTTGTTCAATTTACGTCGCTCGTATTTCAGATAGCGTATTGGGCTAAGCGGCATCTCAAAGCGCATGAAATGGCGAGTAAAATGCACTATTAAACTTCTAGGGTAGGGCAAACAGAGACCCGATTAGATCATTTTATATTATGGTTAATTTAAGAATTCAGGAAAATTCTATCACATTTGTTCAAGTTACGTCGCTCCTATTTCAGATAGCGTACTGGGCTAGACGGCATCTTAAATCGCGTGGAAGGGCGAGTAAAATGCACTACTAAACTTCTATGATAGGGCAATCAGAGTCCCGATTAGATCATTTTATATTTTGTTTACTATAAGATTTCAGGGAAATTCTATCACAATTGTTCAATTTACGTCGCTCCTATTTCAGATAGCGTATTGGGCTAAGCAGCATCTCAAAGCGCAAGAAATGGCGAGTAAAATGCACTATTAAACTTCTAGGGTAGGGCAAACAGACACCCAATAAGATCATTTTATATTATGGTTAATTCAAGAATTCAGCGAAACTCTATCACATTTATTCAATTTATGTCGCTCCTATTTCAGATAGCGTATTGGGCTAAGCGGCATCTCAAAGCGCATGAAATGGCGAGTAAAATTCACTATTAAACTTCTATGATAGGGCAATCAGAGACCCGATTAGATCATTTTTAATTATGGTAAATATAAGTATTCAGCGAAATTCTATCACATTTGTTCAATTTACGTCGTTCCTATTTCAGATAGCATACTGGGCAGGGCGGCATCTTAAAGCGCGTGGAATGGCGAGTAAAACGCACTATTAAACTTCTAGGGTAGGGCGAACAAAGACCCGATTAGATCATTTTACATTAAGGTTAATAAGAGAATTCAGGGAAATTCTATCACATTTGTTCAACATACGTCGCTCATATTTCAGATAGTGTACTGGGCTAAGGGGCATCTTAAAGTGCGTGGAAGCGCGAGTAAAATGCACTACTAAACTTCTATGATAGAGCAATCAGAGTCCCGTTTAGATCATTTTATATTTTGTTTAATATAAGATTTCAGGGAAATTCTATCACATTTGTTCAATTTACGTCGCTCCTATTTCAGATAGCGTATTGGGCTAAGCGGCATCTCAAAGCGCATGAAATGACGAGAGAAATGCCCTATTAAACTTCTTGGGTAGGGCGAACAGAGAGCCGATTACATCATTTTATGTTATGGTTAATTTAAGAATTCGGCAAAATTCTATCACATTTGTACAACTTACGTCGCTCCTATTTCAGATAGCGTACTGGGCTAGGCGGCACCTTAAAGCGCATGAAATGGCGAGTATAATGCACTATTAAACTTCTATGATAGGGCAATCAGAGACCCGATTAGATCATTTTATATTTTGGTTAATATAAGAATCCAGCGAAATTCTATCACATTTGTTCAACTTACGTCGCTCCTATTTCAGATAGCGTATTGGGCTAAGCGGCATCTTAAAGCGCGCGGAATGGCGAGTAAAATGCACTATTAAACTTCTATGATAGGACAATCGGAGACCCGATTAGATCATTTTATATTTTGTTTACTATAACATTTCAGGGAAATTCTATCACATTTGTTCAATTTACGTCGCTCCTATTTCAGATAGCGTATTGGTCTAAGCGGCATCTCAAAGCGCATGAAATGACGAATAAAATGCACTATTAAGCTTCTACGCTATGGCGAACAGAGACCCGATTAGATCATTTAACATT
Source organism: Macropis europaea (assembly GCA_916610135.2). NCBI lineage: Eukaryota > Metazoa > Arthropoda > Insecta > Hymenoptera > Melittidae > Macropis > Macropis europaea. Next base: position 85,811 of record CAKAJE020000960.1, on the reverse strand, counting down.
ATGGTTAATAAAAGAATTCAGCGAAATTCTATCACATTTGTTCAACTAACGTCGCTCATATTTCGGATAGCGTACTGTGCTAGGCGGCATCTTAAAGCGCGTGGAAGGGCGAGTAAAATGCACTACTAAACTTCTATGATAGGGCAATCAGAGTTCCGATTAGATCATTTTATATTTTGTTTACTATAACATTTCAGGGAAATTCTATCACATTTGTTCAATTTATGTCGCTCCAATTTCAGATAGCGTATTGGGCTAAGCGGCATCTCAAAGCGCATGAAATGGCGTGAGAAATGCACTATTAAACTTCTTGGGTAGGGCGAACAGAGACCCGATTAGGTCATTTCATATTGTGGTTAATTTAAGAATTCAGCGAAATTCTATCACATTTGTTCAATTTACGTCGCTCCTATTGCAGATAGCGTATTGGGCTAAGCGGCATCTCAAAGCGCATGAAATGGCGAGTAAAATGCACTGTTAAACTTCTAGGGTAGGGCAAACAGAGACCCCATTAGATCATTTTATATTATGGTTAATTTAAGAATTCAGCGAAATTCTATCACATTTGTTCAATTTACGTCGCTCGTATTTCAGATAGCGTATTGGGCTAAGCGGCATCTCAAAGCGCATGAAATGGCGAGTAAAATGCACTGTTAAACTTGTTCGGTAGGTCAAACAGAGACCCAATAAGATCATTTTATATTATGGTTAATTCAAGAATTCAGGAAAATTCTATCACATTTGTTCAAGTTACGTCGCTCCTATTTCAGATAGCGTACTGGGCTAGACGGCATCTTAAATCGCGTGGAAGGGCGAGTAAAATGCACTACTAAACTTCTATGATAGGGCAATCAGAGTCCCGATTAGATCATTTTATATTTTGTTTACTATAAGATTTCAGGGAAATTCTATCACAATTGTTCAATTTACGTCGCTCCTATTTCAGATAGCGTATTGGGCTAAGCAGCATCTCAAAGCGCAAGAAATGGCGAGTAAAATGCACTATTAAACTTCTAGGGTAGGGCAAACAGACACCCAATAAGATCATTTTATATTATGGTTAATTCAAGAATTCAGCGAAACTCTATCACATTTATTCAATTTATGTCGCTCCTATTTCAGATAGCGTATTGGGCTAAGCGGCATCTCAAAGCGCATGAAATGGCGAGTAAAATTCACTATTAAACTTCTATGATAGGGCAATCAGAGACCCGATTAGATCATTTTATATTTTGGTAAATATAAGATTTCAGCGAAATTCTATCACATTTGTTCAATTTACGTCGTTCCTATTTCAGATAGCATACTGGGCAGGGCGGCATCTTAAAGCGCGTGGAATGGCGAGTAAAACGCACTATTAAACTTCTAGGGTAGGGCGAACAAAGACCCGATTAGATCATTTTACATTAAGGTTAATAAGAGAATTCAGGGAAATTCTATCACATTTGTTCAACATACGTCGCTCATATTTCAGATAGTGTACTGGGCTAAGGGGCATCTTAAAGTGCGTGGAAGCGCGAGTAAAATGCACTACTAAACTTCTATGATAGAGCAATCAGAGTCCCGTTTAGATCATTTTATATTTTGTTTAATATAAGATTTCAGGGAAATTCTATCACATTTGTTCAATTTACGTCGCTCCTATTTCAGATAGCGTATTGGGCTAAGCGGCATCTCAAAGCGCATGAAATGACGAGAGAAATGCCCTATTAAACTTCTTGGGTAGGGCGAACAGAGAGCCGATTACATCATTTTATGTTATGGTTAATTTAAGAATTCGGCAAAATTCTATCACATTTGTACAACTTACGTCGCTCCTATTTCAGATAGCGTACTGGGCTAGGCGGCACCTTAAAGCGCATGAAATGGCGAGTATAATGCACTATTAAACTTCTATGATAGGGCAATCAGAGACCCGATTAGATCATTTTATATTTTGGTTAATATAAGAATCCAGCGAAATTCTATCACATTTGTTCAACTTACGTCGCTCCTATTTCAGATAGCGTATTGGGCTAAGCGGCATCTTAAAGCGCGCGGAATGGCGAGTAAAATGCACTATTAAACTTCTATGATAGGACAATCGGAGACCCGATTAGATCATTTTATATTTTGTTTACTATAACATTTCAGGGAAATTCTATCACATTTGTTCAATTTACGTCGCTCCTATTTCAGATAGCGTATTGGTCTAAGCGGCATCTCAAAGCGCATGAAATGACGAATAAAATGCACTATTAAGCTTCTACGCTATGGCGAACAGAGACCCGATTAGATCATTTAACATTATGGTTAATAAAAGAATTCAGCGAAATTCTATCACATTTGTTCAACTAACGTCGCTCATATTTCAGATAGCGTACTGTGCTAGGCGGCATCTTAAAGCGCGTGGAAGGGCGAGTAAAATGCACTACTAAACTTCTATGATAGGGCAATCAGAGTTCCGATTAGATCATTTATATTTTGTTTACTATAACATTTCAGGGAAATTCTATCACATTTGTTCAATTTATGTCGCTCAATTTCAGATAGCGTATTGGGCTAAGCGGCATCTCAAAGCGCATGAAATGGCGTGAGAAATGCACTATTAAACTTCTTGGGTAGGGCGAACAGAGACCCGATTAGGTCATTTCATATTGTGGTTAATTTAAGAATTCAGCGAAATTCTATCACATTTGTTCAATTTACGTCGCTCCTATTTCAGATAGCGTATTGGGCTAAGCGGCATCTCAAAGCGCATGAAATGGCGAGTAAAATGCACTGTTAAACTTCTAGGGTAGGGCAAACAGAGACCCCATTAGATCATTTTATATTATGGTTAATTTAAGAATTCAGCGAAATTCTATCACATTTGTTCAATTTACGTCGCTCCTATTTCAGATAGCGTATTGGGCCAAGCGGCATCTCAAATCGCATGAAATGGCGAGTAAAATGCACTGTTAAACTTGTTCGGTAGGTCAAACAGAGACCCGATTAGATCATTTCTTATTATGATTAATTTAAGAATTCAGAAAAATTCTATCACATTTGTTCAGTTTACGTCGCTCCTATTTCAGATGGCGTACTCGGATAGGCGGCATCTTAAAGCGCGTGGAATGGCGAGTAAAATGCACTATTAAACTTCAAGGGTAATGCAAACAGAGAGCCGATTGGATCATTTTATATTATGGTTAATTTAAGAATTCAGCGAAATTCTATCACATTTCTTCAATTTACGTCGCTCCTATTTCAGATAGCGTATTGGGCTAAGCGGCATCTCAAAGCGCATGAAATGGCGAGTAAAATGCACTGTTAAACTTGTAGGGTAGGTCAAACAGAGACCCGATTAGATCATTTCATATTATTGTTAATTTAAGAATTCAGAAAAATTCTATCACATTTGTTCAATTTACGTCGCTCCTATTTCAGATTGCGTACTCGGATAGGCGGCATCTTAAAGCGCGTGGAATGGCGAGTAAAATGCACTATTAAACTTCTAGGATAAGGCAAACAGAGACCCGATTAGATCATTTTATATTACGGTTAATATAAGAATTCAGCGTAATTCTGTGACATTTGTTCAACTTACGTAGCCCCTATTTCAGATAGCGTATTGGGCTAGGCGGCAACGTAAAGCGCGTGGAATGGCGAGTAAAATGCACTATTAAACTTCTATGATAGGGCAATCAGAGACCCGATTAGATCATTTTATATTTTGTTTACTATAACATTTCAGGGAAATTCTATCCCATTTGTTCAATTTACGTCGCTCCTATTCCAGATAGCGTATTGGGCTAAGCGGCATCACAAAGCGCATGAAATGGCGAGTAAAATGCACTATTAAACTTCTAGGGTAATGCAAACAGAGACCCGATTAGATCATTTTATATTACGGTTAATATAAGAATTCAGCGTAATTCTATCACATTTGTTCAATATACGTCGCTCCTATTTCAGATAGTGTACTGGGCTAGGCGGCATCTTAAAGCGCGTGGAAGGGCGTGTAAAATGCAATACTAAACTTCTATGATAGGGCAATCAGAGTCCCGTTTAGATCATTTTATATTTTGTTTAATATAAGATTTCAAGGAAATTCTATCACATTTGTTCAATTTACGTCGCTCCTATTTCAGATAGCGTACTGGGCTAGGCGGAATCTTAAAGCGCGTGGATTGGCGAGTAAAATGCACTATTAAACTTCTATGACAGGGCAATCAGAGACCCGATTAGATCATTTTATATTTTGGTTAATATATGAATTCAGCGAAATTCTATCACATTTGTTTTATTTACGTCGCTCCTATTTCAGATAGCGTATTGGGCTAAGCGGCATCTCAAAGCGCGTGGAATGGCGAGTAAAATGCACTATTAAACTTCTAGGGTAGGGCAAACAGAGACCCGATTAGATCATTTTATATTATGGTTAATTTATCAATTCAGCGAGATTCTATCACATTTGTTCAATTTATGTCACTCCTATTTCAGATAGCGTATTGGGCTAAGCGGCATCTCAAAGCGCATGAAATGGCGAGTAAAATGCACTATTAAACTTCTAGGATAAGGCAAACAGAGAGCCGATTGGATCATTTTATATTACGGTTAATATAAGAATTCAGCGTAATTCTGTCACTTTTGTTCAACTTACGTAGCTCCTATTTCAGATAGCGTACTGGGCTAGGCGGCAACTTAAACCGCGTGGAATGGCGAGTAAAATGCACTATTAAACTTCTATGATAGGGCAATCAGAGACCCGATTAGATCATTTTATATTTTGTTTACTATAACATTTCAGGGAAATTCTATCACATTTGTTCAATTTACGTCGCTCCTATTTCAGATAGCGTATTGGTCTAAGCGGCATCTCAAAGCGCATGAAATGACGAATAAAATGCACTATTAAGCTTCTACGCTATGGCGAACAGAGACCCGATTAGATCATTTAACATTATGGTTAATAAAAGAATTCAGCGAAATTCTATCATATTTGTTCAACTAACGTCGCTCCTATTTCAGATAGCGTACTGGGCTAGGCGGCATCTTAAAGCGCGTGTAAGGGCGAGTAAAATGCACTACTAAACTTCTATGATAGGGCAATCAGAGTTCCGATTAGATCATTTTATATTTTGTTTACTATAACATTTCAGGGAAATTCTATCACATTTGTTCAATTTATGTCGCTCCTATTTCAGATAGCGGATTGGGCTAAGCGGCATCTCAAAGCGCATGAAATGTTGAGAGAAATGCACTATTAAACTTCTAGGGTAGGGCAATCAGAGACCCGATTAGATCATTTTATATTATGGTTAATTTAAGAATTCAGCAAAATTCTATCACATTTGTTCAATTTACGTCGTTCCTATTTCAGATAGCATACTGGGCTAGGCGGCATCTTAAAGCGCGTGGAATGGCGAGTATAATGCACTATTAAACTTCTATGATAGGGCAATCAGAGACCCGATTAGATCATTTTATATTTTGTTTACTATAACATTTCAGGGAAATTCTATCACATTTGTTCAATTTACGTCGCTCCTATTTCAGATAGCGTATTGGTCTAAGCGGCATCTCAAAGCGCATGAAATGACGAATAAAATGCACTATTAAACTTCTAGGGTAGGGCGAACAAAGACCCGATTAGATCATTTTACATTAAGGTTAATATAAGAATTCAGCGAAATTCTATCACATTTGTTCAATTTACGTCGCTCCTATTTCAGATAGCGTATTGGGCTAAGCGGCATCTCAAAGCGCATGAAATGGCGAGAGAAATTCACTATTAAACTTCTTGGGTAGGGCGAACAGAGACCTGATTAGGTCATTTCATATTATGGTTAATTTAAGAATGCAGCGAAATTCTATCACATTTGTTCAATTTGCGTCGTTCCTATTTCAGATAGCGTATTGGGCTAAGCGGCATATCAAAGCGCATGAAATGGCGAGTAAAATGCACTATTAAACTTCTAGGATAAGGCAAACAGAGACCCGATTAGATCATTTTATATTACGGTTAATATAAGAATTAAGCGTAATTCTGTGACATTTGTTCAACTTACGTAGCTCCTATTTCAGATAGCGTACTGGGCTAGGCGGCAACTTAAAGCGCGTGGAATGGCGAGTAAAATGCACTATTAAACTTCTATGATAGGGCAATCAGAGACCCGATTAGATCATTTTATATTTTGGTTAATACAAGGATTCAGCGTAATTCTATCACATTTGTTCAATTACGTCGCTCCTATTTCAGATAGCATATTGTGCTAAGCGGCATCTCAAAGCGCATGAAATGACGAGTGAAATGCACTATTAAACATCTAGGGTAAGGCAAACAGAGACCCGATTAGATCATTTTATATTACGGTTAATATAAGAATTCAGCGTAATTCTATCACATTTGGTCAACATACGTCGCTCCTATTTCAGATAGCGTACTGGGCTAGGCGGCATCTTAATGCCGGTGGAAGGGCGAGTAAAATGCACTACTAAACTTCTATGGTAGGGCAGTCAGAGTCCCGTTAGATCATTTTATGTATTGTTTAATATAAGATTTCAGGGAAATTCTATCACATTTGTTCAATTTACGTCGCTCCTATTTCAGATAGCGTATTGGGCTAAGCGGCATCTCACAGCTCATGAAATGACGAGAGAAATGCACTATTAAACTTCTTGGGTAGGGCGAACAGAGACCCGATTAGGTCATTTCATATTGTGGTTAATTTAAGAATTCAGCGAAATTCTATCACATTTGTTCAATTTACGTCGCTCCTATTGCAGATAGCGTATTGGGCTAAGCGGCATCTCAAATCGCATGAAATGGCGAGTAAAATGCACTGTTAAACTTGTTGGGTAGGTCAAACAGAGACCCGATTAGATCATTTCTTATTATGATTAATTTAAGAATTCAGAAAATTTCTATACATTTGTTCAGTTTACGTCGCTCCTATTTCAGATGGCGTACTCGGATAGGGGCCATCTTAAAGCGCGTGAATGGCGAGTAAAATGCACTATTAAACTTCAAGGGTAATGCAAACAGAGAGCCGATTAGATCATTTTATATTACGGTAATATAAGATTTCAGGGGAAATTCTATCACATTTGTTCAATTTACGTCGCTCCTATTTCAGATAGCGTACTGGGCTAAGCGGCATCTCAAAGCGCATGAAATGGCGAGTAAAATGCACTATTAAACTTCTAGGATAAGGCAACCAGAGACCCGATTAGATCATTTTATATTACGGTTAATATAAGAATTCATCGTAATTTCTATCTCATTTTGTTCAACATACGTCGTTCCTATTTCAGAATAGTGTACTGGGCTAGGCGGCATCTTAATGCGCGTGGAAGGGCGAGTAAAATGCACTACTAAACTTCTATGGTAGGGCAGTCAGAGTCCCGTTTAGATCATTTTATGTATTGTTTTAATATAAGATTTCAGGGAAATTCTATCACATTTGTTCAATTTACGTATCTCCTATTTCAGATAGCGTATTGGGCTAAGCGGCATCTCAAAGCGCAAGAAATGGCGAGTAAAATGCACTATTAAACTTCTAGGGTAGGGCAAACAGAGACCCCATTAGATCATTTTATATTATGGTTAATTTAAGAATCAACGAAATTCTATACATTTCTTCAATTTACGTCGCTCCTATTTCAGATAGCGTATTGGGCTAAGCGGCATCTCAAAGCGCATGAAATGGCGAGTAAAATGCACTGTTAAACTTGTAGGTGTAGGTCAAACAGAGACCCGATTAGATCATTTCATATTATTGTTAATTTAAGAATTCAGAAAAATTCTATCACATTTGTTCAATTTACGTCGCTCCTATTTCAGATTGCGTACTCGGATAGGCGGCATCTTAAAGCGCGTGGAATGGCGAGTAGAATGCACTATTAAACTTCTAGGATAAGGCAAACAGAGACCCGATTAGATCATTTTATATTACGGTTAATATAAGAATTCAGCGTAATTCTGTGACATTTGTTCAACTTACGTAGCCCCTATTTCAGATAGCGTATTGGGCTAGGCGGCAACGTAAAGCGCGTGGAATGGCGAGTAAAATGCACTATTAAACTTCTATGATAGGGCAATCAGAGACCCGATTAGATCATTTTATATTTTGGTTAATATAAGGATTCAGCGTAATTCTATCACATTTGTTCAATTACGTCGCTCCTATTTCAGATAGCATATTGTGCTAAGCGGCATCTCAAAGCGCATGAAATGACGAGTGAAATGCACTATTAAACATCTAGGGTAAGGCAAACAGAGACCCGATTAGATCATTTTATATTACGGTTAATATAAGAATTCAGCGTAATTCTATCACATTTGGTCAACATACGTCCCGTCCTATTTCAGATAGCGTACTGGGCTAGGCGGCATCTTAATGCGCGTGGAAGGGCGAGTAAAAATGCACTACTAACTTCTATGGTAGGGCAGTCAGAGTCCCGTTTAGATCATTTTATGTATGTTTAATATAAGATTTCAGGGAAATTCTATCACATTTGTTCAATTTACGTCGCTCCTATTTCAGATAGCGTATGGTCAAGCGGCATCTCACAGCTCATGAAATGACGAGAGAAATGCATATTAAAACTTCTTGGGTAGGGCGAACAGAGACCCGATTAGGTCATTTCATATTGTGGTTAATTTAAGATTCAGCGAAATTCCTATCACATTTGTTCAATTTACGTCGCTCCTATTGCAGATAGCGTATTGGGCTAAGCGCATCTCAAATCGCATGAAATGGCGAGTAAAATGCACTGTTAAAACTTGTTGGGTAGGTCAAACAGAGACCCGATTAGATCATTTCTTATTATGATTAATTTAAGAATTCAGAAAAATTCTATCACATTTGTTCAGTTTACGTCGCTCCTATTTCGATGGCGTACTCGGATAGGCGGGCATCTAAAGCCGGTGGAATGGCGAGTAAAATGCACTATTAAACTTCAAGGGTAATGCAAACAGAAAGCGCGATTAGATCATTTTATATTAGCAATAATATAAGATTTCAGGGAAATTCTATCACATTTGTTCAATTTACGTCGCTCTATTTCAGATAGCGTACTGGGCTAAGCGGCATCTCAAAGCGCATGAAATGGCGAGTAAAATGCACTATTAAACTTCTAGGATAAGGCAACCAGAGACCCGATTAGATCATTTTATGTTACGGTTAATATAAGAATTCATCGTAATTCTATCACATTTGTTCAACATACGTCGTTCCTATTTCAGATAGTGTACTGGGCTAGGCGGCTTCTTAATGCGCGTGGAAGGGCGAGTAAAATGCACTACTAAACTTCTATGGTAGGGCAGTCAGAGTCCCGTTTAGATCATTTTATGTATTGTTTAATATAAGATTTCAGGGAAATTCTATCACATTTGTTCAATTTACGTATCTCCTATTTCAGATAGCGTATTGGGCTAAGCGGCATCTCAAAGCGCAAGAAATGGCGAGTAAAATGCACTATTAAACTTATTATGGTTAATTTAAGAATTCAGCGAAATTCTATCACATTTCTTCAATTACGTCGCTCCTATTTCAGATAGCGTATTGGGCTAAGCGGCATCTCAAAGCGCATGAAATGGCGAGTAAAATGCACTGTAAACTTATAGGGTAGGTCAAACAGAGACCCGATTAGATCATTTCATAGTATTGTTAATTTAAGAATTCAGAAAAATTCTATCACATTTGTTCAATTTACGTCGCTCCTATTTCAGATTGCGTACTCGGATAGGCGGCATCTTAAAGCGCGTGGAATGGCGAGTAAAATGCACTATTAAACTTCTAGGATAAGGCAAACAGAGACCCGATTAGATCATTTTATATTACGGTTAATATAAGAATTCAGCGTAATTCTGTGACATTGTTCAACTTACGTAGCCCCTATTTCAGATAGCGTATTGGCTAGGCGGCAACGTAAAGCGCGTGGAATGGCGAGTAAAATGCACTATTAAACTTCTATGATAGGGCATTCAGAGACCCGATTAGATCATTTTATATTTTGTTTACTATAACATTTCAGGAAATTCTATCCATTTGTTCAATTTACGTCGCTCCTATTCCAGATAGCGTATTGGGCCTAAGCGGCATCACAAAGCGCATGAAATGGCGAGTAAAATGCACTATTAAACTTCTAGGGTAATGCAAACAGAGACCCGATTACATCATTTTATATTTTGGTTAATATAAGAATTCAGAGTAATTCTATCACATTTGTTCAACATACGTCGCTCCTATTTCAGATAGTGTACTGGGCTAGGCGGCATCTTAAAGCGGCGTGGAAGGGCGTGTAAAATGCACTACTAAACTTCTATGATAGGGCAATCAGAGTCCCGTTTAGATCATTTTATATTTGTTTAATATAAGATTTCAAGGAAATTCTATCACATTTGTTCAATTTACATCGCTCCTATTTCAAGTAGCGTATGGGCTAAGCGGCATTTCAAAGCGCATGAAATGGCGAGTAAAATGCACTATTCAACTTCTAGGATAAGGCAAACAGAGACCCGATTAGGTCATTTTATATTTGTTTAATATAAGAATCAGCGAAATTCTATCACATTTGTTGAATTTACGTCGCTCCTATTTCAGATAGCGTATTGGCGAAAGCGGCATCTTAAGCGCGCGGAATGGCGAGTAAAATGCACTATTAAACTTCCATGATAGGATAATCAGAGACCCGGTTAGATCATTTTATATTTTGCTTACTATAACATTTCAGGGAAATTCTATCACATTTGTTCAATTTACGTCGCTCCTATTTCAGATAGCGTATTGGGCTAAGCGGCATCTCAAAGCGCAAGAATGGCCAGTAAAATGCACTATTAAACTTCTAGGGTAGGGCACACAGAGACCCGATTAGATCATTTCATATTATGGTTAATTTAAGAATTTAGCGAAATTCTATCACATTTGTTCAATTTACGTCGCTCCTATTTCAGATAGCGTACTCGGATAGGCGGCATCTTAAAGCGCGTGGAATGGCGAGTAAAATGCACTATTAAACTTCTATGATAGGGCAATCAGAGACCCGATTAGATCATTTTATATTTTGGTTAATATAAGAATTCAGCGAAATTCTATGACATTTGTTTAATTTACGTCGCTCCTATTTCAGATAGCGTATTGGGCTAAGCGGCATCTCAAAGCGCATGAAATGGCGAGTAAAATGCACTACTATACTTCTAGGGTAGGGCAATCAGAGACCCGATTAGATCATTTTATATTTATGTTAATATAAGAATTCAGCGAAATACTATCACATTTGTTCAATTTACGTCGCTCCTATGTCAGATAGCGTATTGGGCTAAGCGGCATCTCAAAGAGCATGAAATGACGAGTGAAATGCACTACTAAACTTCTAGGGTAGGGCGAACAAAGACCCGATTAGATCATTTAACATTAAGGTTAAAATAAGAATTCAGCGAAATTCTATCACATTTGTTCAATTTACGTCGCTCCTATTTCAGATAGCCATTGGGCTAAGCGGCATCTCAAAGCGCATGAAATGACGAGAGAAATGCACTATTAAACTTCTTGGGTAGGGCGAACAGAGACCCGATTACATCATTTTATATTATGGTTAATTTAAGAATTCAGCAAAATTCTATCACATTTGTGCAATTTACATCGCTCCTATTTCAGATAGCGTATTGGGCTAAGCGGCATCTCAAAGCGCATGAAATGACGAGTAAAGTGCACTATTAAACTTCTAGGGTAGGGCAAACAGAGAACCGATTAGATCATTTTATATTATGGTTAATTTATCAATTCAGCGAAATTCTATCACATTTGTTCAATTTACGTCACTCCTATTTCAGATAGCGTATTGGGCTAAGCGGCATCTCAAAGCGCATGAATTGGCGAGTAAAATGCACTATTAAACTTCTAGGATAAGGCAAACAGAGACCCGATTAGATCATTTTATATTACGGTTAATATAAGAATTCAGCGTAATTCTGTCACATTTGTTCAACTTACGTAGCTCCTATTTCAGATAGCGTACTGGGCAAGGCGGCAACTTAAACCGCGTGGAATGGCGAGTAAAATGCACTATTAAACTTCTATGATAGGGCAATCAGAGTTCCGATTAGATCATTTTATATTTTGTTTACTATAACATTTCAGGGAAATTCTATCAGATTTGTTCAATTTACGGCGCTCCTATTTCAGATAGCGTATTGTGCTATGCGGCATCTCAATGCGCATGAAATGACGAGTGAAATGCACTATTAAACTTCTAGGATAAGGCAAAGAGAGACCCGATTAGATCATTTTATATTACGGTTAATATAAGAATTTAGCGCAATTCTGTGACATTTGTTCATCTTACGTAGCTCCTATTTCAGATAGCGTACTGGGCTAGGTGGCATCTTGAAGCGCGTGGAATGGCGAGCAAAATGCACTACTAAACTTCTATGATAGGGCAATCAGAGAGTCGATTAGATCATTTTATATTTTGGTTAATATAAGAATTCAGGGAAATTCTATCACATTTGTTCAATTTACGTCGCTCCTATTTCAGATAGCGTATTGGACTAAGCGGCACCTTAAAGCGCGTGGAATGGCGAGTAAAATGCACTATTAAACTTCTATGATAGGGCAATCAGAGACCCGATTAGATCATTTTATATTTTGGTAAATATAAGAATTCAGCGAAATTCTATCACGTTTGTTCAATTTACGTCGCTCCTATTTCAGATATCGTACTGGGCTAGGCGGCACCTTAAAGCGCGTGGAATGGCGAGTAAAATGCACTATTAAACTTCTATGATAGGGCAATCAGAGACCCGATTAGATCATTTTATATTTTGTTTAATATAAGATTTCAGGGAAATTGTATCACATTTGTTCAATTTACGTCGCTCCTATTTCAGATAGCGTATTGGGCTAAGCGGCATCTCAAAGCGCATGAAATGGCGAGTAAAATGCACTACTAAACTTCTAGGGTAGGGCGAACAGAGACCCGAATAGATCATTTTACATTAAGGTTAATATAAGAATTCAGGGAAATTTTATCACATTTGTTCAATTTACGTCGCTCGTATTTCAGATAGCGTATTGGGCTAAGCGGCATCTCAAAGCGCATGAAATGGCGAGTAAAATACACTATTAAACTTCGAGGGTAGGGCAAACAGAGACCCGATTACATCATTTTATATTATGGTTAATTTAAGAATTCAGCAGAATTCTATCACATTTGTTCAAGTTACGTCGCTCCTATTTCAGATAGCGTACTGGGCTAGGCGGCATCTTAAATCGCGTGGAAGGGCGAGTAAAATGCACTACTAAACTTCTATGATAGGGCAATCAGAGTCCCGATTAGATCATTTTATATTTTGTTTACTATAAGATTTCAGGGAAATTCGATCACATTTGTTCAATTTACGTCGCTCCTATTTCAGATAGCGTATTGGGCTAAGCAGCATCTCAAGCCGCAAGAAATGGTGAGTCAAATGCACTATTAAACTTCTAGGGTAGTGCACACAGAGACCCGATTAGATCATTTTATATTATGGTTAATTTAAGAATTCAGCGAAATCCTATCACATTTGTTCAATTTACGTCGCTCCTATTTCAGATAGCGTATTGGACTAAGCGGCATCTCAAAGCGCATGAAATGGCGAGTAAAATGCACTATTAAACTTCTAGGCTAGGGCGAACAGAGACCAGATTAGATCATTTTATATTTTGGTTAATATAAGAATTCTGCGAAATTCTATCCCATTTGTTCAACTTACGTCGCTCCTATTTCAGATATCGTACTGGGCTAGGCGGCATCTTAAAGCGCGTGGAATGGCGAGTACAATGCACTACTAAACTCTATGATAGGGCAATCAGAGACCCGATTAGATCATTTTATATTTTGTTTAATATAAGATTTCAGGGAAATTGTATCACATTTGTTCAATTTACGTCGCTCCTATTTCAGATAGCGTAGTGGGCTAAGCGGCCTCTCAAACCGCATGAAATGGCGAGTGAAATGCACTATTAGACTTCTATGGTAGGGCAATCAGAGACCCGATTAGATCATTTTACATTATGGTTAATAAAAAAATTCAGCGAAATTCTATCACATTTGTTCAACTTCTGTCGCTCCTATTTCAGATAGCGTATTGGGCTAAGCGGCATCTCAAAGCGCATGAAATGACGAGTGAAATGCACTATTAAAATTCTATGATAGGGCAATCAGAGACCCGATTAGATCATTTTATATTATGGTTAATTTAAGAATTCAGCAAAATTCCATCACATTTGTTCAATTTACGTCGCTCCTATTTCAGATAGCGTACTGGGCTAGGCGGCATCTTAAAGCGCGTGGAATGGCGAGTAAAATGCACTACTAAACTTCTACGATAGGGCAATCAGAGACCCGATTAGATCATTTTATATTTTGGTTAATATAAGAATTCAACGAATTCTATCACATTTGTTCAATTTACGTCGCTCCTATTTCAGATAGCTTATTGGGCTTAGCGGCATCTCAAAGCGCATGAAATGGCGAGTGAAATGCACTATTAAACTTCTAGGCTAGGGCGAACAGGAGACCCGATTAGATCATTTTACATTTTGGTTAATAAAAGAATTCAGCGAAATTCTATCACATTTGTTCAATTTACGTCGCTCCTATTTCAGATAGCATATTGGGCTAAGCGGCATCTCAAAGCGCATGAAATGACGAGTGAAATGCACTATTAAAATTCTATGATAGGGCAATCAGAGACCCGATTAGATCATTTTATATTATGGTTAATTTAAGAATTCAGCAAAATTCCATCACATTTGTTCAATTTACGTCACTCCTATTTCAGATAGCGTACTGGGCTAGGCGGCATCTAAAAGCGCATGAAATGGCGAGTAAAACGCGCTATTAAACTTCTAGGATAAGGCAAACAGAGACCCGATTAGATCATTTTATATTACGCTTAATATGAGAATGCAGCGTAATTCTGTCACATTTGTTCAACTTACGTCGCTCCTATTTCAGATAGCGTACTGGGATAGGCGGGCATCTCAAAGCGCATGAAATGGCGAGTGAAATGCACTATTAGACTTCTATGGTAGGGCGAACAGAGACCCGATTAGATCATTTTACATTAAGGTTGATATAAGAATTCACGGAAATTCTATCACATTTGTTCAATTTACGTCGCTCCTGTGTCAGATAGCGTACTGGGCTAGGCGGCACCTAAAAGCGCATGAAATGGCGAGTATAATGCACTATTAAACTTCTAGGATAACGCAAACAGAGACCCGATTAGGTCATTTATATTATGGTTAATTTAAGAATTCAGCGAAATTCTATCACATTTGCTCAATTTACGTCGCTCCTATTTCAGATAGCATACTGCGCAAGGCGGCTTCTTAAAGCGCGTGGAATGGCGAGTAAATCGCGCTATTAAACTTCTAGGATAAGGCAAACAGAGACCCGATTAGATCATTTTATATTACGGTTAATATAAGAATGCAGCGTAATTCCAGCACATTTGTTCAACTTACGTCGCTCCTATTTCAGATAGCGTACTGGGCTAGGCTGCATCTCAAAGCGCATGAAATGGCGAGTGAAATGCACTATTAGACTTCTATGGTAGGGCGAACAGAGACCCGATAGGATCATTTTACATTAAGGTTAATATAAGAATTCACGGAAATTCTATCACATTTGTTCAATTTACGTCGCTCCTATTTCAGATAGCGTATTGGGCTAAGCGGCCTCTCAAAGCGCATAAAATGGCGAGTGAAATGCACTATTAGACTTCTATGGTAGGGCGAACAGAGACCCGATAGGATCATTTCACATTTTGGTTAATAAAAGAATTCAGCGAAATTCTATCACATTTGTTCAATTTACGTCGCACCTATTTCAGATAGCATATTGGGCTAAGCGGCATCTCAAAGCGCATGAAATTACGAGTGAAATGCACTATTAAAATTCTATGATAGGGCAATCAGAGACCCGATTAGATCATTTTATATTATGGTTAATATAAGAATTTAGCGAAATTCTATCACATTTGTTCAATTTACGTCGCTCCTATTTCAGATAGCTTATAGGGCTTAGCGGCATCTCAAAGCGCATGAAATGGCGAGTGAAATGCACTATTAAACTTCTAGGCTAGGGCGAACAGAGCCCCGATTAGATCATTTTACATTTTGGTTAATAAAAGAATTCAGCGAAATTCTATCACATTTGTTCAATTTACGTCGCTCCTATGTCAGTTAGCGTATTCGGCTAAGCGGCATCTCAAAGCGCATGAAATGGCGAGTAAAATGCACTATTTAAGTTCTAGGGTAGGGCAAACAGAGTCCCGATAAGATCATTTTATATTATGGTTAATTTAAGAATTCAGCGAAATTCTATCATATTTGTTCAATTTACGTCGCTTCCTATTTCAGATAGCGTATTGGGCTAAGCGGCATCTGAAAGCGCATGAAATGGCGAGTCAAATGCACTATTAAACTTCTAGGGTAGGGCAAACAGAGACCCGATTAGATCATTTTATATTATGGTTAATTTAAGAATTCAGCAAAATTCTATCACATTTGTTCAACATACGTCGCTCCTATTTCAGATAGCGAACTCGGCTAAGCGACATATCAAAGCGCATGAAGTGGCGAATAAAATACACCATTAAACTTGTAGGCTAGGGCGAACAGAGACCCGATTAGATCATTTTACATTTTGGTTAATAAAGGAATTCAGCGAAATTCCATCACATTTGTTCAATTTACGTCGCTCCTATTTCAGATAGCATACTGCGCAAGGCGGTTTCTTAAAGCGCGTGGAATGGCGAGTAAAACGCGCTATTAAACTTCTAGGATAAGGCAAACAGAGACCCGATTAGATCATTTTATATTACGGTTAATATAAGAATGCAGCGTAATTCCAGCACATTTGTTCAACTTACGTCGCTCCTATTTCAGATAGCGTACTGGGCTAGGCTGCATCTCAAAGCGCATGAAATGGGCGAGCGAAATGCACTATTAGACTCTATGGTAGGGCGAACAGAGGCCCGTTTAGATCATTTTACATTAAGGTTAATATAAGTATTCACGGAAATTCTATCACATTTGTTCAATTTACGTCGCTCCTATTTCAGATAGCGTACTGGGCTAGGCGGCATCTCAAAGCGCATAAAATGGCGACTAAAATGCACTATTAAACTTCTAGGCTAGGGCGAACAGAGACCCGATTAGATCATTTTACATTTTGGTTAATAAAAGAATTCAGCGAAATTCCATCACATTTGTTCAATTTACGTCGCTCCTATTTCAGATAGCATATTGGGCTAAGCGGCATCTCAAAGCGCATGAAATGACGAGTGAAATGCACTATTTAAATTCTATGATAGGGCAATCAGAGACCCGATTAGATCATTTTATATTATGGTTAATTTAAGAATTCAGCAAAATTCTATCACATTTGTTCAATTTACGTCGCTCCTATTTCAGATAGCGTACTGGGCTTGGCGGCATCTTAAAGCGCATGAAATGACGAGTGAAATGCACTATTAAACTTCTATGATAGGGCAATCAGAGACCCGATTAGATCATTTTATATTTTGTTTAATATAAGATTTCAGGGAAATTTTATCACATTTGTTCAATTTACGTCGCTCCTATTTCAGATAGCGTACTGGGCTAGGCGGCATCTTAAAGCGCGTGGAATGTCAAGTAAACTGCACTATTAAATTTCTATGATAGGGCAATCAGAGACCCGATTAGATCATTTTATATTTTGGTTAACATAAGAATTCAGCGAAATTCTATCACATTTGTTCAATTTACGTCGCTCCTATTACAGATAGCTTATTGGGCTTAGCGGCATCACAAAGCGCATGAAATGACGAGTGAAATGCACTATTAAACTTCGATGATAGGGCAATCAGAGACCCGATTAGATCATTTTATATTTTGGTTAATATAAGAATTCAGCGAAATTCTATCACATTTGTTCAATTTACGTCGCTCCTATTTCAGATAGCTTATAGGGCTTAGCGGCATCTCAAAGCGCATGAAATGGCGAGTGAAATGCACTATTAAACTTCTTGATAGGGCAATCAGAGACCCGATTAGATCATTTTATATTTTGGTTAATATAAGAGTTCAGCGAAATTCTATCACATTTGATCAATTTACGTCGCTCCTATTTCAGATAGCTTATTGGGCTTAGTGGCATCTCAAGCGCATGAAGTGGCGAATAAAATGCACTATTAAACTTGTAGGCTAGGGCGAACAGAGACCCGATCAGATCATTTTACATTATGGTTAATAAAAGAATTCAGCGAAATTCTATCACATTTGTTCAATTTACGTCGCTCCTATTTCAGATAGCATATTGGGCTAAGCGGCATCTCAAGCGCATGATATGACGAGTGAAATGCACTACTAAAATTCTATGATAGGGCAAACAGAGACCCGATTAGATCATTTTATATTATGGTTAATTTAAGAACTCAGCAAAATTCCATCACATTTGTTCAATTTACGTCGCTCCTATTTCAGATAGCGTACTGGGCTAGGCGGCATCTAAAAGCGCATGAAATGGCGAGTAAAACGCGCTATTAAACTTCTAGGATAAGGCAAACAGAGACCCGATTAGATCATTTTATATTACGCTTAATATGAGAATGCAGCGTAATTCTATCACATTTGTTCAACTTACGTCGCTCCTATTTCAGATATCGTACTGGGCTAGGCGGCATCTCAAAGCGCATGAAATGGCGACTAAAATGCACTATTAAACTTCTAGGCTAGGGCGAACAGAGACCCGATCAGATCATTTTACATTATGGTTAATAAAAGAATTCAGCGAAATTCTATCACATTTGTTCAATTTACGTCGCTCCTATTTCAGATAGCATATTGGGCTAAGCGGCATCTCAAAGCGCATGAAATGACGAGTGAAATGCACTATTAAAATTCTATGATAGGGCAATCAGAGACCCGATTAGATCATTTTATATTATGGTTAATTTAAGAATTCATCAAAATTCTATCACATTTGTTCAATTTACGTCGCTGCTATTTCAGATAGCGTACTGGGCTTGGCGGCATCTTAAAGCGCATGAAATGACGAGTGAAATGCACTATTAAACTTCTAGGGTAGGGCAAACAGACACACAATAAGATCATTTTATATTATGGTTAATTTAAGAATTCAGCAAAATTCTATCACATTTGTTCAAGTTACGTCGCTCCTATTTCAGATAGCGTACTGGGCTAGGCGGCATCTTAAATCGCGTGGAAGGGCGAGTAAAATGCACTACTAAACTTCTATGATAGGGCAATCAGAGTCCCGATTAGATCATTTTATATTTTGTTTACTATAAGATTTCAGGGAAATTCTATCACATTTGTTCAATTTACGTCGCTCCTATTTCAGATAGCGTATTGGGCTAAGCAGCATCTCAAAGCGCAAGAAATGGCGAGTAAAATGCACTATTAAACTTCTAGGGTAGGGCAAACAGACACCCAATAAGATCATTTTATATTATGGTTAATTCAAGAATTCAGCGAAACTCTATCACATTTATTCAATTTATGTCGCTCCTATTTTGGATAGCGTATTGGGCTAAGCGGCATCTCAAAGCGCATGAAATGGCGAGTAAAATGCACTATTAAACTTCTATGATAGGGCAATCAGAGACCCGATTAGATCATTTTATATTTTGGTAAATATAAGAATTCAGCGAAATTCTATCACATTTGTTCAATTTACGTCGTTCCTATTTCAGATAGCATACTGGTCTGGGTGGCATCTTAAAGCGCGTGGAATGGCGAGTAAAGCGCACTATTAAACTTCTAGGGTAGGGCGAACAAAGACCCGATTAGATCATTTTACATTAAGGTTAATATAAGAACTCAGGGAAATTCTATCACATTTGTTCAACTTACGTCGCTCATATTTCAGATAGCGTATTGGGCTAAGCGGCATCTCAAAGCGCATGAAATGACGAGTAAAATGCACTATTAAACTTCTAGGGTAGGGTAAACAGAGACCCGGTTAGATAATTTCATATTATAGTTAATTTAAGAATTCAGAGAAATTCTATCACATTTGTTCAATTTACGTCGCTCCTATTTCAGATTGCGTATTGGACTAAGCGGCATCTCAAAGCGCATGAAATGGCGAGTAAAATGCACTATTAAACTTCTAGGCTAGGGCGAACAGAGACCAGATTAGATCATTTTATATTTTGGTTAATATAAGAATTCTGCGAAATTCCACCCCATTTGTTCAACTTACGTCGCTCCTATTTCAGATATCGTACTGGGCTAGGCGGCATCTTAAAGCGCGTGGAATGGCGAGTAGAATGCACTACTAAACTTCTATGATAGGGCAATCAGAGACCCGATTAGATCATTTTATATTTTGTTTAATATAAGATTTCAGGGAAATTGTATCACATTTGTTCAATTTACGTCGCTCCTATTTCAGATAGCGTATTGGGCTAAGCGGCCTCTCAAACCGCATGGAATGGCGAGTGAAATGCACTATTAGACTTCTATGGTAGGGCGAACAGAGACCCGATAGGATCATTTTACATTAAGGTTAATATAAGAATTCACGGAAATTCTATCACATTTGTTCAATTTACGTCGCTCCTATTTCAGATAGCGTATTGGGCTAAGCGGCCTCTCAAAGCGCATGAAATGGCGAGTGAAAATGCACTATTAGACTTCTATGGTAGGGCGAACAGAGACCCGATAGGATCATTTCACATTTTGGTTAATAAAAGAATTCAGCGAAATTCTATCACATTTGTTCAATTTACGTCGCACCTATTCCAGATAGCGTATTCGGCTAAGCGGCATCTCAAAGCGCATGAAATGGCGAATAAAATGCACTATTAAACTTCTAGGCTAGGGCGAACAGAGACCCGATCAGTTCATTTCATATTATGGTTAATTTAAGAATTCAGCAAAATTCTATCACATTTGTTCAACTTCTGTCGCTCCTATTTCAGATAGCGTATTGGGATAAGCGGCATCTCAAAGCGCATGAAATGGCGAGTAAAATGCACTATTAAACTTCTAGGGTAGGTCAGACAGAGACCCGATGAGATCATTTTATATTATGGTTAATTTAAGAATTCAGCGAAATTCTATCACATTTGTTCAATTTACGTCGCTCCTATTTCAGATAGCATACTGGGCTAGGCGGCACCTTAAAGCGCGTGGAATGGCGAGTAAAATGCACTACTAAACTTCTACGATAGGGCAATCAGAGACACGATTAGATCATTTTATATTTTGGTTAATATAAGAATTCAGCGAAATTCTATCACATTTGTTCAATTTACGTCGCTCCTATTTCAGATAGCGTACTGAGCTAGGCGGCATCTTAAAGCGCGTGGAATGGCGAGTAAAATGCACTACTAAACTTCTACGATAGGGCAATCAGAGACCCGATTAGATCATTTTATATTTTGGTTAATATAAGAATTCAGCGAAATTCTATCACATTTGTTCAATTTACGTCGCTCCTATTTCAGATAGCTTATAGGGCTTAGCGGCATCTCAAAGCGCATGAAATGGCGAGTGAAATGCACTTTTAAACTTCTAGGCTAGGCGAACAGAGACCCGATTAGATCATTTTACATTTTGGTTAATAAAAGAATTCAGCGAAATTCTATCACATTTGTTCAATTTACGTCGCTCCTATTTCAGATAGCATATTGGGCTAAGCGGCATCTCAAAGCGCATGAAATGACGAGTGAAATGCACTATTAAACTTCGATGATAGGTCAATCAGAGACCCGATTAGATCATTTTATATTTTGTTTAATATAAGATTTCAGGGAAATTTTATCACGTTTGTTCAATTTACGTCGCTCCTATTTCAGATAGCGAACTCGGCTAAGCGGCATCTCAAAGCGCATGAAATGGCGAATAAAATGCACTATTAAACTTCTAGGCTATGGCGATCAGAGCCCCGATCAGATCATTTTACATTATGGTTAATAAAAGAATTCAGCGAAATTCTATCACATTTGTTCAACTTACGTCGCTGCTATTTCAGATAGCGTACTGGGCTAGGCGGCATCTTAAAGCGCGTGGAATGGCAAGTAAAATGCACTATTAAACTTCTATGATAGGGCAATCAGAGACCCGATTAGATCATTTTATATTTGGTTAATATAAGAATTCAGCGAAATTCTATCACATTTGTTCAATTTACGTCGCTGCTATTTCAGATAGCGAACTCGGCTAAGCGGCATCTCAAAGCGCATGAAGTGGCGAATAAAATGCACTATTAAACTTGTAGGCTAGGGCGAACAGAGACCCGATCAGATCATTTTACATTATGGTTAATAAAAAAATTCAGCGAAATTCTATCACATTTGCTCAACTTCTGTCACTCCTATTTCAGATAGCGTATTGGGCTAAGCGGCATCTCAAAGCGCATGAAATGGCGAGTAAAATGCACTATTAAACTTCTAGGGTAGGTCAGACAGAGTCCCGATGAGATCATTTTATATTATGGTTAATTTAAGAATTCAGCGAAATTCTATCACATTTGTTCAATTTACGTCGCTCCTATTTCAGATAGCATACTGGGCTAGGCGGCATCTTAAAGCGCGTGGAATGGCGAGTAAAATGCACTACTAAACTTCTACGATAGGGCAATCAGAGACCCGATCAGATCATTTTACATTATGGTTAATAAAAGAATTCAGCGAAATTCTATCACATTTGTTCAACTTACGTCGCTGCTATTTCAGATAGCGAACTCGGCTAAGCGGCATCTCAAAGCGCATGAAATGGCGAGTAAAATGCACTATTAAACTTCTAGGGTAGGTCAGACAGAGTCCCGATGAGATCATTTTATATTTTGGTTAATATAAGAATTCAGCGAAATTCTATCACATTTGTTCAATTTACGTCGCTCCTATTTCAGATAGCGTATTGGGCTAAGCGGCATCTCAAAGCGCATGAAGTGGCGAATAAAATGCACTATTAAACTTGTAGGCTAGGGCGAACAGAGACCCGATCAGATCATTTTACATTATGGTTAATAAAAAAATTCAGCGAAATTCTATCACATTTGTTCAATTTACGTCGCTCCTATTTCAGATAGCATATTGCGCTAAGCGGCATCTCAAAGCGCATGAAATGACGAGTGAAATGCACTATTAAAATTCTATGATAGGGCAATCAGAGACCCGATTAGATCATTTTATATTATGGTTAATTTAAGAATTCAGCAAAATTCTATCACATTTGTTCAATTCACGTCGCTCCTATTTCAGATAGCGTACTGGGCTAGGCGGCATCTTAAAGCGCGTGGAATGTCAAGTAAACTGCACTATTAAATTTCTATGATAGGGAAATCAGAGACCCGATTAGATCATTTTATATTTTGGTTAACATAAGAATTCAGCGAAATTCTATCACATTTGTTCAATTTACGTCGCTCCTATTTCAGATAGCATATTGGGCTAAGCGGCATCTCAAAGCGCATGAAATGACGAGTGAAATGCACTATTAAAATTCTATGATAGGGCAATCAGAGACCCGATTAGATCATTTTATATTATGGTTAATTTAAGAATTCAGCAAAATTCTATCACATTTGTTCAATTTACGTCGCTCCTGTTTCAGATAGCGTACTGGGCTAGGCGGCATCTAAAAGCGCATGAAATGGCGAGTATAATGCACTATTAAACTTCTAGGATAACGCAAACAGATACCCGATTAGATCATTTTATATTATGGTTAATTTAAGAATTCAGCTAAATTCTATCACATTTGTTCAATTTACGTCGCTCCTATTTCAGATAGCATACTGCGCAAGGCGGCTTCTTAAAGCGCGTGGAATGGCGAGTAAAACGCGCTATTAAACTTCTAGGATAAGGCAAACAGAGACCCGATTAGATCATTTTATATTACGGTTAATATAAGAATGCAGCGTAATTCCAGCACATTTGTTCAACTTACGTCGCTCCTATTTCAGATAGCGTACTGGGCTAGGCCGCATCTCAAAGCGCATGAAATGGCGAGTGAAATGCACTATTAGACTTCTATGGTAGGGCGAACAGAGGCCCGTTTAGATCATTTTACATTAAGGTTAATATAAGTATTCACGGAAATTCTATCACATTTGTTCAATTTACGTCGCTCCTATTTCAGATAGCGTGCTGGGCTAGGCGGCATCTCAAAGCGCATGAAATGGCGACTAAAATGCACTACTAAACTTCTAGGCTAGGGCGAACAGAGACCCGATTAGATCATTTTACATTTTGGTTAATAAAAGAATTCAGCGAAATTCCATCACATTTGTTCAATTTACGTCGCTCCTATTTCAGATAGCATATTGGGCTAAGCGGCATCTCAAAGCGCATGAAATGACGAGTGAAATGCACTATTAAGCTTCTAGGGTGGGGCGAACAGAGACCCGATTAGATCATTTTACATTAAGGTAAATATAAGAATTCACGGAAATTCTATCACATTTGTTCAATTTACGTCGCTCCTATTTCAGATAGCGTACTGGGCTATGCGGCATGTAAAAGCGCATGAAATGGCGAGTATAATGCACTATTAAACTTCTAGGATAACGCAAACAGAGACCCGATTAGATCATTTTATGTTATGGTTAATTTAAGAATTCAGGGAAATTTTATCACATTTGTTCAATTTACGTCGCTCCTATTTCAGATAGCGTACTGGGCTAGGCGGCATCTTAAAGCGCATGAAATGACGAGTGAAATGCACTATTAAACTTCTATGATAGGGCAATCAGAGACCAGATTAGATCATTTTATATTTTGTTTAATATAAGATTTCAGGGAAATTTTATCACATTTGTTCAATTTACGTCGCTCCTATTTCAGATAGCGTATTGGGCTAAGCGGCATCTCAAAGCGCATGAAATGGCGAGTAAAATGCACTATTAACCTTCTAGGGTAGGTCAGACAGAGTCCCGATGAGATCATTTTATATTATGGTTAACATAAGAATTCAGGGAAATTTTATCACATTTGTTCAATTTACGTCGCTCCTATTTCAGATAGCGTACTGGGCTAGGCGGCATTTTAAAGCGCGTGGAATGTCAAGTAAACTGCACTATTAAATTTCTATGATAGGGCAATCAGAGACCCGATTAGATCATTTTATATTTTGGTTAATATAAGAGTTCAGCGAAATTCTATCACATTTGATCAATTTACGTCGCTCCTATTTCAGATAGCTTATTGGGCTTAGCGGCATCTCAAAGCGCATGAAGTGGCGAATAAAATGCACTATTAAACTTGTAGGCTAGGGCGAACAGAGACCCGATCAGATCATTTTACATTATGGTTAATAAAAAAATTCCGCAAAATTCTATCACATTAGTTCAATTTACGTCGCTCCTATTTCAGATAGCATATTGGGCTAAGCGGCATCTCAAAGCGCATGAAATGACGAGTGAAATGCACTATTAAAATTCTATGATAGGGCAATCAGAGACCCGATTAGATCATTTTATATTATGGTTAATTTAAGAATTCAGCAAAATTCTATCACATTTGTTCAATTTACGTCGCTCCTGTTTCAGATAGCGTACTGGGCTAGGCGGCATCTAAAAGCGCATGAAATGGCGAGTATAATGCACTATTAAACTTCTAGGATAACGCAAACAGAGACCCGATTAGATCATTTTATATTATGGTTAATTTAAGAATTCAGCTAAATTCTATCACATTTGTTCAATTTACGTCGCTCCTATTTCAGATAGCATACTGCGCAAGGCGGCTTCTTAAAGCGCGTGGAATGGCGAGTAAAACGCGCTATTAAACTTCTAGGATAAGGCAAACAGAGACCCGATTAGATCATTTTATATTACGGTTAATATAAGAATGCAGCGTAATTCCAGCACATTTGTTCAACGTACGTCGCTCCTATTTCAGATAGCGTACTGGGCTAGGCTGCATCTCAAAGCGCATGAAATGGCGAGTGAAATGCACTATTAGACTTCTATGGTAGGGCGAACAGAGGCCCGTTTAGATCATTTTACATTAAGGTTAATATAAGTATTCACGGAAATTCTATCACATTTGTTCAATTTACGTCGCTCCTATTTCAGATAGCGTACTGGGCTAGGCGGCATCTCAAAGCGCATGAAATGGCGACTAAAATGCACTATTAAACTTCTAGGCTAGGGCGAACAGAGACCCGATTAGATCATTTTACATTTTGGTTAATAAAAGAATTCAGCGAAATTCCATCACATTTGTTCAATTTACGTCGCTCCTATTTCAGATAGCATATTGGGCTAAGCGGCATCTCAAAGCGCATGAAATGACGAGTGAAATGCACTATTAAAATTCTATGATAGGGCAAACAGAGACCCGATTAGATCATTTTATATTATGGTTAATTTAAGAATTCAGTATTATTCTATCACATTTGTTCAATTTACGTCGCTCCTATTTCAGATAGCGTACTGGGCTTGGCGGCATCTTAAAGCGCATGAAGTGACGAGTGAAATGCACTATTAAACTTCTATGATAGAGCAATCAGAGACCCGATTAGATCATTTTATATTTTCTTTAATATAAGATTTCAGGGAAATTTTATCACATTTGTTCAATTTACGTCGCTCCTATTTCAGATAGCGTACTGGGCTAGGCGGCATCTTAAAGCGCGTGGAATGTCAAGTAAACTGCACTATTAAATTTCTATGATAGGGCAATCAGAGACCCGATTAGATCATTTTATATTTTGGTTAACATAAGAATTCAGCGAAATTCTATCACATTTGTTCAATTTACGTCGCTCCTATTACAGATAGCTTATTGGGCTTAGCGGCATCACAAAGCGCATGAAATGACGAGTGAAATGCACTATTAAACTTCGATGATAGGTCAATCAGAGACGCGATTAGATCATTTTATATTTTGTTTAATATAAGATTTCAGGGAAATTTTATCACGTTTGTTCAATTTACGTCGCTCCTATTTCAGATAGCGAACTCGGCTAAGCGGCATCTCAAAGCGCATGAAATGGCGAATAAAATGCACTATTAAACTTCTAGGCTATGGCGATCAGAGCCCCGATCAGATCATTTTACATTATGGTTAATAAAAGAATTCAGCGAAATTCTATCACATTTGTTCAACTTACGTCGCTGCTATTTCAGATAGCGTACTGGGCTAGGCGGCATCTTAAAGCGCGTGGAATGGCAAGTAAAATGCACTATTAAACTTCTATGATAGGGCAATCAGAGACCCGATTAGATCATTTTATATTTTGCTTAATATAAGAATTCAGCGAAATTCTATCACATTTGTTCAATTTACGTCGCTCCTATTTCAGATAGCGAACTCGGCTAAGCGGCATCTCAAAGCGCATGAAGTGGCGAATAAAATGCACTATTAATCTTGTAGGCTAGGGCGAACAGAGACCCTATCAGATCATTTTACATTATGGTTAATAAAAGAATTCAGCGAAATTCTATCACATTTGTTCAACTTCTGTCATTCCTATTTCAGATAGCGTATTGGGCTAAGTGGCATCTCAAAGCGCATGAAATGGCGAGTGAAATGCACTATTAAACTTCTAGGCTAGGGCGAACAGAGACCCGAGTAGATCATTTTACATTTTGGTTAAGAAAAGAATTCAGCGAAATTCTATCACATTTGTTCAATTTACGTCGCTCCTATTTCAGATAGCGTACTGGGCTAGGCGGCATCTTAAAGCGCGTGGAACGGCGAGTAAAATGCACTACTAAACTTCTACGATAGGGCAATCAGAGACCCGATTAGATCATTTTATATTATGGTTAATTTAAGAATTCAGCAAAATTCTATCACATTTGTTCAATTTACGTCGCTCCTATTTCAGATAGCGTACTGGGCTTGGCGGCATCTTAAAGCGCATGAAATGACGAGTGAAAGGCACTATTAAT
This sequence comes from Macropis europaea, assembly GCA_916610135.2. Taxonomy (NCBI): domain Eukaryota; kingdom Metazoa; phylum Arthropoda; class Insecta; order Hymenoptera; family Melittidae; genus Macropis; species Macropis europaea. Next base: position 57,935 of record CAKAJE020000960.1, on the reverse strand, counting down.
CTTCTATGATAGGGCAATCAGAGACCCGATTAGATCATTTTATATTTTGTTTAATATAAGATTTCAGGGAAATTTTATCACATTTGTTCAATTTACGTCGCTCCTATTTCAGATAGCGTACTTTGCTAGGCGGCATCTTAAAGCGCGTGGAATGTCAAGTAAACTGCACTATTAAATTTCTATGATAGGGCAATCAGAGACCCGATTAGATCATTTTATATTTTGTTTAATATAAGATTTCAGGGAAATTTTATCACGTTTGTTCAATTTACGTCGCTCCTATTTCAGATAGCGAACTCGGCTAAGCGGCATCTCAAAGCGCATGAAATGGCGAATAAAATGCACTATTAAACTTCTAGGCTATGGCGATCAGAGCCCCGATCAGATCATTTTACATTATGGTTAATAAAAGAATTCACCGAAATTCTATCACATTTGTTCAACTTACGTCGCTGCTATTTCAGATAGCGTACTGGGCTAGGCGGCATCTTAAAGCGCGTGGAATGGCAAGTAAAATGCACTATTAAACTTCTATGATAGGGCAATCACAGACCCGATTAGATCATTTTATATTTTGGTTAATATAAGAATTCAGCGAAATTCTATCACATTTGTTCAATTTACGTCGCTCCTATTTCAGATAGCGAACTCGGCTAAGCGACATCTCAAAGCGCATGAAGTGGCGAATAAAATGCACCATTAAACTTGTAGGCTAGGGCGAACAGAGACCCGATCAGATCATTTTACATTATGGTTAATAAAAGAATTCAGCGAAATTCTATCACATTTGTTCAACTTCTGTCGCTCCTATTTCAGATAGCGTATTGGGCTAAGCGGCATCGCAAAGCGCATGAAATGGCGAGCAAAATGCACAATTAAACTTCAAGGGTAGGTCAAACAGAGTCCCGATGAGATCATTTTATATTATGGTTAATTTAAGAATTCAGCGAAATTCTATCACATTTGTTCAATTTACGTCGCTCCTATTTCAGATAGCATACTGGGCTAGGCGGCATCTTAAAGCGCGTGGAATGGCGAGTAAAATGCACTACTAAACTTCTACGATAGGGTAATCAGAGGCCCGATTAGATCATTTTATATTTTGGTTAATAAAAGAATTCAGCGAAATTCTATCACATTTGTTCAATTTACGTCGCTCCTATTTCAGATAGCATATTGGGCTAAGCGGCATCTCAAAGCGCATGAAATGACGAGTGAAATGCACTATTAAAATTCTATGATAGGGCAATCAGAGACCCGATTAGATCATTTTATATTATGGTTAATTTAAGAATTCAGCAAAATTCCATCACATTTGTTCAATTTACGTCGCTCCTATTTCAGATAGCGTACCGGGCTAGGCGGCATCTAAAAGCGCATGAAATGGCGAGTAAAACGCGCTATTAAACTTCTAGGATAAGGTAAACAGAGACCCGATTAGATCATTTTATATTACGCTTAATATGAGAATGCAGCGTAATTCTATCACATTTGTTCAACTTACGTCGCTCCTATTTCAGATGGCGTACTGGGATAGGCGGCATCTCAAAGCGCATGAAATGGCGAGTGAAATGCACTATTAGACTTCTATGGTAGGGCGAACAGAGGCCCGTTTAGATCATTTTACATTAAGGTTAATATAAGTATTCACGGAAATTCTATCACATTTGTTCAATTTACGTCGCTCCTGTTTCAGATAGCGTACTGGGCTAGGCGGCATCTAAAAGCGCATGAAATGGCGAGTATAATGCACTATTAAACTTCTAGGATAACGCAAACAGAGACCCGATTAGATCATTTTATATTATGGTTAATTTAAGAATTCAGCGAAATTCTATCACATTTGTTCAATTTACGTCGCTCCTATTTCAGATAGCATACTGCGCAAGGCGGCTTCTTAAAGCGCGTGGAATGGCGAGTAAAACGCGCTATTAAACTTCTAGGATAAGGCAAACAGAGACCCGATTAGATCATTTTATATTACGGTTAATATAAGAATGCAGCGTAATTCCAGCACATTTGTTCAACTTACGTCGCTCCTATTTCAGATAGCGTACTGGGCTAGGCTGCATCTCAAAGCGCATGAAATGGCGAGTGAAATGCACTATTAGACTTCTATGGTAGGGCGAACAGAGGCCCGTTTAGATCATTTTACATTAAGGTTAATATAAGTATTCACGGAAATTCTATCACATTTGTTCAATTTACGTCGCTCCTATTTCAGATAGCGTACTGGGCTAGGCGGCAGCTCAAAGCGCTTGAAATGGCGACTAAAATGCACTATTAAACTTCTAGGCTAGGGCGAACAGAGACCCGATTAGATCATTTTACATTTTGGTTAATAAAGGAATTCAGCGAAATTCCACCACATTTGTTCAATTTACGTCGCTCCTATTTCAGATAGCATATTGGGCTAAGCGGCATCTCAAAGCGCATGAAACGACGAGTGAAATGCACTATTAAAATTCTATGATAGGGCAATCAGAGACCGGATTAGATCATTTTATATTATGGTTAATTTAAGAATTCAGCAAAATTCTATCACATTTGTTCAATTTACGTCGCTCCTATTTCAGATAGCGTACTGGGCTTGGCGGCATCTTAAAGCGCATGAAATGACGAGTGAAATGCACTATTAAACTTCTATGATAGGGCAATCAGAGACCCGATTAGATCATTTTATATTTTGTTTAATATAAGATTTCAGGGAAATTTTATCACATTTGTTCAATTTACGTCGCTCCTATTTCAGATAGCGTACTGGGCTAGGCGGCATCTTAAAGCGCGTGGAATGTCAAGTAAACTGCACTATTAAATTTCTATGATAGGGCAATCAGAGACCCGATTAGATCATTTTATATTTTGGTTAACATAAGAATTCAGCGAAATTCTATCACATTTGTTCAATTCACGTCGCTCCTATTACAGATAGCTTATTGGGCTTAGCGGCATCACAAAGCGCATGAAATGACGAGTGAAATGCACTATTAAACTTCGATGATAGGGCAATCAGAGACCCGATTAGATCATTTTATATTTTGTTTAATATAAGATTTCAGGGAAATTTTATCACGGTTGTTCAATTTACGTCGCTCCTATTTCAGATAGCGAACTCGGCTAAGCGGCATCTCAAAGCGCATGAAATGGCGAATAAAATGCACTATTAAACTTCTAGGCTATGGCGATCAGAGCCCCGATCAGATCATTTTACATTATGGTTAATAAAAGAATTCAGCGAAATTCAATCACATTTGTTCAACTTACGTCGCTGCTATTTCAGATAGCGTACTGGGCTAGGCGGCATCTCAAAGCGCGTGGAATGGCAAGTAAAATGCACTATTAAACTTCTATGATAGGGCAATCAGAGACCCGATTAGATCATTTTATATTTTGGTTAATATAAGAATTCAGCGAAATTCCATCACATTTGTTCAATTTACGTCGCTCCTATTTCAGATAGCGAACTCGGCTAAGCGGCATATCAAAGCGCATGAAGTGGCGAATGAAATACACCATTAAACTTGTAGGCTAGGGCGAACAGAGACCCGATCAGATCATTTTACATTATGGTTAATAAAAGAATTCAGCGAAATTCTATCACATTTATTCAACTTCTGTCGCTCCTATTTCAGATAGCGTATTGGGCTAAGCGGCATCTCAAAGCGCATGAAATGGCGAGCAAAATGCACAATTAAACTTCTAGGGTAGGTCAAACAGAGTCCCGATGAGATCATTTTATATTATGGTTAATTTAAGAATTCAGCGAAATTCTATCACATTTGTTCAATTTACGTCGCTCCTATTTCAGATAGCATACTGGGCTAGGCGGCATCTTAAAGCGCGTGGAATGGCGAGTAAAATGCACTACTAAACTTCTATGATAGGGCAATCAGAGACCCGATTAGATCATTTTATATTTTGGTTAATATAAGAGTTCAGCGAAATTCTATCACATTTGATCAATTTACGTCGCTCCTATTTCAGATAGCATATTGGGCTAGGCGGCATCTAAAAGCGCATGAAATGGTGAGTAAAACGCGCTATTAAACTTCTAGGATAAGGTAAACAGAGACCCGATTAGATCATTTTATATTACGCTTAATATGAGAATGCAGCGTAATTCTATCACATTTGTTCAACTTACGTGGCTCCTATTTCAGATGGCGTACTGGGATAGGCGGCATCTCAAAGCGCATGAAATGGCGAGTGAAATGCACTATTAGACTTCTATGGTAGGGCGAACAGAGAGCCGATTAGATCATTTTACATTAAGGTTGATATAAGAATTCACGGAAATTCTATCACATTTGTTCAATTTACGTCGCTCCTGTTTCAGATAGCGTACTGGGCTAGGCGACATCTAAAAGCGCATGAAATGGCGAGTATAATGCACTATTAAACTTCTAGGATAACGCAAACAGAGACCCGATTAGATCATTTTATATTATGGTTAATTTAAGAATGCAGCGTAATTCCAGCACATTTGTTCAACTTACGTCGCTCCTATTTCAGATAGCGTACTGGGCTAGGCTGCATCTCAAAGCGCATGAAATGGCGAGCGAAATGCACTATTAGACTTCTATGGTAGGGCGAACAGAGGCCCGTTTAGATCATTTTACATTAAGGTTAATATAAGTATTCACGGAAATTCTATCACATTTGTTCAATTTACGTCGCTCCTATTTCAGATAGCGTACTGGGCTAGGCGGCATCTCAAAGCGCATAAAATGACGAGTGAAATGCACTATTAAAATTCTATGATAGGGCAATCAGAGACCCGATTAGATCATTTTATATTATGGTTAATTTAAGAATTCATCAAAATTCTATCACATTTGTTCAATTTACGTCGCTGCTATTTCAGATAGCGTACTGGGCTAGGCTGCATCTCAAAGCGCATGAAATGGCGAGTGAAATGCACTATTAGACTTCTATGGTAGGGCGAACAGAGGCCCGTTTAGATCATTTTACATTAAGGTTAATATAAGTGTTCACGGAAATTCTATCACATTTGTTCAATTTACGTCGCTCCTATTTCAGATAGCGTACTGGGCTAGGCGGCATCTCAAAGCGCATGAAATGGCGACTAAAATGCACTATTAAACTTCTAGGCTAGGGCGAACAGAGACCCGATTAGATCATTTTACATTTTGGTTAATAAAAGAATTCAGCGAAATTCCATCACATTTGTTCAATTTACGTCGCTCCTATTTCAGATAGCATATTGGGCTAAGCGGCATCTCAAAGCGCATGAAATGACGAGTGAAATGCACTATTAAAATTCTATGATAGGGCAATCAGAGACCCGATTAGATCATTTTATATTATGGTTAATTTAAGAATTCATCAAAATTCTATCACATTTGTTCAATTTACGTCGCTGCTATTTCAGATAGCGTACTGGGCTTGGCGGCATCTTAAAGCGCATGAAATGACGAGTGAAATGCACTATTAAACTTCTAGGGTAGGGCAAACAGACACCCAATAAGATCATTTTATATTATGGTTAATTTTAGAACTCAGCAAAATTCTATCACATTTGTTCAAGTTACGTCGCTCCTATTTCAGATAGCGTACTGGGCTAGGCGGCATCTTAAATCGCGTGGAAGGGCGAGTAAAATGCACTACTAAACTTCTATGATAGGGTAATCAGAGTCCCGATTAGATCATTTTATATTTTGTTTACTATAAGATTTCAGGGAAATTCTATCACATTTGTTCAATTTACGTCGCTCCTATTTCAGATAGCGTATTGGGCTAAGCAGCATCTCAAAGCGCAAGAAATGGCGAGTAAAATGCACTATTAAACTTCTAGGGTAGGGCAAACAGACACCCAATAAGATCATTTTATATTATGGTTAATTCAAGAATTCAGCGAAACTCTATCACATTTATTCAATTTATGTCGCTCCTATTTCGGATAGCGTATTGGGCTAAGCGGCATCTCAAAGCGCATGAAATGGCGAGTAAAATGCACTATTAAACTTCTATGATAGGGCAATCAGAGACCCGATTAGATCATTTTATATTTTGGTAAATATAAGAATTCAGCGAAATTCTATCACATTTGTTCAATTTACGTCGTTCCTATTTCAGATAGCATACTTGTCTGGGTGGCATCTTAAAGCGCGTGGAATGGCGAGTAAAGCGCACTATTAAACTTCTAGGGTAGGGCGGACAAAGACCCGATTAGATCATTTTACATTAAGGTTAATATAAGAATTCACGGAAATTCTATCACATTTGTTCAATTTGCGTCGCTCCTGTTTCAGATAGCGTACTGGGCTAGGCGGCATCTAAAAGCGCATGAAATGGCGAGTATAATGCACTATTAAACTTCTAGGATAACGCAAACAGAGACCCGATTAGATCATTTTATATTATGGTTAATTTAAGAATTCAGCGAAATTCTATCACATTTGTTCAATTTACGTCGCTCCTATTTCAGATAGCATACTGCGCAAGGCGGCTTCTTAAAGCGCGTGGAATGGCGAGTAAAACGCGCTATTAAACTTCTAGGATAAGGCAAACAGAGACCCGATTAGATCATTTTATATTACGGTTAATATAAGAATGCAGCGTAATTCCAGCACATTTGTTCAACTTACGTCGCTCCTATTTCAGATAGCGTACTGGGCTAGGCTGCATCTCAAAGCGCATGAAATGGCGAGTGAAATGCACTATCAGACTTCTATGGTAGGGCGAACAGAGGCCCGTTTAGATCATTTTACATTAAGGTTAATATAAGTATTCACGGAAATTCTATCACATTTGTTCAATTTACGTCGCTCCTATTTCAGATAGCGTACTGGGCTAGGCGGCAGCTCAAAGCGCTTGAAATGGCGACTAAAATGCACTATTAAACTTCTAGGCTAGGGCGAACAGAGACCCGATTAGATCATTTTACATTTTGGTTAATAAAGGAATTCAGCGAAATTCTATCACATTTGTTCAATTTACGTCGCTCCTATTTCAGATAGCGAACTCGGCTAAGCGGCATATCAAAGCGCATGAAGTGGCGAATAAAATACACCATTAAACTTGTAGGCTAGGGCGAACAGAGACCCGATCAGATCATTTTACATTATGGTTAATAAAAGAATTCAGCGAAATTCTATCACATTTATTCAACTTCTGTCGCTCCTATTTCAGATAGCGTATTGGGCTAGGCGGCATCTTAAAGCGCGTGGAATGGCGAGTAAAATGCACTACTAAACTTCTATGATAGGGCAATCAGAGACCCGATTAGATCATTTTATATTTTGGTTAATATAAGAGTTCAGCGAAATTCTATCACATTTGATCAATTTACGTCGCTCCTATTTCAGATAGCATATTGGGCTAAGCGGCATCTCAAAGCGCATGAAATGCACTATTAAAATTCTATGATAGGGCAATCAGAGACCCGATTAGATCATTTTATATTATGGTTAATTTAAGAATTCAGCAAAATTCCATCACATTTGTTCAATTTACGTCGCTCCTATTTCGGATAGCGTACTGGGCTAGGCGGCATCTAAAAGCGCATGAAATGGCGAGTATAATGCACTATTAAACTTCTAGGATAACGCAAACAGAGACCCGATTAGATCATTTTATATTGAGGTGAATGTGTGCGTAATGGATAACTCCGATTTGCGTTACACGCTCAATTTATTTACAATTAATATAACAGAATAAGAACAGGTATTGTCTGCGTCGCACGGTCGTACACGTGGTGAGTCGTAAGAGGTTCTGCCTCGTGTTCTCGTATGGTGACCGCGGCGCGCGGTCAGAAAACAACAGAAAAAAAACTCGTCGCGCAATCGGCAACCGTCGTCCGTTGCCGGTCTACGACGCGCCTGTGTTCGTACACTTTTAAAGAAAGATAGACCGTAAGCATTTAAAGAAAAGAAACTAAGCGAGGGTAATATCTCGATCTTTCACGGCAGGGATGTGGTAGCAGTGCCGTAGCTGCTACATCACCCCCCTGCCAGTGATTTACCTAATCACGAAAATCCAGCTTGAAATCTGTCGAGAAATCGTACTCGCCTACCTGCGCGGGTGGTAAATTGTGGTGTTACAATATCGCGAGATACATTTGGTTCTGTGTCGGAATTATTACAATTTTTATGTGTTAAATGATCACTTACAATATACGCGGGTTTTAACCTCTCGATTGAAATTGTGACATGTTTTCCTTGACGGTCTATTAGAAAAGTTTTATGTCCGCGGCTAATGACACGATATGGTCCATCATAAGGTTGTTGTAGAATGCCTTTCGATGCGTCGTGTCGTACGAAAACATGCTCGGAACTGGCAAGGTCTTTGTACACGAAGGTCCGCCGTGACCCATGGTGAGAACCTGCGACTGGGCTCAGATCCTGGAAATGTTGTCGCAGTTCCTTTACAAATGAAGTTGCGTCAGTGTCAGCTTCACCTGGACGCGGAGACAAGAATTCTCCAGGAAGTCGCAATGGTTCGCCGTACACCAACTCTGCTGTCGTTGCTTTTAAATCTTCCCTCCAGGCTGAACGAATACCCAGCAACGTGGTGGGAAGAATCTCTGTCCAACGTTGATTTTCATGGCAACGTATGGCTGCCTTTAACTGACGGTGGAACCTTTCCACCATCCCATTAGCCGCCGGGTGATATGCCGTAGTTCTTAGATGTCTGCTACCTGTTAACAAACTTAATTGTTTAAAAAGATTGGACTCAAATTGTCTACCTTGGTCCGTGGTGATCCTTAGCGGCGTTCCAAACCGAACAATCCACCCCTCGTAAAAGGCTCGAGCTACTGTGGCTGCTTCCTGGTCGCGGAGAGGTATTGCTTCAGGCCAGCGCGTAAAGCGATCCACGCAGGTAAGGCAATATCTGTATCCTTCGGAGACCGGTAGGATGACAATGTCCAAATGAACATGTTCGAACCTCGCCGATGGTCGCGAAAAAGAACCGAGGGGTGCTGATACGTGCCTGGTGATCTTGGAGCGTTGACATTGGATACAGTTCCGGGCCCATCTTCTGCAGTCTGTTTTGATCGATGGCCAAACGTACCTTTGCGTGATCAGTTTGACAGTGGCGTTGATTCCTGGATGCGATATTTTGTGTAGTGCGTTGAATGCAGTTTGACGAAACGATTTTGTGAGGAAAGGGCGAACGGTGTCTGTAGATATGTCGCAGTAAATTTGTTGTGTACTTCCAGGAATGGATATGCGTTTTAAATTCAAACCGGTGTTGCCTTGTAAGTACGTCAGTAATTCCTCGTCTTCTTCTTGCGATTTGGCCAGCATTTCAAAATCCAAAGTCTCTTCGATTTCGTCCACTCTTGACAACGCATCGGCGACAACGTTATCTCGACCTGCTACGTGGCGGATGTCCGTTGAGAATTCACTAATGAAGCTGAGATATCGAAATTGTCTTGGGGTGCATTTTTCTGGTTTCTGTTGGAAAGCGTAAATGATTGGTTTATGGTCTGTGAAGATAGTGAAAGTTCTTCCCTCGATCATATGACGGAAATATTTGACTGCGAGGTAGATAGCGAGTAATTCTCTGTCGTATGTAGCGTATTTCTGTTCCGTTGAGCTGAGTTTTTTTGAAAAGAAACCCAGCGGTTCCCAATTATCACCGATGCGTTGTTGAAGCGCGGCGCCAACAGCAGAATTCGAGGCGTCGCATATGATGGCCAATGGTGCGTCGATTTCAGGGTGTGTTAGTAGAGTAGCCTCTACTAACGCCTTTTTAGAGTCTTCAAATGCTGCGGTGGCGTCTGGTGTCCAATTTACAGGTGCGCTGCCTTTTATATTGTCCGCCAGCATGTCGTTCAGAGGTGCATGTACCTGTGCGGCTTTAGGTATGAAACGTCTATAAAAATTTACCATACCTAAAAACTGCCGTAATTGTTTCGCTGTGGTCGGCCGTGGATACTTTAAAATGGCCTCAACCTTTTCGGTGGATGGTCGGGTGCCTGATTCCGACACCAGGTAGCCTAAAAATTTTAACTCCGTCCTTCCGAAGATACATTTTGCAGTATTTATCACTATACCGTATTGTTTTAGCCGTTCAAAAACTATCTTGAGGTGTTGAAGGTGTTCCTCTTCGGATGTTGAAGCCACCAGTATGTCGTCAATGTATGCGAAACAAAAGTTCAAACCTCGCAACGCTTCATCGATAAAGCGCTGAAAGGTTTGAGCCGCGTTGCGTAACCCAAACGACATGAACGGAAATTCGAATAATCCGAAAGGAGTGGTAATAGCTGTCTTCGGAATATCTTCGGGTGCAACGGGGATTTGGTTGTAAGCTCGAACGAGATCAATGGTAGAAAAAATTTTCTTACCCCGCAAAGTTTGTGCAAAATCTTCAATATGCCTGACGGGATATCGGTCCGGCAAGGTCCTGGCGTTGAGAGCACGATAATCGCCACATGGTCTCCATTCGTCACTTCCTTTTTTGGGTACCATGTGCAAAGGTGACGACCAGCTACTCTCCGACGGTCGGGTTGTTCCTAATCGCGACATGGTTTCAAATTCCTTTTTGGCTGCCTGTAGCCTACCTGGTGCAAGACGCCGTGGTTTGCAGGTAACAGGTGGACCTGGTGCAGTACGAATGTGGTGCATCGTGCTGTGTTTTGGTTCGGAAGGTGTTCCTTCCGGTTTCGTAATTTCGGGAAATCGCTGGAGTAGAACATGATAAGCGGATTCCCCGAAGACTGTTTTGATGCTCGGGACGGCTTCGCGGGCAGGCATTCCTCGTGTCGAGAGAGACGTCACTTGATCTAAGAGACGGCGATTGCGAACGTCTACCATTAGTCCGAAGTGAGCGAGGAAATCGACCCCGATTATGGGCCTGGAGACGTCGGCGATTACGAATCTCCATGTGAAAACCCGACGTAACCCTAAATTGAGAGTTAAAGTCGTAGTCCCGTACGTTGCGATGGTGGTGCCATTTGCTGCGGAAAGCTCGTAGGATGATTTTTCGCGCCGTCCTCGGATCATTGCTCGTGGAAAGACACAGAGGTCGGCGCCTGTGTCGACCAAAAATTGCGTCTTCGTGTCGTGATCGATGACGAAGAGACGGCGTAAAGTCGGGCTGGGGTCGCTAGCCGTCGTTAACGACTGCCCGGAATGTTTCCCGCCTGGAAGGTGCACGGCTTAATGCAGTCCCTTGCGTCGGTACCGAAACTCCAGTGGTACCAGCAAATTCCATCCTTGCCATGTGTGCGCTTCCTCGATCGAGATCCGGAACGGCTCCGAGGACGTGAACGGGATCGAGGCTCCCTATCTCTCCGCGAGGTACGATCGCTCGTCATTTCTTGACGAAGCGCCGCTATTTCTTCTCGTAGCGACAGAGCGAGCTGCGACATTTTCAGTTGCAATAAAGCCTCGAGGGACCTACCTGCGTCGATTTCCTGCGGCGCCGGGGGTGACGCTTCGGCAATTTGATGGCGATGAGGCCTGGCATCGGTGATAGCGTCCGCCAGCTCGGCCACTTTGTCCAGTTCCGTGTCCTTCTGCGTGGCTAAAATTACCTGCGTGCTCGTCGGTAACCTCCCTAGCCAAAGGGTTCGCAATAAGGCGTCTGATACTTGCGTCCCGGCTAGGCTGCGCAGATGCCTCAAAAATTGCGAAGGTTTCCGATCGCCCATTTCCTCATGCTCCAAGAGGCGTCGCGTCTTCTGCTCTTGAGACACGCTCAAACGTCGGATCAGCTCGGTTTTTAGTTTTTCATACTGACCGGTCGCTGGCGGGTTCATTATTATGTCTCGAACCTCTGTGGCGTAACGTGGATCCAGGGCACTCAGGATATACCCGAACCTGGTGCTGTCGGTGGTCACTCCGGATACCTCGAAACTCCTTTCCACCATGCTGAACCACATTTCCGGATCGCTAGGACAAAAATCCGGTATACGAACGGCGACTCTTTCTATCGACGCTCTGCTCGTGGAGGCCTTGGCAGGGATATCCATGTTCATGGCTGTATTGCTGCTTCAGCGGAGAGATCACTTACACTTTTAGCAGTTCTGCGCGAATTACACTATTGTATAAAAAGTTCACGGAAGTCTTTAAAAAAAATACAGTCGATGGAGAGAAGAGAAAAAAAAAAATTGTCTTGTCACGATCACGATCACGATCACAATCACTTCACGATCACGTCGCGATCACGTCGGGGTCACCAATAATTGAGGTGAATGTGTGCGTAATGGATAACTCCGATTTGCGTTACACGCTCAATTTATTTACAATTAATATAACAGAATAAGAACAGGTATTGTCTGCGTCGCACGGTCGTACACGTGGTGAGTCGTAAGAGGTTCTGCCTCGTGTTCTCGTATGGTGACCGCGGCGCGCGGTCAGAAAACAACAGAAAAAAAACTCGTCGCGCAATCGGCAACCGTCGTCCGTTGCCGGTCTACGACGCGCCTGTGTTCGTACACTTTTAAAGAAAGATAGACCGTAAGCATTTAAAGAAAAGAAACTAAGCGAGGGTAATATCTCGATCTTTCACGGCAGGGATGTGGTAGCAGTGCCGTAGCTGCTACAATATTATGGTTAATTTAAGAATTCAGCGAAATTCTATCACATTTGTTCAATTTACGTCGCTCCTATTTCAGATAGCATACTGGGCTAGGCGGCATCTTAAAGCGCGTGGAGTGGCGAGTAAAACGCGCTATTAAACTTCTAGGATAAGGCAAACAGAGACCCGATTAGATCATTTTATATTACGCTGAATATGAGAATGCAGCGTAATTCTATCACATTTGTTCAACTTACGTCGCTCCTATTTCAGATAGCGTACTGGGATAGGCGGCATCTCAAAGCGCATGAAATGGCGAGTGAAATGCACTATTAGACTTCTATGGTAGGGCGAACTGAGACCCGATTAGATCATTTTACATTCAGGTTAATATAAGTATTCACGGAAATTCTATCACATTTGTTCAATTTACGTCGCTCCTATTTCAGATAGCGTACTGGGCTAGGCGGCAGCTCAAAGCGCTTGAAATGGCGACTAAAATGCACTATTAAACTTCTAGGCTAGGGCGAACAGAGACCCGATTAGATCATTTTACATTTTGGTTAATAAAGGAATTCAGCGAAATTCCATCACATTTGTTCAATTTACGTCGCTCCTATTTCAGATAGCATACTGCGCAAGGCGGCTTCTTAAAGCGCGTGGAATGGCGAGTAAAACGGGCTATTAAACTTCTAGGATAAGGCAAACAGAGACCCGATTAGATCATTTTATATTACGGTTAATATAAGAATGAAGCGTAATTCCAGCACATTTGTTCAACTTACGTCGCTCCTATTTCAGATAGCGTACTGGGCTAGGCTGCATCTCAAAGCGCATGAAATGGCGAGCGAAATGCACTATTAGACTTCTATGGTAGGGCGAACAGAGGCCCGTTTAGATCATTTTACATTAAGGTTAATATAAGTATTCACGGAAATTCTATCACATTTGTTCAAGTTACGTCGCTCCTATTTCAGATAGCGTACTGGGCTAGGCGGCATCTCAAAGCGCATAAAATGACGAGTGAAATGCACTATTAAAATTCTATGATAGGGCAATCAGAGACCCGATTAGATCATTTTATATTATGGTTAATTTAAGAATTCATCAAAATTCTATCACATTTGTTCAATTTACGTCGCTGCTATTTCAGATAGCGTACTGGGCTAGGCTGCATCTCAAAGCGCATGAAATGGCGAGTGAAATGCACTATTAGACTTCTATGGTAGGGCGAACAGAGGCCCGTTTAGATCATTTTACATTAAGGTTAATATAAGTGTTCACGGAAATTCTATCACATTTGTTCAATTTACGTCGCTCCTATTTCAGATAGCGTACTGGGCTAGGCGGCATCTCAAAGCGCATGAAATGGCGACTAAAATGCACTATTAAACTTCTAGGCTAGGGCGAACAGAGACCCGATTAGATCATTTTACATTTTGGTTAATAAAAGAATTCAGCGAAATTCCATCACATTTGTTCAATTTACGTCGCTCCTATTTCAGATAGCATATTGGGCTAAGCGGCATCTCAAAGCGCATGAAATGACGATTGAAATGCACTATTAAAATTCTATGATAGGGCAATCAGAGACCCGATTAGATCATTTTATATTATGGTTAATTTAAGAATTCATCAAAATTCTATCACATTTGTTCAATTTACGTCGCTGCTATTTCAGATAGCGTACTGGGCTTGGCGGCATCTTAAAGCGCATGAAATGACGAGTGAAATGCACTATTAAACTTCTAGGGTAGGGCAAACAGACACCCAATAAGATCATTTTATATTATGGTTAATTTAAGAATTCAGCAAAATTCTATCACATTTGTTCAAGTTACGTCGCTCCTATTTCAGATAGCGTACTGGGCTAGGCGGCATCTTAAATCGCGTGGAAGGGCGAGTAAAATGCACTACTAAACTTCTATGATAGGGCAATCAGAGTCCCGATTAGATCATTTTATATTTTGTTTACTATAAGATTTCAGGGAAATTCTATCACATTTGTTCAATTTACGTCGCTCCTATTTCAGATAGCGTATTCGGCTAAGCAGCATCTCAAAGCGCAAGAAATGGCGAGTAAAATGCACTATTAAACTTCTAGGGTAGGGCAAACAGACACCCAATAAGATCATTTTATATTATGGTTAATTCAAGAATTCAGCGAAACTCTATCACATTTATTCAATTTATGTCGCTCCTATTTCGGATAGCGTATTGGGCTAAGCGGCATCTCAAAGCGCATGAAATGGCGAGTAAAATGCACTATTAAACTTCTATGATAGGGCAATCAGAGACCCGATTAGATCATTTTATATTTTGGTAAATATAAGAATTCAGCGAAATTCTATCAGATTTGTTCAATTTACGTCGTTCCTATTTCAGATAGCATACTGGTCTGGGTGGCATCTCAAAGCGCATGAAATGGCGAGTGAAATGCACTATTAGACTTCTATGGTAGGGCGAACAGAGACCCGATTAGATCATTTTACATTAAGGTTAATATAAGTGTTCACGGAAATTCTATCACATTTGTTCAATTTACGTCGCTCCTATTTCAGATAGCGTACTGGGCTAGGCGGCATCTCAAAGCGCATGAAATGGCGACTAAAATGCACTATTAAACTTCTAGGCTAGGGCGAACAGAGACCCGATTAGATCATTTTACATTTTGGTTAATAAAAGAATTCAGCGAAATTCCATCACATTTGTTCAATTTACGTCGCTCCTATTTCAGATAGCATATTGGGCTAAGCGGCATCTCAAAGCGCATGAAATGACGAGTGAAATGCACTATTAAAATTCTATGATAGGGCAATCAGAGACCCGATTAGATCATTTTATATTATGGTTAATTTAAGAATTCATCAAAATTCTATCACATTTGTTCAATTTACGTCGCTGCTATTTCAGATAGCGTACTGGGCTTGGCGGCATCTTAAAGCGCATGAAATGACGAGTGAAATGCACTATTAAACTTCTAGGGTAGGGCAAACAGACACCCAATAAGATCATTTTATATTATGGTTAATTTAAGAATTCAGCAAAATTCTATCACATTTGTTCAAGTTACGTCGCTCCTATTTCAGATAGCGTACTGGGCTTGGCGGCATCTTAAAGCGCATGAAATGACGAGTGAAATGCACTATTAAACTTCTATGATACGGCAATCAGAGACCCGATTAGATCATTTTATATTTTGTTTAATATAAGATTTCAGGGAAATTTTATCACATTTGTTCAATTTACGTCGCTCCTATTTCAGATAGCGTACTGGGCTAGGCGGCATCTTAAAGCGCGTGGAATGTCAAGTAAACTGCACTATTAAATTTCTATGATAGGGCAATCAGAGACCCGATTAGATCATTTTATATTTTGGTTAACATAAGAATTCAGCGAAATTCTATCACATTTGTTCAATTTACGTCGCTCCTATTACAGATAGCTTATTGGGCTTAGCGGCATCACAAAGCGCATGAAATGACGAGTGAAATGCACTATTAAACTTCGATGATAGGGCAACCAGAGACCCGATTAGATCATTTTATATTTTGTTTAATGTAAGATTTCAGGGAAATTTTATCACGATTGTTCAATTTACGTGGCTCCTATTTCAGATAGCGAACTCGGCTAAGCGGCATCGCAAAGCGCATGAAATGGCGAATAAAATGCACTATTAAACTTCTAGGCTATGGCGATCAGAGCCCCGATCAGATCATTTTACATTATGGTTAATAAAAGAATTCAGCGAAATTCTATCACATTTGTTCAACTTACGTCGCTGCTATTTCAGATAGCGAACTGGGCTAGGCGGCATCTTAAAGCGCGTGCAATGGCAAGTAAAATGCACTATTAAACTTCTATGATAGGGCAATCAGAGACCCGATTAGATCATTTTATATTTTGGTTAATATAAGAATGCGGCGAAATTCTATCACATTTGATCAATTTACGTCGCTCCTATTTCAGATAGCGTACTGGGCTAGGCGGCATCTTAAAGCGCGTGGAATGGCGAGTAAAATGCACTACTAAACTTCTACGATAGGGCAATCAGAGACCCGATTAGATCATTTTATATTTTGGTTAATATAAGAATTCAGCGGAATTCTATCACATTTGTTCAATTTACGTCGCTCCTATTTCAGATAGCTTATAGGGCTTAGCGGCATCTCAAAGCGCATGAAATGGCGAGTGAAATGCACTATTAAACTTCTAGGCTAGGGCGAACAGAGACCCGATTAGATCATTTTACATTTTGGTTAATAAAAGAATTCAGCGAAATTCTATCACATTTGTTCAATTTACGTCGCTCCTATTTCAGATAGCATATTGGGCTAAGCGGCATCTCAAAGCGCATGAAATGACGAGTGAAATGCACTATTAAAATTCTATGATAGGGCAATCAGAGACCCGATTAGATCATTTTATATTATGGTTAATTTAAGAATTCAGCAAAATTCCATCACATTTGTTCAATTTACGTCGCTCCTATTTCAGATAGCGTACTGGGCTAGGCGGCATCTAAAAGCGCATGAAATGGCGAGTAAAACGCGCTATTAAACTTCTAGGATAAGGCAAACAGAGACCCGATTAGATCATTTTATATTACGCTTAATATGAGAATGCAGCGTAATTCTATCACATTTGTTCAACTTTCGTCGCTCCTATTTCAGATAGCGTACTGGGATAGGCGGCATCTCAAAGCGCATGAAATGGCGAGTGAAATGCACTATTAGACTTCTATGGTAGGGCGAACAGAGACCCGATCAGATCATTTTACATTAAGGTTGATATAAGAATTCACGGAAATTCTATCACATCTGTTCAATTTACGTCGCTCCTGTTTCAGATAGCGTACTGGGCTAGGCGGCATCTAAAAGCGCATGAAATGGCGAGTATAATGCACTATTAAACTTCTAGGATAACTCAAACAGAGACCCGATTAGATCATTTTATATTATGGTTAATTTAAGAATTCAGCGAAATTCTATCACATTTGTTCAATTTACGTCGCTCCTATTTCAGATAGCATACTGCGCAAGGCGGCTTCATAAAGCGCGTGGAATGGCGAGTAAAACGCGATATTAAACTTCTAGGATAAGGCAAACAGAGACCCGATTAGATCATTTTATATTACGGTTAATATAAGAATGCAGCGTAATTCCAGCACATTTGTTCAACTTACGTCGCTCCTATTTCAGATAGCGTTCTGGGCTAGGCTGCATCTCAAAGCGCATGAAATGGCGAGTGAAATGCACTATTAGACTTCTATGGTAGGGCGAACAGAGACCCGATAGGATCATTTTACATTAAGGTTAATATAAGAATTCACGGAAATTCTATCACATTTGTTCAATTTACGTCGCTCCTATTTCAGATAGCGTATTGGGCTAAGCGGCCTCTCAAAGCGCATGAAATGGCGAGTGAAATGCACTATTAGACTTCTATGGTAGGGCGAACAGAGACCCGATAGGATCATTTCACATTTTGGTTAATAAAAGAATTCAGCGAAATTCCATCACATTTGTTCAATTTACGTCGCTCCTATTTCAGATAGCTTATAGGGCTTAGCGGCATCTCAAAGCGCATGAAATGGCGAGTGAAATGCACTATTAAACTTCTAGGCTAGGGCGAACAGAGACCCGATTAGATCATTTTACATTTTGGTTAATAAAAGAATTCAGCGAAATTCTATCACATTTGTTCAATTTACGTCGCTCCTATTTCAGATAGCATATTGGTCTAAGCGGCATCTCAAAGCGCATGAAATGCACTATTAAAATTCTATGATAGGGCAATAAGAGGCCCGATTAGATCATTTTATATTATTGTTAATTTAAGAATTCAGCAAAATTCCATCACATTTGTTCAATTTACGTCGCTCCTATTTCGGATAGCGTACTGGGCTAGGCGGCATCTAAAAGCGCATGAAATGGCGAGTATAATGCACTATTAAACTTCCAGGATAACGCAAACAGAGACCCGATTAGATCATTTTATATTATGGTTAATTTAAGAATTCAGCAAAATTCTATCACATTTGTTCAACATACGTCGCTCCTATTTCAGATATCGTACTGGGCTAGGCGGCATCTTAAAGCGCGTGGAATGGCGAGTAAAATGCACTATTAAACTTCTAGGCTAGGGCGAACAGAGACCCGATCAGTTCATTTCATATTATGGTTAATTTAAGAATTCAGCAAAATTCTATCACATTTGTTCAATTTACGTCGCTCCTATGTCAGTTAGCGTATTCGGCTGAGCGGCATCTCAAAGCGCATGAAATGGCGAGTAAAATGCACTATTTAAGTTCTAGGGTAGGGCAAACAGAGTCCCGATAAGATCATTTTATATTATGGTTAATTTAAGAATTCAGCGAAATTCTATCACATTTGTTCAATTCACGTCGCTCCTATTTCAGATAGCGTATTGGGCTAAGCGGCATCTGAAAGCGCATGAAATGGCGAGTGAAATGCACTATTAAACTTCTAGGGTAGGGCAAACAGAGACCCGATTAGATCATTTTATATTATGGTTAATTTAAGAATTCAGCAAAATTCTATCACATTTGTTCAACATACGTCGCTCCTATTTCAGATATCGTACTGGGCTAGGCGGCATCTTAAAGCGCGTGGAATGGCGAGTAAAATGCACTACCAAACTTCTATGATAGGGCAATCAGAGACCCGATTAGATCATTTTATATATTGTTTAATATAAGATTTCAGGGAAATTGTATCACATTTGTTCAATTTACGTCGCTCCTATTTCAGATAGCGTATTCGGCTAAGCGGCATCTCAAAGCGCATGAAGAGGCGAATAAAATGCACTATTAAACTTGTAGGCTAGGGCGAACAGAGACCCGATCAGATCATTTTACATTATGGTTAATAAAAAAATTCAGCGAAATTCTATCACATTTGTTCAACTTCTGTCGCTCCTATTTCAGATAGCGTATTGGGATAAGCGGCATCTCAAAGCGCATGAAATGGCGAGTAAAATGCACTATTAAACTTCTAGGGTAGGTCAGACAGAGACCCGATGAGATCATTTTATATTATGGTTAATTTAAGAATTCAGCGAAATTCTATCACATTTGTTCAATTTACGTCGCTCCTATTTCAGATAGCATACTGGGCTAGGCGGCACCTTAAAGCGCGTGGAATGGCGAGTAAAATGCACTACTAAACTTCTACGATAGGGCAATCAGAGACACGATTAGATCATTTTATATTTTGGTTAATATAAGAATTCAGCGAAATTCTATCACATTTGTTCAATTTACGTCGCTCCTATTTCAGATAGCTTATAGGGCTTAGCGGCATCTCAAAGCGCATGAAATGGCGAGGTAAATGCACTATTAAACTTCTAGGCTAGGGCGAACAGAGACCCGATTAGATCATTTTACATTTTGGTTAACAAAAGAATTCAGCGAAATTCTATCACATTTGTTCAATTTACGTCGCTCCTATTTCAGATAGCATATTGGGCTAAGCGGCATCTCAAAGCGCATGTAATGACGAGTGAAATGCACTATTAAAATTCTATGATAGGGCAATCAGAGACCCGATTAGATCATTTTATATTATGGTTAATTTAAGAATTCAGCAAAATTCCATCACATTTGTTCAATTTACGTCGCTCCTATTTCAGATAGCGTACCGGGCTAGGCGGCATCTAAAAGCGCATGAAATGGCGAGTGAAATGCACTATTAGACTTCTATGGTAGGGCGAGCAGAGACCCGATTAGATCATTTTACATTAAGGTTGATATAAGAAATCACGGAAATTCTATCACATTTGTTCAATTTACGTCGCTCCTGTTTCAGATAGCGTACTGGGCTAGGCGGCATCTAAAAGCGCATGAAATGGCGAGTATAATGCACTATTAAGCTTCTAGGATAACGCAAACAGAGACCCGATTAGATCATTTTATATTATGGTTAATTTAAGAATTCAGCGAAATTCTATCACATTTGTTCAATTTACGTCGCTCCTATTTCAGATAGCATACTGCGCAAGGCGGCTTCTTAAAGCGCGTGGAATGTCGAGTAAAACGCGCTATTAAACTTCTAGGATAAGGCAAACAGAGACCCGATTAGATCATTTTATATTACGGTTAATATAAGAATGCAGCGTAATTCCAGCACATTTGTTCAACTTACGTCGCTCCTATTTCAGATAGCGTACTGGTCTAGGCTGCATCTCAAAGCGCTTGAAATGGCGAGTGAAATGCACTATTAGACTTCTATGGTAGGGCGAACAGAGGCCCGTTTAGGTCATTTTACATTAAGGTTAATATAAGTATTCACGGAAATTCTATCACATTTGTTCAATTTACGTCGCTCCTATTTCAGATAGCGTACTGGGCTAGGCGGCATCTCAAAGCGCATGAAATGGCGACTAAAATGCACTATTAAACTTCTAGGCTAGGGCGAACAGAGACCCGATTAGATCATTTTACATTTTGGTTAATAAAAGAATTCAGCGAAATTCCATCACATTTGTTCAATTTACGTCGCTCCTATTTCAGATAGCATATTGGGCTAAGCGGCATCTCAAAGCGCATGAAATGACGAGTGAAATGCACTATTAAAATTCTATGATAGGGCAATCAGAGACCCGATTAGATCATTTTATATTATGGTTAATTTAAGAATTCAGCAAAATTCTATCACATTTGTTAAATTTACGTCGCTCCTATTTCAGATAGCGTACTGGGCTTGGCGGCATCTTAAAGCGCATGAAATGACGAGTGAAATGCACTATTAAACTTCTATGATACGGCAATCAGAGACCCGATTAGATCATTTTATATTTTGTTTAATATAAGATTTCAGGGAAATTTTATCACATTTGTTCAATTTACGTCGCTCCTATTTCAGATAGCGTACTGGGCTAGGCGGCATCTTAAAGCGCGTGGAATGTCAAGTAAACTGCACTATTAAATTTCTATGATAGGGCAATCAGAGACCCGATTAGATCATTTTATATTTTGGTTAACATAAGAATTCAGCGAAATTCTATCACATTTGTTCAATTTACGTCGCTCCTATTACAGATAGCTTATTGGGCTTAGCGGCATCACAAAGCGCATGAAATGACGAGTGAAATGCACTATTAAACTTCGATGATAGGGCAACCAGAGACCCGATTAGATCATTTTATATTTTGTTTAATGTAAGATTTCAGGGAAATTTTATCACGGTTGTTCAATTTACGTCGCTCCTATTTCAGATAGCGAACTCGGCTAAGCGGCATCGCAAAGCGCATGAAATGGCGACTAAAATGCACTATTAAACTTCTAGGCTAGGGCGAACAGAGACCCGATTAGATCATTTTACATTTTGGTTAATAAAAGAATTCAGCGAAATTCCATCACATTTGTTCAATTTACGTCGCTCCTATTTCAGATAGCATATTGGGCTAAGCGGCATCTCAAAGCGCATGAAATGACGAGTGAAATGCACTATTAAAATTCTATGATAGGGCAATCAGAGACCCGATTAGATCATTTTATATTATTGGTTAATTTAAGAATTCAGCAAAATTCCATCACATTTGTTCAATTTACGTCGCTCCTATTTCAGATAGCGTACTGGGCTAGGCGGCATCTTAAAGCGCGTGGAATGGCGAGTAAAATGCAGTACTAATCTTCTACGATAGGGCAATCAGAGACCAGATTAGATCATTTTATATTTTGGTTAATATAAGAATTCAGCGAAATTCTATCACATTTGTTCAATTTACGTCGCTCCTATTTCAGATAGCTTATAGGGCTAAGCGGCATCTAAAAGCGCATGAAATGGCGAGTGAAATGCACTATTAGACTTCTATGGTAGGGCGAACAGAGACCCGATTAGATCATTTTACATTAAGGTTGATATAAGAATTCACGGAAATTCTATCACATTTGTTCAATTTACGTCGCTCCTGTTTCAGATAGCGTACTGGGCTAGGCGGCATCTAAAAGCGCATGAAATGGCGAGTATAATGCACTATTAAACTTCTAGGATAACGCAAACAGAGACCCGATTAGATCATTTTATATAATGGTTAATTTAAGAATTCAGCGAAATTCTATCACATTTGTTCAATTTACGTCGCTCCTATTTCAGATAGCATACTGCGCAAGGCGGCTTCTTAAAGCGCGTGGAATGGCGAGTAAAACGCGCTATTAAACTTCTAGGATAAGGCAAACAGAGACCCGATTAGATCATTTTATATTACGGTTAATATAAGAATGCAGCGTAATTCCAGCACATTTGTTCAACTTACGTCGCTCCTATTTCAGATAGCGTACTGGGCTAGGCTGCATCTCAAAGCGCATGAAATGGCGAGTGAAATGCACTATTAGACTTCTATGGTAGGGCGAACAGAGACCCGATAGGATCATTTTACATTAAGGTTAATATAAGAATTCACGGAAATTCTATCACATTTGTTCAATTTACGTCGCTCCTATTTCAGATAGCGTATTGGGCTAAGCGGCCTCTCAAAGCGCATGAAATGGCGAGTGAAATGCACTATTAAACTTCTAGGGTAGGGCAAACAGAGACCCGATTAGATCATTTTATATTATGGTTAATTTAAGAATTCAGCAAAATTCTATCACATTTGTTCAACATACGTCGCTCCTATTTCAGATATCGTACTGGGCTAGGCGGCATCTTAAAGCGCGTGGAATGGCGAGTAAAATGCACTACTAAACTTCTATGATAGGGCAATCAGAGACCCGACTAGATCATTTTATATTTTGTTTAATATAAGATTTCAGGGAAATTGTATCACATTTGTTCAATTTACGTCGCTCCTATTTCAGATAGCGTATTCGGCTAAGCGGCATCTCAAAGCGCATGAAGAGGCGAATAAAATGCACTATTAAACTTGTAGGCTAGGGCGAACAGAGACCCGATCAGATCATTTTACATTATGGTTAATAAAAAAATTCAGCGAAATTCTATCACATTTGTTCAACTTCTGTCGCTCCTATTTCAGATAGCGTATTGGGATAAGCGTCATCTCAAAGCGCATGAAATGACGAGTAAAATGCACTATTAAACTTCTAGGGTAGGTCAGACAGAGACCCGATGAGATCATTTTATATTATGGTTAATTTAAGAATTCAGCGAAATTCTATCACATTTGTTCAATTTACGTCGCTCCTATTTCAGATAGCATACTGGGCTAGGCGGCACCTTAAAGCGCGTGGAATGGCGAGTAAAATGCACTACTAAACTTCTACGATAGGGCAATCAGAGACACGATTAGATCATTTTATATTTTGTTTAATATAAGATTTCAGGGAAATTGTATCACATTTGTTCAATTTACGTCGCTCTTATTTCAGATAGCGTATTGGGCTAAGCGGCCTCTCAAACCGCATGAAATGGCGAGTGAAATGCACTATTAGACTTCTATGGTAGGGCAATCAGAGACCCGATTAGATCAGTTTACATTATGGTTAATAAAAAAATTCAGCGAAATTCTATCACATTTGTTCAACTTCTGTCGCTCCTATTTCAGATAGCGTATTGGGCTAAGCGGCATCTCAAAGCGCATGAAATGACGAGTGAAATGCACTATTAAAATTCTATGATAGGGCATTCAGAAACCCGATTAGATCATTTTATATTATGGTTAATTTAAGAATTCAGCAAAATTCCATCACATTTGTTCAATTTACGTCGCTCCTATTTCAGATAGCGTACTGGGCTAGGCGGCATCTTAAAGCGCGTGGAATGGCGAGTAAAATGCACTACTAAACTTCTAGGGTAGGGCGATCAGAGACCCGATTAGATCATTTTACATTATGGTTAATAAAGAATTCAGCGAAATTCTATCACATTTGTTCAACTTACGTCGCTGCTATTTCAGATAGCGTACTGGGCTAGGCGGCATCTTAAAGCGCGTGGAATGGCAAGTAAAATGCACTATTAAACTTCTATGATAGGGCAATCAGAGACCCGATTAGATCATTTTATATTTTAGTTAATATAAGAATTCAGCGAAATTCTATCACATTTGTTCAATTTACGTCGCTCCTATTTCAGATAGCGAACTCGGCTAAGCGGCATCTCAAAGCGCATGAAGTGGCGAATAAAATGCACTATTAAACTTGTAGGCTAGGGCGAACAGAGACCCTATCAGATCATTTTACATTATGGTTAATGAAAGAATTCAGCGAAATTCTATCACATTTGTTCAACTTCTGTCATTCCTATTTCAGATAGCGTATTGGGCTAAGCGGCATCTCAAAGCGCATGAAATGGCGAGTAAAATGCACTATTAAACTTCTAGGGTAGGTGAAACAGAGTCCCGATTAGATCATTTTATATTATGGTTAATTTAAGAATTCAGCGAAATTCTATCACATTTGTTCAATTTACGTCGCTCCTATTTCAGATAGCATACTGGGCTAGGCGGCATCTTAAAGCGCGTGGAATGGCGAGTAAAATGCACTACTAAACTTCTATGATAGGGCAATCAGAGACCCGATTAGATCATTTTATATTTTGGTTAATATAAGAGTTCAGGGAAATTCTATCACATTTGTTCAATTTACGTCGCTCGTATTTCAGATAGCGTATTGGGCTAAGCGGCATCTCAAAGCGCATGAAATGGCGAGTAAAATGCACTATTAAACTTCTAGGGTAGGGCAAACAGAGACCCGATTAGATCATTTTATATTATGGTTAATTTAAGAATTCAGCAAAATTCTATCACATTTGTTCAAGTTACGTCGCTCCTATTTCAGATAGCGTACTGGGCTTGTCGGCATCTTAAATCGCGTGGAAGGGCGAGTAAAATGCACTACTGAACTTCTATGATAGGGCAATCAGAGTCCCGATTAGATCATTTTATATTTTGTTTACTATAAGATTTCAGGGAAATTCTATCACATTTGTTCAATTTACGTCGCTCCTATTTCAGATAGCGTATTGGGCTAAGCAGCATCTCAAAGCGCAAGAAATGGCGAGTAAAATGCACTATTAAACTTCTAGGGTAGGGCAAACAGACACCCAATAAGATCATTTTATATTATGGTTAATTCAAGAATTCAGCGAAACTCTATCACATTTATTCAATTTATGTCGCTCCTATTTCAGATAGCGTATTGGGCTAAGCGGCATCTCAAAGCGCATGAAATGGCGAGTAAAATGCACTATTATACTTCTATGATAGGGCAATCAGAGACCCGATTAGATCATTTTATATTTTGGTAAATATAAGATTTCAGCGAAATTCTATCACATTTGTTCAATTTACGTCGTTCCTATTTCAGATAGCATACTGGGCTGGGCGGCATCTTAAAGCGCGTGGAATGGCGAGTAAAACGCACTATTAAACTTCTAGGGTAGGGCGAACAAAGACCCGATTAGATCATTTTACATTAAGGTTAATAAGAGAATTCAGGGAAATTCTATCACATTTGTTCAACATACGTCGCTCATATTTCAGATAGTGTACTGGGCTAAGGGGCATCTTAAAGTGCGTGGAAGCGCGAGTAAAATGCACTACTAAACTTCTATGATAGAGCAATCAGAGTCCCGTTTAGATCATTTTATATTTTGTTTAATATAAGATTTCAGGGAAATTCTATCACATTTGTTCAATTTACGTCGCTCCTATTTCAGATAGCGTATTGGGCTAAGCGGCATCTCAAAGCGCATGAAGTGACGAGAGAAATGCCCTATTAAACTTCTTGGGTAGGGCGAACAGAGAGCCGATTACATCATTTTATATTATTGTTAATTTAAGAATTCAGCAAAATTCTATCACATTTGTTCAATTTACGTCGTTCCTATTTCAGATAGCATACTGGTCTGGGTGGCATCTTAAAGCGCGTGGAATGGCGAGTAAAGCGCACTATTAAACTTCTAGGGTAGGGCGAACAAAGACCCGATTAGATCATTTTACATTAAGGTTAATATAAGAACTCAGGGAAATTCTATCACATTTGTTCAACTTACGTCGCTCATATTTCAGGTAGTGTACTGGGCTAGGCGGCATCTTAAAGTGGATGGAAGCGCGAGTAAAATGCACTACTAAACTTCTATGATAGAGCAGTCAGAGTCCCGGTTAGATCATTTTATATTTTGTTTAATATAAGATTTCAGGGAAATTCTATCACATTTGTTCAATTTACGTCGCTCCTATTTCAGATAGCGTATTGGGCTAAGCGGCATCTCAAAGCGCATGAAATGACGAGAGAAATGCACTATTAAACTTCTTGGGTAGGGCGAACAGAGACCCGGTTAGATAATTTCATATTATAGTTAATTTAAGAATTCAGCGAAATTCTATCACATTTGTTCAATTTACGTCCCTCCTATTTCAGATTGCGTATTGGGCTAAGCGGCATCTCAAAGCGCATGAAATGGCGAGTAAAATGCACTATTAAACTTGTAGGGTAGGGCAAACAGAGGCCCGATTAGATCAATTTATATTATGGTTAATATAAGAATTCAGCGTAATTCTGTCATGTTTGTTCAATTTACGTCGCTCCTATTTCAGATAGCGTACTGGGCAAGGCGGCATGTTAAACCGCGTGGAATGGCGAGTAAAATGCACTATTAAACATCTATGATAGGGCAATCAGAGACCCGATTAGATCATTTTATATTACGGTTAATATAAGAATTCAGCGTAATTCTGTCACACTGGTTCAACTTACGTGGCTCCTATTTCAGATAGCGTACTGGGCTAGACGGCAACTTAAAGCGCGTGGAATGGCGAGTAAAATGCACTATTAAACTTCTAAGCTAGGGCGAACAGAGACCCGATTAGATCATTTTACATTATGGTTAATAAAAGAATTCAGCGAAATTCTATCACATTTGTTCAATTTACGTCGCTCGTATTTCAGATAGCGTATTGGGCTAAGCGGCATCTCAAAGCGCATGAAATGGCGAGTAAAATGCACTATTAAACTTCTAGGGTAGGGCAAACAGAGACCCGATTAGATCATTTTATATTATGGTTAATTTAACAATTCAGCGAAATCCTATCACATTTGTTCAATTTACGTCGCTCCAATTTCAGATAGCGTATTGGACTAAGCGGCATCTCAAAGCGCATGAAATGGCGAGTAAAATGCACTATTAAACTTCTAGGCTAGGGCGAACAGAGACCAGATTAGATCATTTTATATTTTGGTAAATATAAGAATTCTGCGAAATTCTATCCCATTTGTTCAACTTACGTCGCTCCTATTTCAGATATCGTACTGGGCTAGGCGGCATCTTAAAGCGCGTGGAATGGCGAGTACAATGCACTACTAAACTTCTATGATAGGGCAATCAGAGACCCGATTAGATCATTTTATATTTTGTTTAATATAAGATTTCAGGGAAATTGTATCACATTTGTTCAATTTACGTCGCTCTTATTTCAGATAGCGTATTGGGCTAAGCGGCCTCTCAAACCGCATGAAATGGCGAGTGAAATGCACTATTAGACTTCTATGGTAGGGCAATCAGAGACCCGATTAGATCATTTTACATTATGGTTAATAAAAAAATTCAGCGAAATTCTATCACATTTGTTCAACTTCTGTCGCTCCTATTTCAGATAGCGTATTGGGCTAAGCGGCATCTCAAAGCGCATGAAATGACGAGTGAAATGCACTATTAAAATTCTATGATAGGGCAATCAGAGACCCGATTAGATCATTTTATATTATGGTTAATTTAAGAATTCAGCAAAATTCCATCACATTTGTTCAATTTACGTCGCTCCTATTTCAGATAGCGTACTGGGCTAGGCGGCATCTTAAAGCGCGTGGAATGGCGAGTAAAATGCACTACTAAACTTCTACGATAGGGCAATCAGAGACCCGATTAGATCATTTTATATTTTGGTTAATATAAGAATTCAGCGAAATTCTATCACATTTGTTCAATTTACGTCGCTCCTATTGCAGATAGCTTATAGGGCTTAGCGGCATCTCAAAGCGCATGAAATGGCGAGTGAAATGCACTATTAAACTTCTAGGCTAGGGCGAACAGAGACCCGATTAGATCATTTTACATTTTGGTTAATAAAAGAATTCAGCGAAATTCTATCACATTTGTTCAATTTACGTCGCTCCTATTTCAGATAGCATATTGGGCTAAGCGGCATCTCAAAGCGCATGAAATGACGAGTGAAATGCACTATTAAAATTCTATGATAGGGCAATCAGGGACCCGATTAGATCATTTTATATTATGGTTAATTTAAGAATTCAGCAAAATTCCATCACATTTGTAAAATTTACGTCGCTCCTATTTCAGATAGCGTACTGGGCTAGGCGGCATCTAAAAGCGCATGAAATGGCGAGTAAAACGCGCTATTAAACTTCTAGGATAAGGCAAACAGAGACCCGATTAGATCATTTTATATTACGCTTAATATGAGAATGCAGCGTAATTCTATCACATTTGTTCAACTTACGTCGCTCCTATTTCAGATAGCGTACTGGGATAGGCGGCATCTCAAAGCGCATGAAATGGCGAGTGAAATGCACTATTAGACTTCTATGGTAGGGCGAACAGAGACCCGATTAGATCATTTTACATTAAGGTTGATATAAGAATTCACGGAAATTCTATCGCATTTGTTCAATTTACGTCGCTCCTGTTTCAGATAGCGTACTGGGCTAGGCGGCATCTAAAAGCGCATGAAATGGCGAGTATAATGCACTATTAAACTTCTAGGATAACGCAAACAGAGACCCGATTAGATCATTTTATATTATGGTTAATTTAAGAATTCAGCGAAATTCTATCACATTTGTTCAATTTACGTCGCTCCTATTTCAGATAGCATACTGCGGAAGGCGGCTTCTTAAAGCGCGTGGAATGGCGAGTAAAACGCGCTATTAAACTTCTAGGATACGGCAAACACAGACCCGATTAGATCATTTTATATTACGGTTAATATAAGAATGCAGCGTAATTCCAGCACATTTGTTCAACTTACGTCGCTCCTATTTAAGATAGCGTACTGGGCTAGGCTGCATCTCAAAGCGCATGAAATGGCGAGTGAAATGCACTATTAGACTTCTATGGTAGGGCGAACAGAGACCCGATAGGATCATTTTACATTAAGGTTAATATAAGAATTCACGGAAATTCTATCACATTTGTTCAATTTACGTCGCTCCTATTTCAGATAGCGTATTGGGCTAAGCGGCCTCTCAAAGCGCATGAAATGGCGAGTGAAATGCACTATTACACTTCTAGGGTAGGGCAAACAGAGACCCGATTAGATCATTTTATATTATGGTTAATTTAAGAATTCAGCAAAATTCTATCACATTTGTTCAACATACGTCGCTCCTATTTCAGATATCGTACTGGGCTAGGCGGCATCTTAAAGCGCGTGGAATGGCGAGTAAAATGCACTACTAAACTTCTATGATAGGGCAATCAGAGACCCGACTAGATCATTTTATATTTTGTTTAATATAAGATTTCAGGGAAATTGTATCACATTTGTTCAATTTACGTCGCTCCTATTTCAGATAGCGTATTCGGCTAAGCGGCATCTCAAAGCGCATGAAGAGGCGAATAAAATGCACTATTAAACTTGTAGGCTAGGGCGAACAGAGACCCGATCAGATAATTTTACATTATGGTTAATAAAAAAATTCAGCGAAATTCTATCACATTTGTTCAACTTCTGTCGCTCCTATTTCAGATAGCGTATTGGGCTAAGCGGCATCTCAAAGCGCATGAAATGACGAGTGAAATGCACTATTAAAATTCTATGATAGGGCAATCAGAGACCCGATTAGATCATTTTATATTATGGTTAATTTAAGAATTCAGCAAAATTCCATCACATTTGTTCAATTTACGTCGCTCCTATTTCAGATAGCGTACTGGGCTAGGCGGCATCTTAAAGCGCGTGGAATGGCGAGTAAAATGCACTACTAAACTTCTACGATAGGGTAATCAGAGACCCGATTAGATCATTTTATATTTTGGTTAATATAAGAATTCAGCGAAATTCTATCACATTTGTTCAACATACGTCGCTCCTATTTCAGATATCGTACTGGGCTAGGCGGCATCTTAAAGCGCGTGGAATGGCGAGTAAAATGCACTACTAAACTTCTACGATAGGGCAATCAGAGACACGATTAGATCATTTTATATTTTGGTTAATATAAGAATTCAGCGAAATTCTATCACATTTGTTCAATTTACGTCGCTCCTATTTCAGATAGCTTATTGGGCTTAGCGGCATCTCAAAGCGCATGAAGTGGCGAATAAAATGCACTATTAAACTTGTAGGCTAGGGCGAACAGAGACCCGATCAGATAATTTTACATTATGGTTAATAAAAAAATTCAGCGAAATTCTATCACATTTGTTCAACTTCTGTCGCTCCTATTTCAGATAGCGTATTGGGCTAAGCGGCATCTCAAAGCGCATGAAATGACGAGTGAAATGCACTATTAAAATTCTATGATAGGGCAATCAGAGACCCGATTAGATCATTTTATATTATGGTTAATTTAAGAATTCAGCAAAATTCCATCACATTTGTTCAATTTACGTCGCTCCTATTTCAGATAGCGTACTGGGCTAGGCGGCATCTTAAAGCGCGTGGAATGGCGAGTAAAATGCACTACTAAACTTCTACGATAGGGTAATCAGAGACCCGATTAGATCATTTTATATTTTGGTTAATATAAGAATTCAGCGAAATTCTATCACATTTGTTCAATTTACGTCGCTCCTATTTCAGATAGCTTATAGGGCTTAGCGGCATCTCAAAGCGCATGAAATGGCGAGTGAAATGCACTATTAAACTTCTAGGCTAGGGCGAACAGAGACCCGATTAGATCATTTTACATTTTGGTTAATAAAAGAATTCAGCGAAATTCTATCACATTTGTTCAATTTACGTCGCTCCTATTTCAGATAGCATATTGGGCTAAGCGGCATCTCAAAGCGCATGAAATGACGAGTGAAATGCACTATTAAAATTCTATGATAGGGCAATCAGAGACCCGATTAGATCATTTTATATTATGGTTAATTTAAGAATTCAGCAAAATTCCACCACATTTGTTCAATTTACGTCGCTCCTATTTCAGATAGCGTACCGGGCTAGGCGGCATCTAAAAGCGCATGAAATGGCGAGTAAAACGCGCTATTAAACTTCTAGGATAAGGCAAACAGAGACCCGATTAGATCATTTTATATTACGCTTAATATGAGAATGCAGCGTAATTCTATCACATTTGTTCAACTTACGTCGCTCCTATTTCAGATAGCGTACTGGGATAGGCGGCATCTCAAAGCGCATGAAATGGCGAGTGAAATGCACTATTAGACTTCTATGGTAGGGCGAACAGAGAGCCGATTAGATCATTTTACATTAAGGTTGATATAAGAATTCACGGAAATTCTATCACATTTGTTCAATTTACGTCGCTCCTGTTTCAGATAGCGTACTGGGCTAGGCGGCATCTAAAAGCGCATGAAATGGCGAGTATAATGCACTATTAAACTTCTAGGATAACGCAAACAGAGACCCGATTAGATCATTTTATATTATGGTTAATTTAAGAATTCAGCGAAATTCTATCACATTTGCTCAATTTACGTCGCTCCTATTTCAGATAGCATACTGCGCAAGGCGGCTTCTTAAAGCGCGTGGAATGGCGAGTAAAACGCGCTATTAAACTTCTAGGATAAGGCAAACAGAGACCCGATTAGATCATTTTATATTACGCTTAATATGAGAATGCAGCGTAATTCTATCACATTTGTTCAACTTACGTCGCTCCTATTTCAGATAGCGTACTGGGATAGGCGGCATCTCAAAGCGCATGAAATGGCGAGTGAAATGCACTATTAGACTTCTATGGTAGGGCGAACAGAGACCCGATTAGATCATTTTACATTAAGGTTGATATAAGAATTCACGGAAATTCTATCACATTTGTTCAATTTACGTCGCTCCTGTTTCAGATAGCGTACTGGGGTAGGCGGCAGCTAAAAGCGCATGAAATGGGGAGTATAATGCACTATTAAACTTCTAGGATAACTCAAACAGAGACCCGATTAGATCATTTTATATTATGGTTAATTTAAGAATTCAGCGAAATTCTATCACATTTGTTCAATTTACGTCGCTCCTATTTCAGATAGCATACTGCGCAAGGCGGCTTCTTAAAGCGCGTGGAATGGCGAGTAAAATGCACTACTAAACTTCTACGATAGGGCAATCAGAGACACGATTAGATCATTTTATATTTTGGTTGATATAAGAATTCAGCGAAATTCTATCACATTTGTTCAATTTACGTCGCTCCTATTTCAGATAGCTTATTGGGCTTAGCGGCATCTCAAAGCGCATGAAGTGGCGAATAAAATGCACTATTAAACTTGTAGGCTAGGGCGAACAGAGACACGATCAGATCATTTTACATTATGGTTAATAAAAAAATTCAGCGAAATTCTATCACATTTGTTCAACTTCTGTCG
Source organism: Macropis europaea (assembly GCA_916610135.2). NCBI lineage: Eukaryota > Metazoa > Arthropoda > Insecta > Hymenoptera > Melittidae > Macropis > Macropis europaea. Next base: position 24,957 of record CAKAJE020000960.1, on the reverse strand, counting down.
CTCCTATTTCAGATAGCGTATTGGGCTAAACGGCATCTCAAAGCGCATGAAATGACGAGTGAAATGCACTATTACAATTCTATGATAGGGCAATCAGAGACCCGATTAGATCATTTTATATTATGGTTAATTTAAGAATTCAGCAAAATTCCATCACATTTGTTCAATTTACGTCGCTCCTATTTCAGATAGCGTACTGGGCTAGGCGGCATCTTAAAGCGCGTGGAATGGCGAGTAAAACGGACTACTAAACTTCTACGATAGGGCAATCAGAGACGCGATTAGATCATTTTATATTTTGGTTAATATAAGAATTCAGCGAAATTCCATCACATTTGTTCAATTTACGTCGCTCCTATTTCAGATGGCGTACTGGGCTAGGCGGCATCTAAAAGCGCGTGAAATGGCGAATAAAATGCATTATTAAACTTCTAGGGTAGGTCAGATAGAGACCCGATGAGATCATTTTATATTATGGTTAATTTAAGAATTCAGCGAAATTCTATCACATTTGTTCAATTTACGTCGCTCCTATTTCAGATAGCATACTGGGCTAGGCGGCACCTTAAAGCGCGTGGAATGGCGAGTAAAATGCACTACTAAACTTCTACGATAGGGCAATCAGAGACACGATTAGATCATTTTATATTTTGGTTAATTTAAGAATTCAGCGAAATTCTATCACATTTGTTCAATTTACGTCGCTCCTATTTCAGATAGCATACTGCGCAAGGCGGCTTCTTAAAGCGCGTGGAATGGCGAGTAAAATGCACTACTAAACTTCTACGATAGGGCAATCAGAGACCCGATTAGATCATTTTATATTTTGGTTAATATAAGAATTCAGCGAAATTCTATCACATTTGTTCAATTTACGTCGCTCCTATTTCAGATAGCGTACTGGGCTAGGCGGCATCTAAAAGCGCGTGAAATGGCGAATAAAATGCATTATTAAACTTCTAGGGTAGGTCAGATAGAGACCCGATGAGATCATTTTATATTATGGTTAATTTAAGAATTCAGCGAAATTCTATCACATTTGTTCAATTTACGTCGCTCCTATTTCAGATAGCATACTGGGCTAGGCGGCATCTTAAAGCGCGTGGAATGGCGAGTAAAATGCACTACTAAACTTCTATGATAGGGCAATCAGAGACCCGATTAGATCATTTTATATTTTGGTTAATATAAGAGTTCAGGGAAATTCTATCACATTTGTTCAATTTACGTCGCTCGTATTTCAGATAGCGTATTGGGCTAAGCGGCATCTCAAAGCGCATGAAATGGCGAGTAAAATGCACTATTAAACTTCTAGGGTAGGGCAAACAGAGACCCGATTAGATCATTTTATATTATGGTTAATTTAAGAATTCAGCAAAATTCTATCACATTTGTTCAAGTTACGTCGCTCCTATTTCAGATAGCGTACTGGGCTTGTCGGCATCTTAAATCGCGTGGAAGGGCGAGTAAAATGCACTACTAAACTTCTATGATAGGGCAATCAGAGTCCCGATTAGATCATTTTATATTTTGTTTACTATAAGATTTCAGGGAAATTCTATCACATTTGTTCAATTTACGTCGCTCCTATTTCAGATAGCGTATTGGGCTAAGCAGCATCTCAAAGCGCAAGAAATGGCGAGTAAAATGCACTATTAAACTTCTAGGGTAGGGCAAACAGACACCCAATAAGATCATTTTATATTATGGTTAATTCAAGAATTCAGCGAAACTCTATCACATTTATTCAATTTATGTCGCTCCTATTTCAGATAGCGTATTGGGCTAAGCGGCATCTCAAAGCGCATGAAATGGCGAGTAAAATGCACTATTATACTTCTATGATAGGGCAATCAGAGACCCGATTAGATCATTTTATATTTTGGTAAATATAAGATTTCAGCGAAATTCTATCACATTTGTTCAATTTACGTCGTTCCTATTTCAGATAGCATACTGGGCTGGGCGGCATCTTAAAGCGCGTGGAATGGCGAGTAAAACGCACTATTAAACTTCTAGGGTAGGGCGAACAAAGACCCGATTAGATCATTTTACATTAAGGTTAATAAGAGAATTCAGGGAAATTCTATCACATTTGTTCAACATACGTCGCTCATATTTCAGATAGTGTACTGGGCTAAGGGGCATCTTAAAGTGCGTGGAAGCGCGAGTAAAATGCACTACTAAACTTCTATGATAGAGCAATCAGAGTCCCGTTTAGATCATTTTATATTTTGTTTAATATAAGATTTCAGGGAAATTCTATCACATTTGTTCAATTTACGTCGCTCCTATTTCAGATAGCGTATTGGGCTAAGCGGCATCTCAAAGCGCATGAAGTGACGAGAGAAATGCCCTATTAAACTTCTTGGGTAGGGCGAACAGAGAGCCGATTACATCATTTTATATTATTGTTAATTTAAGAATTCAGCAAAATTCTATCACATTTGTTCAATTTACGTCGTTCCTATTTCAGATAGCATACTGGTCTGGGTGGCATCTTAAAGCGCGTGGAATGGCGAGTAAAGCGCACTATTAAACTTCTAGGGTAGGGCGAACAAAGACCCGATTAGATCATTTTACATTAAGGTTAATATAAGAACTCAGGGAAATTCTATCACATTTGTTCAACTTACGTCGCTCATATTTCAGATAGTGTACTGGGCTAGGCGGCATCTTAAAGTGGATGGAAGCGCGAGTAAAATGCACTACTAAACTTCTATGATAGAGCAGTCAGAGTCCCGGTTAGATCATTTTATATTTTGTTTAATATAAGATTTCAGGGAAATTCTATCACATTTGTTCAATTTACGTCGCTCCTATTTCAGATAGCGTATTGGGCTAAGCGGCATCTCAAAGCGCATGAAATGACGAGAGAAATGCACTATTAAACTTCTTGGGTAGGGCGAACAGAGACCCGGTTAGATAATTTCATATTATAGTTAATTTAAGAATTCAGCGAAATTCTATCACATTTGTTCAATTTACGTCCCTCCTATTTCAGATTGCGTATTGGGCTAAGCGGCATCTCAAAGCGCATGAAATGGCGAGTAAAATGCACTATTAAACTTGTAGGGTAGGGCAAACAGAGGCCCGATTAGATCAATTTATATTATGGTTAATATAAGAATTCAGCGTAATTCTGTCATGTTTGTTCAATTTACGTCGCTCCTATTTCAGATAGCGTACTGGGCAAGGCGGCATGTTAAACCGCGTGGAATGGCGAGTAAAATGCACTATTAAACATCTATGATAGGGCAATCAGAGACCCGATTAGATCATTTTATATTACGGTTAATATAAGAATTCAGCGTAATTCTGTCACACTGGTTCAACTTACGTGGCTCCTATTTCAGATAGCGTACTGGGCTAGACGGCAACTTAAAGCGCGTGGAATGGCGAGTAAAATGCACTATTAAACTTCTAAGCTAGGGCGAACAGAGACCCGATTAGATCATTTTACATTATGGTTAATAAAAGAATTCAGCGAAATTCTATCACATTTGTTCAATTTACGTCGCTCGTATTTCAGATAGCGTATTGGGCTAAGCGGCATCTCAAAGCGCATGAAATGGCGAGTAAAATGCACTATTAAACTTCGAGGGTAGGGCAAACAGAGACCCGATTAGATCATTTTATATTATGGTTAATTTAACAATTCAGCGAAATCCTATCACATTTGTTCAATTTACGTCGCTCCAATTTCAGATAGCGTATTGGACTAAGCGGCATCTCAAAGCGCATGAAATGGCGAGTAAAATGCACTATTAAACTTCTAGGCTAGGGCGAACAGAGACCAGATTAGATCATTTTATATTTTGGTAAATATAAGAATTCTGCGAAATTCTATCCCATTTGTTCAACTTACGTCGCTCCTATTTCAGATATCGTACTGGGCTAGGCGGCATCTTAAAGCGCGTGGAATGGCGAGTACAATGCACTACTAAACTTCTATGATAGGGCAATCAGAGACCCGATTAGATCATTTTATATTTTGTTTAATATAAGATTTCAGGGAAATTGTATCACATTTGTTCAATTTACGTCGCTCTTATTTCAGATAGCGTATTGGGCTAAGCGGCCTCTCAAACCGCATGAAATGGCGAGTGAAATGCACTATTAGACTTCTATGGTAGGGCAATCAGAGACCCGATTAGATCATTTTACATTATGGTTAATAAAAAAATTCAGCGAAATTCTATCACATTTGTTCAACTTCTGTCGCTCCTATTTCAGATAGCGTATTGGGCTAAGCGGCATCTCAAAGCGCATGAAATGACGAGTGAAATGCACTATTAAAATTCTATGATAGGGCAATCAGAGACCCGATTAGATCATTTTATATTATGGTTAATTTAAGAATTCAGCAAAATTCCATCACATTTGTTCAATTTACGTCGCTCCTATTTCAGATAGCGTACTGGGCTAGGCGGCATCTTAAAGCGCGTGGAATGGCGAGTAAAATGCACTACTAAACTTCTACGATAGGGCAATCAGAGACCCGATTAGATCATTTTATATTTTGGTTAATATAAGAATTCAGCGAAATTCTATCACATTTGTTCAATTTACGTCGCTCCTATTGCAGATAGCTTATAGGGCTTAGCGGCATCTCAAAGCGCATGAAATGGCGAGTGAAATGCACTATTAAACTTCTAGGCTAGGGCGAACAGGGACCCGATTAGATCATTTTACATTTTGGTTAATAAAAGAATTCAGCGAAATTCTATCACATTTGTTCAATTTACGTCGCTCCTATTTCAGATAGCGTATTGGGCTAAGCGGCATCTCAAAGCGCATGAAATGACGAGTGAAATGCACTATTAAAATTCTATGATAGGGCAATCAGGGACCCGATTAGATCATTTTATATTATGGTTAATTTAAGAATTCAGCAAAATTCCATCACATTTGTAAAATTTACGTCGCTCCTATTTCAGATAGCGTACTGGGCTAGGCGGCATCTAAAAGCGCATGAAATGGCGAGTAAAACGCGCTATTAAACTTCTAGGATAAGGCAAACAGAGACCCGATTAGATCATTTTATATTACGCTTAATATGAGAATGCAGCGTAATTCTATCACATTTGTTCAACTTACGTCGCTCCTATTTCAGATAGCGTACTGGGATAGGCGGCATCTCAAAGCGCATGAAATGGCGAGTGAAATGCACTATTAGACTTCTATGGTAGGGCGAACAGAGACCCGATTAGATCATTTTACATTAAGGTTGATATAAGAATTCACGGAAATTCTATCGCATTTGTTCAATTTACGTCGCTCCTGTTTCAGATAGCGTACTGGGCTAGGCGGCATCTAAAAGCGCATGAAATGGCGAGTATAATGCACTATTAAACTTCTAGGATAACGCAAACAGAGACCCGATTAGATCATTTTATATTATGGTTAATTTAAGAATTCAGCGAAATTCTATCACATTTGTTCAATTTACGTCGCTCCTATTTCAGATAGCATACTGCGGAAGGCGGCTTCTTAAAGCGCGTGGAATGGCGAGTAAAACGCGCTATTAAACTTCTAGGATACGGCAAACACAGACCCGATTAGATCATTTTATATTACGGTTAATATAAGAATGCAGCGTAATTCCAGCACATTTGTTCAACTTACGTCGCTCCTATTTAAGATAGCGTACTGGGCTAGGCTGCATCTCAAAGCGCATGAAATGGCGAGTGAAATGCACTATTAGACTTCTATGGTAGGGCGAACAGAGACCCGATAGGATCATTTTACATTAAGGTTAATATAAGAATTCACGGAAATTCTATCACATTTGTTCAATTTACGTCGCTCCTATTTCAGATAGCGTATTGGGCTAAGCGGCCTCTCAAAGCGCATGAAATGGCGAGTGAAATGCACTATTACACTTCTAGGGTAGGGCAAACAGAGACCCGATCAGATAATTTTACATTATGGTTAATAAAAAAATTCAGCGAAATTCTATCACATTTGTTCAACTTCTGTCGCTCCTATTTCAGATAGCGTATTGGGCTAAGCGGCATCTCAAAGCGCATGAAATGACGAGTGAAATGCACTATTAAAATTCTATGATAGGGCAATCAGAGACCCGATTAGATCATTTTATATTATGGTTAATTTAAGAATTCAGCAAAATTCCATCACATTTGTTCAATTTACGTCGCTCCTATTTCAGATAGCGTACTGGGCTAGGCGGCATCTTAAAGCGCGTGGAATGGCGAGTAAAATGCACTACTAAACTTCTACGATAGGGTAATCAGAGACCCGATTAGATCATTTTATATTTTGGTTAATATAAGAATTCAGCGAAATTCTATCACATTTGTTCAACATACGTCGCTCCTATTTCAGATATCGTACTGGGCTAGGCGGCATCTTAAAGCGCGTGGAATGGCGAGTAAAATGCACTACTAAACTTCTACGATAGGGCAATCAGAGACACGATTAGATCATTTTATATTTTGGTTAATATAAGAATTCAGCGAAATTCTATCACATTTGTTCAATTTACGTCGCTCCTATTTCAGATAGCTTATTGGGCTTAGCGGCATCTCAAAGCGCATGAAGTGGCGAATAAAATGCACTATTAAACTTGTAGGCTAGGGCGAACAGAGACCCGATCAGATAATTTTACATTATGGTTAATAAAAAAATTCAGCGAAATTCTATCACATTTGTTCAACTTCTGTCGCTCCTATTTCAGATAGCGTATTGGGCTAAGCGGCATCTCAAAGCGCATGAAATGACGAGTGAAATGCACTATTAAAATTCTATGATAGGGCAATCAGAGACCCGATTAGATCATTTTATATTATGGTTAATTTAAGAATTCAGCAAAATTCCATCACATTTGTTCAATTTACGTCGCTCCTATTTCAGATAGCGTACTGGGCTAGGCGGCATCTTAAAGCGCGTGGAATGGCGAGTAAAATGCACTACTAAACTTCTACGATAGGGTAATCAGAGACCCGATTAGATCATTTTATATTTTGGTTAATATAAGAATTCAGCGAAATTCTATCACATTTGTTCAATTTACGTCGCTCCTATTTCAGATAGCTTATAGGGCTTAGCGGCATCTCAAAGCGCATGAAATGGCGAGTGAAATGCACTATTAAACTTCTAGGCTAGGGCGAACAGAGACCCGATTAGATCATTTTACATTTTGGTTAATAAAAGAATTCAGCGAAATTCTATCACATTTGTTCAATTTACGTCGCTCCTATTTCAGATAGCATATTGGGCTAAGCGGCATCTCAAAGCGCATGAAATGACGAGTGAAATGCACTATTAAAATTCTATGATAGGGCAATCAGAGACCCGATTAGATCATTTTATATTATGGTTAATTTAAGAATTCAGCAAAATTCCACCACATTTGTTCAATTTACGTCGCTCCTATTTCAGATAGCGTACCGGGCTAGGCGGCATCTAAAAGCGCATGAAATGGCGAGTAAAACGCGCTATTAAACTTCTAGGATAAGGCAAACAGAGACCCGATTAGATCATTTTATATTACGGTTAATATAAGAATTCAGCGTAATTCTATCACATTTGTTCAACTTACGTCGCTCCTATTTCAGATAGCGTACTGGGATAGGCGGCATCTCAAAGCGCATGAAATGGCGAGTGAAATGCACTATTAGACTTCTATGGTAGGGCGAACAGAGAGCCGATTAGATCATTTTACATTAAGGTTGATATAAGAATTCACGGAAATTCTATCACATTTGTTCAATTTACGTCGCTCCTGTTTCAGATAGCGTACTGGGCTAGGCGGCATCTAAAAGCGCATGAAATGGCGAGTATAATGCACTATTAAACTTCTAGGATAACGCAAACAGAGACCCGATTAGATCATTTTATATTATGGTTAATTTAAGAATTCAGCGAAATTCTATCACATTTGCTCAACTTACGTCGCTCCTATTTCAGATAGCATACTGCGCAAGGCGGCTTCTTAAAGCGCGTGGAATGTCGAGTAAAACGCGCTATTAAACTTCTAGGATAAGGCAAACAGAGACCCGATTAGATCATTTTATATTACGCTTAATATGAGAATGCAGCGTAATTCTATCACATTTGTTCAACTTACGTCGCTCCTATTTCAGATAGCGTACTGGGATAGGCGGCATCTCAAAGCGCATGAAATGGCGAGTGAAATGCACTATTAGACTTCTATGGTAGGGCGAACAGAGACCCGATTAGATCATTTTACATTAAGGTTGATATAAGAATTCACGGAAATTCTATCACATTTGTTCAATTTACGTCGCTCCTGTTTCAGATAGCGTACTGGGGTAGGCGGCAGCTAAAAGCGCATGAAATGGGGAGTATAATGCACTATTAAACTTCTAGGATAACTCAAACAGAGACCCGATTAGATCATTTTATATTATGGTTAATTTAAGAATTCAGCGAAATTCTATCACATTTGTTCAATTTACGTCGCTCCTATTTCAGATAGCATACTGCGCAAGGCGGCATCTTAAAGCGCGTGGAAGGGCGAGTAAAATGCACTACTAAACTTCTATGATAGGGCAATCAGAGACACGATTAGATCATTTTATATTTTGGTTGATATAAGAATTCAGCGAAATTCTATCACATTTGTTCAATTTACGTCGCTCCTATTTCAGATAGCTTATTGGGCTTAGCGGCATCTCAAAGCGCATGAAGTGGCGAATAAAATGCACTATTAAACTTGTAGGCTAGGGCGAACAGAGACACGATCAGATCATTTTACATTATGGTTAATAAAAAAATTCAGCGAAATTCTATCACATTTGTTCAACTTCTGTCGCTCCTATTTCAGATAGCGTATTGGGCTAAACGGCATCTCAAAGCGCATGAAATGACGAGTGAAATGCACTATTACAATTCTATGATAGGGCAATCAGAGACCCGATTAGATCATTTTATATTATGGTTAATTTAAGAATTCAGCAAAATTCCATCACATTTGTTCAATTTACGTCGCTCCTATTTCAGATAGCGTACTGGGCTAGGCGGCATCTTAAAGCGCGTGGAATGGCGAGTAAAACGGACTACTAAACTTCTACGATAGGGCAATCAGAGACGCGATTAGATCATTTTATATTTTGGTTAATATAAGAATTCAGCGAAATTCCATCACATTTGTTCAATTTACGTCGCTCCTATTTCAGATAGCGTACTGGGCTAGGCGGCATCTAAAAGCGCGTGAAATGGCGAATAAAATGCATTATTAAACTTCTAGGGTAGGTCAGATAGAGACCCGATGAGATCATTTTATATTATGGTTAATTTAAGAATTCAGCGAAATTCTATCACATTTGTTCAATTTACGTCGCTCCTATTTCAGATAGCATACTGGGCTAGGCGGCACCTTAAAGCGCGTGGAATGGCGAGTAAAATGCACTACTAAACTTCTACGATAGGGCAATCAGAGACACGATTAGATCATTTTATATTTTGGTTAATTTAAGAATTCAGCGAAATTCTATCACATTTGTTCAATTTACGTCGCTCCTATTTCAGATAGCATACTGCGCAAGGCGGCTTCTTAAAGCGCGTGGAATGGCGAGTAAAATGCACTACTAAACTTCTATGATAGGGCAATCAGAGACCCGATTAGATCATTTTATATTTTGGTTAATATAAGAATTCAGCGAAATTCTATCACATTTGTTCAATTTACGTCGCTCCTATTTCAGATAGCATACTGCGCAAGGCGGCTTCTTAAAGCGCGTGGAATGGCGAGTAAAATGCACTACTAAACTTCTACGATAGGGCAATCAGAGACACGATTAGATCATTTTATATTTTGGTTAATATAAGAATTCAGCGAAATTCTATCACATTTGTTCAATTTACGTCGCTCCTATTTCAGATAGCGTACTGGGCTGGGCGGCATCTTAAAGCGCGTGGAATGGCGAGTAAAATGCACTACTAAACTTCTACGATAGGGCAATCAGAGACCCGATTAGATCATTTTATATTTTGGTTAATATAAGAATTCAGCGAAATTCTATCACATTTGTTCAACATACGTCGCTCCTATTTCAGATATCGTACTGGGCTAGGCGGCATCTTAAAGCGCGTGGAATGGCGAGTAAAATGCACTACTAAACTTCTACGATAGGGCAATCAGAGACACGATTAGATCATTTTATATTTTGGTTAATATAAGAATTCAGCGAAATTCTATCACATTTGTTCAATTTACGTCGCTCCTATTTCAGATAGCTTATTGGGCTTAGCGGCATCTCAAAGCGCATGAAGTGGCGAATAAAATGCACTATTAAACTTGTAGGCTAGGGCGAACAGAGACCCGATCAGATAATTTTACATTATGGTTAATAAAAAAATTCAGCGAAATTCTATCACATTTGTTCAACTTCTGTCGCTCCTATTTCAGATAGCGTATTGGGCTAAGCGGCATCTCAAAGCGCATGAAATGACGAGTGAAATGCACTATTAAAATTCTATGATAGGGCAATCAGAGACCCGATTAGATCATTTTATATTATGGTTAATTTAAGAATTCAGCAAAATTCCATCACATTTGTTCAATTTACGTCGCTCCTATTTCAGATAGCGTACTGGGCTAGGCGGCATCTTAAAGCGCGTGGAATGGCGAGTAAAATGCACTACTAAACTTCTACGATAGGGTAATCAGAGACCCGATTAGATCATTTTATATTTTGGTTAATATAAGAATTCAGCGAAATTCTATCACATTTGTTCAATTTACGTCGCTCCTATTTCAGATAGCTTATAGGGCTTAGCGGCATCTCAAAGCGCATGAAATGGCGAGTGAAATGCACTATTAAACTTCTAGGCTAGGGCGAACAGAGACCCGATTAGATCATTTTACATTTTGGTTAATAAAAGAATTCAGCGAAATTCTATCACATTTGTTCAATTTACGTCGCTCCTATTTCAGATAGCATATTGGGCTAAGCGGCATCTCAAAGCGCATGAAATGACGAGTGAAATGCACTATTAAAATTCTATGATAGGGCAATCAGAGACCCGATTAGATCATTTTATATTATGGTTAATTTAAGAATTCAGCAAAATTCCACCACATTTGTTCAATTTACGTCGCTCCTATTTCAGATAGCGTACCGGGCTAGGCGGCATCTAAAAGCGCATGAAATGGCGAGTAAAACGCGCTATTAAACTTCTAGGATAAGGCAAACAGAGACCCGATTAGATCATTTTATATTACGCTTAATATGAGAATGCAGCGTAATTCTATCACATTTGTTCAACTTACGTCGCTCCTATTTCAGATAGCGTACTGGGATAGGCGGCATCTCAAAGCGCATGAAATGGCGAGTGAAATGCACTATTAGACTTCTATGGTAGGGCGAACAGAGAGCCGATTAGATCATTTTACATTAAGGTTGATATAAGAATTCACGGAAATTCTATCACATTTGTTCAATTTACGTCGCTCCTGTTTCAGATAGCGTACTGGGCTAGGCGGCATCTAAAAGCGCATGAAATGGCGAGTATAATGCACTATTAAACTTCTAGGATAACGCAAACAGAGACCCGATTAGATCATTTTATATTATGGTTAATTTAAGAATTCAGCGAAATTCTATCACATTTGTTCAACTTACGTCGCTCCTATTTCAGATAGCATACTGCGCAAGGCGGCTTCTTAAAGCGCGTGGAATGGCGAGTAAAACGCGCTATTAAACTTCTAGGATAAGGCAAACAGAGACCCGATTAGATCATTTTATATTACGCTTAATATGAGAATGCAGCGTAATTCTATCACATTTGTTCAACTTACGTCGCTCCTATTTCAGATAGCGTACTGGGATAGGCGGCATCTCAAAGCGCATGAAATGGCGAGTGAAATGCACTATTAGACTTCTATGGTAGGGCGAACAGAGACCCGATTAGATCATTTTACATTAAGGTTGATATAAGAATTCACGGAAATTCTATCACATTTGTTCAATTTACGTCGCTCCTGTTTCAGATAGCGTACTGGGGTAGGCGGCAGCTAAAAGCGCATGAAATGGGGAGTATAATGCACTATTAAACTTCTAGGATAACTCAAACAGAGACCCGATTAGATCATTTTATATTATGGTTAATTTAAGAATTCAGCGAAATTCTATCACATTTGTTCAATTTACGTCGCTCCTATTTCAGATAGCATACTGCGCAAGGCGGCTTCTTAAAGCGCGTGGAATGGCGAGTAAAATGCACTACTAAACTTCTACGATAGGGCAATCAGAGACACGATTAGATCATTTTATATTTTGGTTGATATAAGAATTCAGCGAAATTCTATCACATTTGTTCAATTTACGTCGCTCCTATTTCAGATAGCTTATTGGGCTTAGCGGCATCTCAAAGCGCATGAAGTGGCGAATAAAATGCACTATTAAACTTGTAGGCTAGGGCGAACAGAGACACGATCAGATCATTTTACATTATGGTTAATAAAAAAATTCAGCGAAATTCTATCACATTTGTTCAACTTCTGTCGCTCCTATTTCAGATAGCGTATTGGGCTAAACGGCATCTCAAAGCGCATGAAATGACGAGTGAAATGCACTATTACAATTCTATGATAGGGCAATCAGAGACCCGATTAGATCATTTTATATTATGGTTAATTTAAGAATTCAGCAAAATTCCATCACATTTGTTCAATTTACGTCGCTCCTATTTCAGATAGCGTACTGGGCTAGGCGGCATCTTAAAGCGCGTGGAATGGCGAGTAAAACGGACTACTAAACTTCTACGATAGGGCAATCAGAGACCCGATTAGATCATTTTATATTTTGGTTAATATAAGAATTCAGCGAAATTCCATCACATTTGTTCAATTTACGTCGCTCCTATTTCAGATAGCGTACTGGGCTAGGCGGCATCTAAAAGCGCGTGAAATGGCGAATAAAATGCATTATTAAACTTCTAGGGTAGGTCAGATAGAGACCCGATGAGATCATTTTATATTATGGTTAATTTAAGAATTCAGCGAAATTCTATCACATTTGTTCAATTTACGTCGCTCCTATTTCAGATAGCATACTGGGCTAGGCGGCACCTTAAAGCGCGTGGAATGGCGAGTAAAATGCACTACTAAACTTCTACGATAGGGCAATCAGAGACACGATTAGATCATTTTATATTTTGGTTAATTTAAGAATTCAGCGAAATTCTATCACATTTGTTCAATTTACGTCGCTCCTATTTCAGATAGCATACTGCGCAAGGCGGCTTCTTAAAGCGCGTGGAATGGCGAGTAAAATGCACTACTAAACTTCTATGATAGGGCAATCAGAGACCCGATTAGATCATTTTATATTTTGGTTAATATAAGAATTCAGCGAAATTCTATCACATTTGTTCAATTTACGTCGCTCCTATTTCAGATAGCATACTGCGCAAGGCGGCTTCTTAAAGCGCGTGGAATGGCGAGTAAAATGCACTACTAAACTTCTACGATAGGGCAATCAGAGACACGATTAGATCATTTTATATTTTGGTTAATATAAGAATTCAGCGAAATTCTATCACATTTGTTCAATTTACGTCGCTCCTATTTCAGATAGCGTACTGGGCTGGGCGGCATCTTAAAGCGCGTGGAATGGCGAGTAAAATGCACTACTAAACTTCTACGATAGGGCAATCAGAGACCCGATTAGATCATTTTATATTTTGGTTAATATAAGAATTCAGCGAAATTCTATCACATTTGTTCAATTTTCGTCGCTCCTATTTCAGATAGCTTATAGGGCTTAGCGGCATCTCAAAGCGCATGAAATGGCGAGTGAAATGCACTATTAAACTTCTAGGCTAGGGCGAACAGAGACCCGATTAGATCATTTTACATTTTGGTTAATAAAAGAATTCAGCGAAATTCTATCACATTTGTTCAATTTACGTCGCTCCTATTTCAGATAGCATATTGGGCTAAGCGGCATCTCAAAGCGCATGAAATGACGAGTGAAATGCACTATTAAAATTCTATGATAGGGCAATCAGAGACCCGATTAGATCATTTTATATTATGGTTAATTTAAGAATTCAGCAAAATTCCATCACATTTGTTCAATTTACGTCGCTCCTATTTCAGATAGCGTACCGGGCTAGGCGGCATCTAAAAGCGCATGAAATGGCGAGTGAAATGCACTATTAGACTTCTATGGTAGGGCGAGCAGAGACCCGATTAGATCATTTTACATTAAGGTTGATATAAGAATTCACGGAAATTCTATCACATTTGTTCAATTTACGTCGCTCCTGTTTCAGATAGCGTACTGGGCTAGGCGGCATCTAAAAGCGCATGAAATGGCGAGTATAATGCACTATTAAACTTCTAGGATAACGCAAACGGAGACCCGATTAGATCATTTTATATTATGGTTAATTTTAGAATTCAGCGAAATTCTATCACATTTGTTCAATTTACGTCGCTCCTATTTCAGATAGCATACTGCGCAAGGCGGCTTCTTAAAGCGCGTGGAATGGCGAGTAAAACGCGCTATTAAACTTCTAGGATAAGGCAAACAGAGACCCGATTAGATCATTTTATATTACTGTTAATATAAGAATGCAGCGTAATTCCAGCACATTTGTTCAACTTACGTCGCTCCTATTTCAGATAGCGTACTGGGCTAGGCTGCATCTCAAAGCGCATGAAATGGCGAGTGAAATGCACTATTAGACTTCTATGGTAGGGCGAACAGAGGCCCGTTTAGATCATTTTACATTAAGGTTAATATAAGTATTCACGGAAATTCTATCACATTTGTTCAATTTACGTCGCTCCTATTTCAGATAGCGTACTGGGCTAGGCGGCATCTCAAAGCGCATGAAATGGCGACTAAAATGAACTATTAAACTTCTAGGCTAGGGCGAACAGAGACCCGATTAGATCATTTTACATTTTGGTTAATAAAAGAATTCAGCGAAATTCCATCACATTTGTTCAATTTACGTCGCTCCTATTTCAGATAGCATATTGGGCTAAGCGGCATCTCAAAGCGCATGAAATGACGAGTGAAATGCACTATTAAAATTCTATGATAGGGCAATCAGAGACCCGATTAGATCATTTTATATTATGGTTAATTTAAGAATTCAGCAAAATTCTATCACATTTGTTCAATTTACGTCGCTCCTATTTCAGATAGCGTACTGGGCTTGGCGGCATCTTAAAGCGCATGAAATGACGAGTGAAATGCACTATTAAACTTCTATGATAGGGCAATCAGAGACCCGATTAGATCATTTTATATTTTGTTTAATATAAGATTTCAGGGAAATTTTATCACATTTGTTCAATTTACGTCGCTCCTATTTCAGATAGCGTACTGGGCTAGGCGGCATCTTAAAGCGCGTGGAATGTCAAGTAAACTGCACTATTAAATTTCTATGATAGGGCAATCAGAGACCCGATTAGATCATGTTATATTTTGGTTAACATAAGAATTCAGCGAAATTCTATCACATTTGTTCAATTTACGTCGCTCCTATTACAGATAGCTTATTGGGCTTAGAGGCATCACAAAGCGCATGAAATGACGAGTGAAATGCACTATTAAACTTCGATGATAGGGCAATCAGAGACCCGATTAGATCATTTTATATTTTGTTTAATATAAGATTTCAGGGAAATTTTATCACGTTTGTTCAATTTACGTCGCTCCTATTTCAGATAGCGAACTCGGCTAAGCGGCATCTCAAAGCGCATGAAATGGCGAATAAAATGCACTATTAAACTTCTAGGCTATGGCGATCAGAGCCCCGATCAGATCATTTTACATTATGGTTAATAAAAGAATTCAGCGAAATTCTATCACATTTGTTCAACTTACGTCGCTCATATTTCAGATAGTGTACTGGGCTAGGCGGCATCTTAAAGTGGATGGAAGCGCGAGTAAAATGCACTACTAAACTTCTATGATAGAGCAGTCAGACTCCCGGTTAGATCATTTTATATTTTGTTTAATATAAGATTTCAGGGAAATTCTATCACATTTGTTCAATTTACGTCGCTCCGATTTCAGATAGCGTATTGGGCTAAGCGGCATCTCAAAGCGCATGAAATGACGAGAGAGATGCACTATTAAACTTCTTGGGTAGGGCGAACAGAGACCCGGTTAGATAATTTCATATTATAGTTAATTTAAGAATTCAGCGAAATTCTATCACATTTGTTCAATTTACGTCGCTCCTATTTCAGATTGCGTATTGGGCTAAGCGGCATCTCAAAGCGCATGAAATGGCGAGTAAAATGCACTATTAAACTTCTAGGGTAGGGCAAACAGAGGCCCGATTAGATCAATTTATATTATGGTTAATATAAGAATTCAGCGTAATTCTGTCATGTTTGTTCAATTTACGTCGCTCCTATTTCAGATAGCGTACTGGGCAAGGCGGCATCTTAAACCGCGTGGAATGGCGAGTAAAATGCACTATTAAACTTCTATGATAGGGCAATCAGAGACCCGATTAGATCATTTTATATTTTGTTTAATATAAGATTTCAGGGAAATTGTATCACATTTGTTCAATTTACGTCGCTCCTATTTCAGATAGCGTATTGGGCTGAGCGGCATCTCAAAGCGCATGAAATGGCGAGTAAAATGCACTATTAAACTTCTAGGCTAGGGCGAACAGAGACCCGATTAGATCATTTTACATTTTGGTTAATAAAAGAATTCAGCGAAATTCTATCACATTTGTTCAATTTACGTCGCTCCTATTTCAGATAGCATATTGGGCTAAGCGGCATCTCAAAGCGCATGAAATGACGAGTGAAATGCACTATTAAAATTCTATGATAGGGCAATCAGAGACCCGATTAGATCATTTTATATTATGGTTAATTTAAGAATTCAGCGAAATTCTATCACATTTGTTCAATTTACGTCGCTCCTATTTCAGATAGCATACTGCGCAAGGCGGCTTCTTAAAGCGCGTGGAATGGCGAGTAAAACGCGCTATTAAACTTCTAGGATACGGCAAACAGAGACCCGATTAGATCATTTTATATTACGGTTAATATAAGAATGCAGCGTAATTCCAGCACATTTGTTCAACTTACGTCGCTCCTATTTCAGATAGCGTACTGGGCTAGGCTGCATCTCAAAGCGCATGAAATGGCGAGTGAAATGCACTATTAGACTTCTATGGTAGGGCGAACAGAGACCCGATAGGATCATTTTACATTAAGGTTAATATAAGAATTCACGGAAATTCTATCACATTTGTTCAATTTACGTCGCTCCTATTTCAGATAGCGTATTGGGCTAAGCGGGCCCTCTCAAAGCGCATGAAATGGCGAGTGAAATGCACTATTAAACTTCTAAGGGTAGGGCAAACAGAGACCCGATTAGATCATTTTATATTATGGTTAATTTAAGAATTCAGCAAAATTCTATCACATTTGTTCAACATACGTCGCTCCTATTTCAGATATCGTACTGGGCTAGGCGGCATCTTAAAGCGCGTGGAATGGCGAGTAAAATGCACTACTAAACTTCTATGATAGGGCAATCAGAGACCCGACTAGATCATTTTATATTTTGTTTAATATAAGATTTCAGGGAAATTGTATCACATTTGTTCAATTTACGTCGCTCCTATTTCAGATAGCGTATTCGGCTAAGCGGCATCTCAAAGCGCATGAAGAGGCGAATAAAATGCACTATTAAACTTGTAGGCGTAGGGCGAACAGAGACCCGATCAGATCATTTTACATTATGGTTAATAAAAAAATTCAGCGAAATTCTATCACATTGTTCAACTTCTGTCGCTCCTATTTCAGATAGCGTATTGGGATAAGCGGCATCTCAAAGCGCATGAAATGGCGAGTAAAATGCACTATTAAACTTCTAGGGTAGGTCAGACAGAGACCCGATGAGATCATTTTATATTATGGTTAATTTAAGAATTCAGCGAAATTCTATCACATTTGTTCAATTTACGTCGCTCCTATTTCAGATAGCATACTGGGCTAGGCGGCACCTTAAAGCGCGTGGAATGGCGAGTAAAATGCACTACTAAACTTCTACGATAGGGGCAATCAGAGACACGATGTAGATCATTTTATATTTTGTTTAATATAAGATTTCAGGGAAATTGTATCACATTTGTTCAATTTACGTCGCTCCTATTTCAGATAGCGTATTGGGCTAAGCGGCATCTCAAAGCGCATGAAATGGCGAGTAAAATACACTATTGAACTTCTAGGGTAGGGCGAACAGAGACCCGAATAGATCATTGTTACATTAAGGTTTAATAATAAGAATTCAGGGAAATTTTATCACATTTGTTCAATTTACGTCGCTCCAATTTCAGATAGCGTATTGGACTAAGCGGCATCTCAAAGCGCATGAAATGGCGAGTAAAATGCACTATTTAAACTTCTAGGCTAGGGCGAACAGAGACCAGATTAGATCATTTATATTATTTTGGTTAATATAAGAATTCTGCGGATTCTATCCCATTTGTTCAACTTACGTCGCTCCTATTTCAGATATCGTACTGGGCTAGGCGGCATCTTAAAGCGCGTGGAATGGCGAGTACAATGCACTACTAAACTTCTATGATAGGGCAATCAGAGACCCGATTAGATCATTTTATATTTTGTTTAATATAAGATTTCAGGGGAAATTGTATCACATTTGTTCAATTTACGTCGCTCTTATTTCAGATAGCGTATTGGGGCTAAGCGGCCCTCTCAAACCGCATGAAATGGCGAGTGAAATGCACTATTAGGCTTCTATGGTAGGGCAATCAGAGACCCGATTAGATCATTTTACATTATGGTTAATAAAAAAATTCAGCGAAATTCTATCACATTTTGTTCAACTTCTGTCGCTCCTATTTCAGATAGCGTATTGGGCTAAGCGGCATCTCAAAGCGCATGAAATGACGAGTGAAATGCACTATTAAAATTCTATGATAGGGCATTCAGAGACCCGATTAGATCATTTTATGTTATGGTTAATTTAAGAATTCAGCAAAATTCCATCACATTTGTTCAATTTACGTCGCTCCTATTTCAGATAGCGTACTGGGGCTAGGCGGCATCTTAAAGCGCGTGGAATGGCGAGTAAAATGCACTACTAAACTTCTACGATAGGGCAATCAGAGACCCGATTAGATCATTTTATAATTTTGGTTAATATAAGAATTCAGCGAAATTCTATCACATTTGTTCAATTTACGTCGCTCCTATTGCAGATAGCTTATAGGGCTTAGCGGCATCTCAAAGCGCATGAAATGGCGAGCGAAATGCACTATTAAACTTCTAGGCTAGGGCGAACAGAGACCCGATTAGATCATTTTACATTATGGTTAATAAAAAAATTCAGCGAAATTCTATCACATTTGTTCAACTTCTGTCGCTCCTATTTCAGATAGCGTATTGGGCTAAGCGGCATCTCAAAGCGCATGAAATGACGAGTGAAATGCACTATTAAAATTCTATGATAGGGCAATCAGAGACCCGATTAGATCATTTTATATTATGGTTAATTTAAGAATTCAGGCAAAATTCCATCACATTTGTTCAATTTACGTCGCTCCTATTTCAGATAGCGTACTGGGCTAGGCGGCATCTTAAAGCGCGTGGAATGGCGAGTAAAATGCAGTACTAATCTTCTACGATAGGGCAATCAGAGACCAGATTAGATCATTTATATTTTGGTTAATATAAGAATTCAGCGAAATTCTATCACATTTGTTCAATTTACGTCGCTCCTATTTCAGATAGCGTATAGGGCTAAGCGGCATCTAAAAGCGCATGAAATGGCGAGTGAAATGCACTATTAGACTTCTATGGTAGGGCGAACAGAGACCCGATTAGATCATTTTACATTAAGGTTGATATAAGAATTCACGGAAATTCTATCACATTTGTTCATTTACGTCGCTCCTGTTTCAGATAGCGTACTGGGCTAGGCGGCATCTAAAAGCGCATGAAATGGCGAGTATAATGCACTATTAAACTTCTAGGATAACGCAAACAGAGACCCGATTAGATCATTTTATATAATGGGTTAATTTAAGAATTCAGCGAAATTCTATCACATTTGTTCAATTTACGTCGCTCCTATTTCAGATAGCATACTGCGCAAGGCGGGCTTCTTAAAGCGCGTGGAATGGCGAGTAAAACGCGCTATTAAACTTCTAGGATAAGGCAAACAGAGACCCGATTAGATCATTTTATATTACGGTTAATATAAGAATGCAGCGTAATTCCAGCACATTTGTTCAACTTACGTCGCTCCTATTTCAAGATAGCGTACTGGGGCTAGGCTGCATCTCAAAGCGCACGAAATGGCGAGTGAAATGCACTATTAGACTTCTATGGGTAGGGCGAACAGAGACCCGATAGGATCATTTTACATTAAGGTTAATATAAGAATTCACGGAAATTCTATCACATTTGTTCAATTTACGTCGCTCCTATTTCAGATAGCGTATTGGGCTAAGCGGCCTCTCAAAGCGCATGAAATGGCGAGTGAAATGCACTATTAAACTTCTAGGGTAGGGCAAACAGAGACCCGATTAGATCATTTTATATTATGGTTAATTTAAGAATTCAGCAAAATTCTATCACATTTGTTCAACATACGTCGCTCCTATTTCAGATAGCGTACTGGGCTAGGCGGCATCTTAAAGCGCGTGGAATGGCGAGTAAAATGCACTACTAAACTTCTATGATAGGGCAATCAGAGACCCGACTAGATCATTTTATATTTTGTTTAATATAAGATTTCAGGGAAATTCTATCACATTTGTTCAATTTACGTCGCTCCTATTTCAGATAGCGTATTCGGCTAAGCGGGCATCTCAAAGCGCATGAAGAGGCGAATAAAATGCACTATTAAACTTGTAGGCTAGGGCGAACAGAGACCCGATCAGATCATTTTACATTATGGTTATAAAAAAATTCAGCGAAATTCTATCACATTTGTTCAACTTCTGTCGCTCCTATTTCAGATAGCGTATTGGGATACAGCGTCATCTCAAAGCGCATGAAATGGCGAGTAAAATGCACTATTAAACTTCTAGGGTAGGTCAGACAGAGACCCGATGAGATCATTTTATATTATGGTTAATTTAAGAATTCAGCGAAATTCCTATCACATTTGTTCAATTTACGTCGCTCCTATTTCAGATAGCATACTGGGGCTAGGGCGGCACCTTAAAGCGCGTGGAATGGCGGAGTAAAATGCACTACTAAACTTCTACGATAGGGCAATCAGAGACACGATTAGATCATTTTATATTTTGTTTAATATAAGATTTCAGGGAAATTGTATCACATTTGTTCAATTTACGTCGCTCTTATTTCAGATAGCGTATTGGGCTAAGCGGCCTCTCAAACCGCATGAAATGGCGAGTGAAATGCACTATTAGACTTCTATGGTAGGGCAATCAGAGACCCGATTAGATCAGTTTACATTATGGTTAATAAAAAAATTCAGCGAAATTCTATCACATTTGTTCAACTTCTGTCGCTCCTATTTCAGATAGCGTATTGGGCTAAGCGGCATCTCAAAGCGCATGAAATGACGAGTGAAATGCACTATTACAATTCTATGATAGGGCATTCAGAAACCCGATTAGATCATTTTATATTATGGTTAATTTAAGAATTCAGCAAAATTCCATCACATTTGTTCAATTTACGTCGCTCCTATTTCAGATAGCGTACTGGGCTAGGCGGCATCTTAAAGCGCGTGGAATGGCGAGTAAAATGCACTACTAAACTTCTAGGGTAGGGCGATCAGAGCCCCGATTAGATCATTTTACATTATGGTTAATAAAAGAATTCAGCGAAATTCTATCACATTTGTTCAACTTACGTCGCTGCTATTTCAGATAGCGTACTGGGCTAGGCGGCATCTTAAAGCGCGTGGAATGGCAAGTAAAATGCACTATTAAACTTCTATGATAGGGCAATCAGAGACCCGATTAGATCATTTTATATTTTAGTTAATATTAAAGAATTCAGCGAAATTCTATCACATTTGTTCAATTTACGTCGCTCCTATTTCAGATAGCGAACTCGGCTAAGCGGCATCTCAAAGCGCATGAAGTGGCGAATAAAATGCACTATTAAACTTGTAGGCTAGGGCGAACAGAGACCCTATCAGATCATTTTACATTATGGTTAATGAAAGAATTCAGCGAAATTCTATCACATTTGTTCAACTTCTGTCATTCCTATTTCAGATAGCGTATTGGAAATAAGCGGCATCTCAAAGCGCATGAAATGGCGAGGAAAATGCACTATTAAACTTCTAGGGTAGGTGAAACAGAGTCCCGATTAGATCATTTTATATTATGGTTAATTTAAGAATTCAGCGAAATTCTATCACATTTGTTCAATTTACGTCGCTCCTATTTCAGATAGCATACTGGGCTAGGCGGCATCTTAAAGCGCGTGGAATGGCGAGTAAAATGCACTACTAAACTTCTATGATAGGGCAATCAGAGACCCGATTAGATCATTTTATATTTTGGTTAATATAAGAGTTCAGGGAAATTCTATCACATTTGTTCAATTTACGTCGCTCGTATTTCAGATAGCGTATTGGGCTAAGCGGCATCTCAAAGCGCATGAAATGGCGAGTAAAATGCACTATTAAACTTCTAGGGGTAGGGCAAACAGAGACCCGATTAGATCATTTTATATTATGGTTAATTTAAGAATTCAGCAAAATTCTATCACATTTGTTCAAGTTACGTCGCTCCTATTTCAGATAGCGTACTGGGCTTGTCGGCATCTTAAATCGCGTGGAAGGGCGAGTAAAATGCACTACTAAACTTCTATGATAGGGCAATCAGAGTCCCGATTAGATCATTTTATATTTTGTTTACTATAAGATTTCAGGGAAATTCTATCACATTTGTTCAATTTACGTCGCTCCTATTTCAGATAGCGTATTGGGCTAAGCGGCATCTCAAAGCGCAAGAAATGGCGAGTAAAATGCACTATTAAACTTCTAGGGTAGGGCAAAACAGACACCCAATAAGATCATTTTATATTATGGTTAATTCAAGAATTCAGCGAAACTCTATCACATTTATTCAATTTATGTCGCTCCTATTTCAGATAGCGTATTGGGCTAAGCGGCATCTCAAAGCGCATGAAATGGCGAGTAAAATGCACTATTAAACTTCTATGATAGGGCAATCAGAGACCGATTAGATCATTTTATATTTTGGTAAATATAAGATTTCAGCGAAATTCTATCACATTTGTTCAAATTTACGTCGTTCCTATTTCAGATAGCGTACTGGGCTGGGCGGCATCTTAAAGCGCGTGGAATGGCGAGTAGAACGCACTATTAACCTTCTTAGGGGTAGGGCGAACAAAGACCCGATTAAATCATTTTACATTAAGGTTAATAAGAGAATTCAGGGAAATTCTATCACATTTGTTCAACATACGTCGCTCATATTTCAGATAGTGTACTGGGCCTAAGGGGCATCTTAAAGTGCGTGGAAGCGCGAGTAAAATGCACTACTAAACTTCTATGATAGAGCAATCAGAGTCCCGTTTAGATCATTTTATATTTTGTTTAATATAAGATTTCAGGGAAATTCTATCACATTTGTTCAATTTACGTCGCTCCTATTTCAGATAGCGTATTGGGCTATTAAACTTCTTGGGTAGGGCGAACAGAGACCCGATTACATCATTTTATATTATGGTTAATTTAAGAATTCAGCAAAATTCTATCACATTTGTTCAATTTACGTCGCTCCTATTTCAGATAGCATACTGGTCTGGGTGGCATCTTAAAGCGCGTGGAATGGCGAGTAAAGCGCACTATTAAACTTCTAGGGTAGGGCGAACAAAGACCCGATTAGATCATTTTACATTAAGGTTAATATAAGAACTCAGGGAAATTCTATCACATTTGTTCAACTTACGTCGCTCATATTTCAGATAGTGTACTGGGCTAGGCGGCATCTTAAAGTGGATGGAAGCGCGAGTAAAATGCACTACTAAACATCTATGATAGAGCAGTCAGAGTCTCGTTAGATCATTTTATATTTTGTTTAATATAAGATTTCAGGGAAATTCTATCACATTTGTTCAATTTACGTCGCTCCTATTTCAGATAGCGTATTGGGCTAAGCGGCATCTCAAAGCGCATGAAATGACGAGAGAAATGCACTATTAAACTTCTTGGGTAGGGCGAACAGAGACCCGGTTAGATAATTTCATATTATAGTTAATTTAAGAATTCAGCGAAATTCTATCACATTTGTTCAATTTACGTCCCTCCTATTTCAGATTGCGTATTGGGCTAAGCGGCATCTCAAAGCGCATGAAATGGCGAGTAAAATGCACTATTAAACTTGTAGGGTAGGGCAAACAGAGGCCCGATTAGATCAATTTATATTATGGTTAATATAAGAATTCAGCGTAATTCTGTCATGTTTGTTCAATTTACGTCGCTCCTATTTCAGATAGCGTACTGGGCAAGGCGGCATGTTAAACCGCGTGGAATGGCGAGTAAAATGCACTATTAAACATCTATGATAGGGCAATCAGAGACCCGATTAGATCATTTTATATTACGGTTAATATAAGAATTCAGCGTAATTCTGTCACACTGGTTCAACTTACGTGGCTCCTATTTCAGATAGCGTACTGGGCTAGACGGCAACTTAAAGCGCGTGGAATGGCGAGTAAAATGCACTATTAAACTTCTAAGCTAGGGCGAAGAGAGACCCGATTAGATCATTTTACATTATGGTTAATAAAAGAATTCAGCGAAATTCTATCACATTTGTTCAATTTACGTCGCTCGTATTTCAGATAGCGTATTGGGCTAAGCGGCATCTCAAAGCGCATGAAATGGCGAGTAAAATGCACTATTAAACTTCGAGGGTAGGGCAAACAGAGACCCGATTAGATCATTTTATATTATGGTTAATTTAACAATTCAGCGAAATCCT
>CAKAJE020000959.1:0-36019 GCA_916610135.2 Macropis europaea | reverse complement strand
GCCCTATCATAGTAGTTTAGTAGTGAATTTTACTCGCCATTCCACGCGCTTTAAGATGCTGCCTAGCCCAGTACGCTATCTGAAATAGGAGCGACGTAAATTGAACAAATGTGATAGAATTTTGCTGACTTCATAAATTATTCATAATATAAAATGATCTAATCGGGTCTCTGTTTGCCCTACCCTAGAAGTTTAATAGTGCATTTTACTCGCCATTTCATGCGCTTTCAGATGCCGCATAGCCCAATACGCAATCTTTAATAGGAGCGACGTAAATTGAACAAATGTGATAGAATTTCGCTGAATTCTTATATTAACCAAAATATAAAATGATCTAATCGGTTCTCTGATTGCCCTATCATAGAAGTTTTGCAGTGCATTTTACTCGCCCTTCCACGCGCTTTAAGATGCCGCCTAGCCCAGTACGCTGTCTGAAATAGGAGCGACGTAAGTTGAACAAATGTGATAGAATTACGCTGAATTCTTATATTAACCGTAATATAAAATGATCTAATCGGGTCTCTGGTTGCCCTATCATAGAAGTTTAACAGTGTATTTTACTCGCCTTTCCTCGCGTTTTAAGATGCCGCCTAGCCCAGTCCGCTAGCTGAAATAGGAACGACGTAAATTGAAAAAATGTGATAGAATATCCCTGAATTCTTATATTAACCTTAATGTAAAATGATCTATTCGGGTCTCTGTTCGCCCTACCCTAGAAGTTTAATAGTGCCTTTCACTCGTCATTTCATGCGCTTTGAGATGCCGCTTAGCCCAATACGCTATCTGAAATAGGAGCGACGTAAATTGAACAAATGTGATAGAATTTCGCTGAATTCTTATATTAACCAAAATATAAAATGATCTAATCGGGTCTCTGATTGCCCTATCATAGAAGTTTAATAGTGCATTTTACTCGCCATTTCACGCGCTTTAAGAGGCCGCCTAGCCCAGTACGCTATCTGAAGTAGGAGCGACGTAAATTGAACAAATGTGATAGAATTTTGCTGAATTCATTTATTAACCATAATATAAAATGATGTAATCGGGTCTCTGTTGCACTAGCCTACAAGTTTAATAGTGCATTTTATTCGCCATTTCATGCGCTTTGAGATGCCGCGCAGTCCAATACGCTATCTGAAATAGGAGCGACGTAAATTGAACAAATGTGATAGAATTTCCTTGAAATCTTATATTAAACAAAATATAAAATGATCTAATCGGGTCTCTGATTGCCCTATCATAGAAGTTTAGTAGTGCATTTTACTCGCCCTTCCACGCGCTTTAAGCTGCCGTCTAGCCCAGTTCGCTATCTGAAATAGGAGCGACGTAAGTTGAACAAATGTGATAGAATTTCGCTGAATTCTTATATTAACCATAATATAAAATGATCTATTCGGGTCTCTGTTTGCCCTACCCTAGAAGTTTAATAGGGAATTTTACTCGCCATTTCTTGCGCTTTGAGAAGCCGCTTAGCCCAATACGCTATCTGAAATATGAGCGACGTACATTGAACAAATGTGATAGAATTTCGCTGAATTCTTAAATTAACTATAATATAAAATTATCTAATCGGATCTCTTATTGCCCTATCATAGAAGTTTAATAGTGCATTTTACTCGCCAGTCCACGCGCTTTAAGGTGCCGCCTAGCCCAGTACGCTATCTGAAATAGGAGCGACGTAAGTTGAACAAATGTGATAGAATTACGCTGAATTCTTATATTAACCGTAATATAAAATGATCTAATCGGTTCTCTGTTCGCCCCTACCCTAGAAGTTTAATAGTGCCTTTCACTCGTCATTTCATGCGCTTTGAGATGCCGCTTAGCGCAATACGCTATCTGATATAGGAGCGACGTAAATTGAACAAATGTGATAGAATTTCGCTGAATTCTTATAATAATCTTAATGTAAAATGATCTAATCGGGTCTTTGTTCGCCCAACCCGAGAAGTTTAATAGTGCATTTCACTCGTCATTTCATGCGCTTTGAGATGCCGCTTAGCCCAATACGCTAACTGAAATAGGAGCGACGTAAATAGAACAATTGTGATAGAATTTCGCTGAATTCTTATATTAACCAAAATATAAAATGATCTAATCGGGTCTCTGATTGCCCTATCATAGAAGTTTAATAGTGCATTCTACTCGCCAATCCACGCACTTTAAGATGCCGCTTAGCCCAGTACGCTATCTGAAATAGGAGCGACGTAAGTTGAACAAATGTGATAGAATTACGCTGAATTCTTATATTAACCGTAATATAAAATGATCTAATCGGGTCTTTATTCGCCCAACCCGAGAAGTTTAATAGTGCATTTCACTCGTCATTTCATGCGCTTTGAGATGCCGCTTAGCCCAATACGCTAACTGAAATAGGAGCGACGTAAATTGAACAAATGTGATAGAATTTTTCTGAATTCTTAAATAAACCATAATATGAAATGATCTCATCGGGTCTCTGTTCGCCCTACCATAGAAGTTTAATAGTGCATTTCACTCGCCATTTCATGCGCTTTGAGATGCCGCTTAGCCCAATACGCTATCTGAAATAGGAGCGACGTAAATAGAACAACTGTGATAGAATTTCGCTGAATTCTTATATTAACCAAAATATAAAATAATCTAATCGGGTCTCTGATTGCCCTATCATAGAAGTTTAATAGTGCATTCTACTCGCCAATCCACGCACTTTAAGATGCCGCTTAGCCCAGTACGCTATCTGAAATAGGAGCGACGTAAGTTGCACAAATGTGATAGAATTACGCTGAATTATTATATTAACAGTTTAATGGTGCACTTTGCTCGCCATTTCATGCGCTTTGAGATGGCGCTTATCCCAATACGCTATCTGAAATAGGAGCGACGTAAATTGAACAAATGTGATAGAATTTCCCTGAATTCTTATATTAACCGTAATATAATATGATCTAATCGGGTCTCTGATTGCCCTATCATAGAAGTTTAATAGTGCATTCTACTCGCCAATCCACGCGCTTTAAGATTCCGCCTAGCCCAGTACGCTATCTGAAATAGGAGCGACGTAAATTGAACAAATGTGATTGAATTTGGCTGAATTCTCAAATTAACCATAATATGAAATGATCTAATCGGGTCTCTGTTTGCCCTACACTAGAAGTTTAATAGTGCATTTTACTCGCCATTTCATGCGCTTTGAGATGGCGCTTAGCCCAATACGCTATCTGAAATAGGAGCGACGTAAATTGAACGAATGTGATAGAATTTCGCTGGATTCTTATAATAACCAAAATATAAAATGATCTAACCGGGTCTCTGATTGCCCTAACATAGAAGATTAATAGTGCATTTTACCCGCCATTCCACGCGCTTTAAGATGCCGCCTAGCCCAGTACGCTATCAGAAATAGGTGCGACGTAAGTTGAACAAATGTGATAGAATTACGCTGAATTCTTATATTAACCGTAATATAAAATGATCTAATCGGGTCTCTGTTTGCCCTACCCTAGAAGTTTAATAGTGAATTTTACTCGCCATTTCTTGCGCTTTGAGATGCCGCTTAGCCCAATACGCTATCTGAAATATCGGCGACGTAAATTGAACAAATGTGATAGAATTACGATGCATTCTTATATAAACGGTAATATAAAATGATCTAATCGGGTCTCTGTTTGCCTTATCCTAGAAGTTTAATAGTGCATTTCACTCGTCATTTCATGCGCTTTGAGATGCCTCTTAGCCCAATAAGCTATCTGAAATAGGAGCGACGTAAATTGAACAAATGTGATAGAATTTCGCTCAATTCTTATATTAACCAAAATATAAAATGATCTAATCGGGTCTCTGATTGCCCTATCATAGAAGTTTAATAGAGCATTTTACTGGCCATTCCACGCGCTTTAAGATGCCGCCTAGCCCAGTACGCTATCTGAAATAGGAGCGACGTAAGTTGAACAAATGTGATAGAATTACGCTGAATTCTTATATTAACCGTAATATAAAATGATCTAATCGGGTCTCTGTTTGCCTTACCCTAGAAGTTTAATAGTGCATTTTACTCGCCATTTCATGCGCTTTGAGATGCCGCTTAGCCCAATACACTATCTAAAATAGTAGCGACGTAAATTGAACAATTGTGATAGAATTTCGCTGAATTCTTATATTAACCAAAATATAAAATGATCTAGTCGGGTCTCCGGTTGCCCTATCATAGTAGTTTAATAGTGCATTTCACTCGTCATTTCATGCGCTTTAAGATGCCGCCTAGCCCAGTACGCTATCTGAAATTGGAGCAACGCAAATTGAACAAATGTGATAGAATTATTCTGAATTCTTAAATAAACCATAATATGAAATGATCTAATCGGGTCTCTGTTTGTCCTACCCTAGAAGTTTAACAGTGCATTTTACTCGCCATTTCATGCTCTTTGCGATGCCGCTTAGCCCAATACGCTATCTGAAACAGGAGCGACGTAAATTGAACAAATGTGATAGAATTTCCCTGAATACTTATATTAACCTTAACGTAAAATGATCTAATCGGGTCTTTGTTCGCCCAACCCGAGAAGTTTAATAGTGCATTTCACTCGTCATTTCATGCGCTTTGAGATGCCGCTTAGCCCAATACGCTAACTGAAATAGGAGCGACGTAAATAGAACAATTGTGATAGAATTTCGCTGAATTCTTATATTAACCAAAATATAAAATGATCTAATCGGGTCTCTGATTGCCCTATCATAGAAGTTTAATAGTGCATTCTACTCGCCAATCCACGCACTTTAAGATGCCGCTTAGCCCAGTACGCTATCTGAAATAGGAGCGACGTAAGTTGAACAAATGTGATAGAATTACGCTGAATTCTTATATTAACCGTAATATAAAATGATCTAATCGGGTCTTTATTCGCCCAACCCGAGAAGTTTAATAGTGCATTTCACTCGTCATTTCATGCGCTTTGAGATGCCGCTTAGCCCAATACGCTAACTGAAATAGGAGCGACGTAAATTGAACAAATGTGATAGAATTTTTCTGAATTCTTAAATAAACCATAATATGAAATGATCTCATCGGGTCTCTGTTCGCCCTACCATAGAAGTTTAATAGTGCATTTCTCTCGCCATTTCATGCGCTTTGAGATGCCGCTTAGCCCAATACGCTATCTGAAATAGGAGCGACGTAAATAGAACAACTGTGATAGAATTTCGCTGAATTCTTATATTAACCAAAATATAAAATAATCTAATCGGGTCTCTGATTGCCCTATCATAGAAGTTTAATAGTGCATTCTACTCGCCAATCCACGCACTTTAAGATGCCGCTTAGCCCAGTACGCTATCTGAAATAGGAGCGACGTAAGTTGCACAAATGTGATAGAATTACGCTGAATTATTATATTAACAGTTTAATGGTGCACTTTGCTCGCCATTTCATGCGCTTTGTGATGGCGCTTATCCCAATACGCTATCTGAAATAGGAGCGACGTAAATTGAACAAATGTGATAGAATTTCCCTGAATTCTTATATTAACCGTAATATAAAATGATCTAATCGGGTCTCTGATTGCCCTATCATAGAAGTTTAATAGTGCATTCTACTCGCCAATCCACGCGCTTTAAGATTCCGCCTAGCCCAGTACGCTATCTGAAATAGGAGCGACGTAAATTGAACAAATGTGATTGAATTTGGCTGAATTCTCAAATTAACCATAATATGAAATGATCTAATCGGGTCTCTGTTTGCCCTACACTAGAAGTTTAATAGTGCATTTTACTCGCCATTTCATGCGCTTTGAGATGGCGCTTAGCCCAATACGCTATCTGAAATAGGAGCGACGTAAATTGAACGAATGTGATAGAATTTCGCTGGATTCTTATAATAACCAAAATATAAAATGATCTAATCGGGTCTCTGATTGCCCTAACATAGAAGATTAATAGTGCATTTTACCCGCCATTCCACGCGCTTTAAGATGCCGCCTAGCCCAGTACGCTATCAGAAATAGGTGCGACGTAAGTTGAACAAATGTGATAGAATTACGCTGAATTCTTATATTAACCGTAATATAAAATGATCTAATCGGGTCTCTGTTTGTCCTACCCTAGAAGTTTAACAGTGCATTATACTCGCCATTTCATGCTCTTTGCGATGCCGCTTAGCCCAATACGCTATCTGAAACAGGAGCGACGTAAATTGAACAAATGTGATAGAATTTCCCTGAATACTTATATTAACCTTAACGTAAAATGATCTAATCGGGTCACTGTTCGCCCTACCCTAGAAGTTTAATAGTGCATTTCACTCGCCATTTCATGAGCTTTGAGGTGCCGCTTAGCCCAATACGCTATCTGAAATATGAGCGACGTAAATTGAACAAATGTGATAGAATTTCGCTGAATTCTTAAATTAACTATAATATAAAATTATCTAATCAGATCTCTTATTGCCCTATCATAGAAGTTTAATAGTGCATTTTACTCGCCATTCCACGCGCTTTAAGGTGCCGCCTAGCCCAGTACGCTATCTGAAATAGGAGCGACGTAAGTTGAACAAATGTGATAGAATTACGCTGAATTCTTATATTAACCGTAATATCAAATGATCTAATCGGGTCTCTGTTTGCCTTATCCTAGAAGTTTAATAGTGCTTTTTACTCGCCAATCCTTGCGCTTTGAGATGCCGCTTAGCCCAATACGCTATCTGAAATATCAGCGACGTAAATTGAACAAATGTGATAGAATTACGCTGAATTCTTATATTAACCGTAATATAAAATGATGTAATCGGGTCTCTGTTTGCCTTATCCTAGAAGTTTAATCTTGCATTTCACTCGTCATTTCATGCGCTTCCAGATGCCTCTTAGCCCAATAAGCTATCTGAAATAGGAGCGACGTAAATTGAACAAATGTGATAGAATTATTCTGAATTCTTAAATAGACCATAATATGAAATGATCTAATCGGTTCACTGTTTGCCCTACCCTAGAAGTTTAACAGTGCATTTTACTCGCCATTTCATGCGCTTTGAGATGCCGCTTAGCCCAATACGCTATCTGAAATAGGAGCGTCGTACATTGAACAAACGTGATAGAATTACCCTGAATTCTTATATTAACCTTAATGTAAAATGATCTAATCGGTTCTCTGTTCGCCCTACCCTAGAAGTTTAATAGTGCCTTTCACTCGTCATTTCATGCGCTTTGAGATGCCGCTTAGCGCAATACGCTATCTGATATAGGAGCGACGTAAATTGAACAAATGTGATAGAATTTCGCTGAATTCTTATAATAATCTTAATATAAAATGATCTAATCGGGTCTTTATTCGCCCAACCCGAGAAGTTTAATAGTGCATTTCACTCGTCATTTCATGCGCTTTGAGATGCCGCTTAGCCCAATACGCTAACTGAAATAGGAGCGACGTAAATTGAACAAATGTGATAGAATTTTTCTGAATTCTTAAATAAACCATAATATGAAATGATCTCATCGGGTCTCTGTTCGCCCTACCATAGAAGTTTAATAGTGCATTTCACTCGCCATTTCATGCGCTTTGAGATGCCGCTTAGCCCAATACGCTATCTGAAATAGGAGCGACGTAAATAGAACAACTGTGATAGAATTTCGCTGAATTCTTATATTAACCAAAATATAAAATAATCTAATCGGGTCTCTGATTGCCCTATCATAGAAGTTTAATAGTGCATTCTACTCGCCAATCCACGCACTTTAAGATGCCGCTTAGCCCAGTACGCTATCTGAAATAGGAGCGACGTAAGTTGCACAAATGTGATAGAATTACGCTGAATTATTATATTAACAGTTTAATGGTGCACTTTGCTCGCCATTTCATGCGCTTTGAGATGGCGCTTATCCCAATACGCTATCTGAAATAGGAGCGACGTAAATTGAACAAATGTGATAGAATTTCCCTGAATTCTTATATTAACCGTAATATAAAATGATCTAATCGGGTCTCTGATTGCCCTATCATAGAAGTTTAATAGTGCATTCTACTCGCCAATCCACGCGCTTTAAGATTCCGCCTAGCCCAGTACGCTATCTGAAATAGGAGCGACGTAAATTGAACAAATGTGATTGAATTTGGCTGAATTCTCAAATTAACCATAATATGAAATGATCTAATCGGGTCTCTGTTTGCCCTACACTAGAAGTTTAATAGTGCATTTTACTCGCCATTTCATGCGCTTTGAGATGGCGCTTAGCCCAATACGCTATCTGAAATAGGAGCGACGTAAATTGAACGAATGTGATAGAATTTCGCTGGATTCTTATAATAACCAAAATATAAAATGATCTAATCTGGTCTCTGATAGCCCTATCATAGAAGATTAATAGTGCATTTTACCCGCCATTCCACGCGCTTTAAGATGCCGCCTAGCCCAGTACGCTATCTGAAATAGGAGCGACGTACGTTGAACAAATGTGATAGAATTACGCTGAATTCTTATATTAACCGTAATATAAAATGATCGAATCGGGTCTCTGTTTGCCTTACCCTAGAAGTTTAATAGTGCATTTTACTCGCCATTTCATGCGCTTTGAGATGACGCTTAGCCCAATACGCTATCGGAAATAGGAGCGACGTAAATTGAACAAATGTGATAGAATTTCGCTGAATTCTTTTATTAACCAAAATATAAAATGATCTAATCTGGTCTCTGATTGCCCTATCATAGAAGTTTATATCGTGCATTTTACTCACCATTCGTTCGCGCTTTAAGATGCCGCCTAGCCCAGTACGCATTCTGAAATAGGAGCTACGTAAGTTGAACAAATGTGATAGAATTACGCTGAATTCTTAAATTAACCATAACATAAAATGATCTAATCGGGTCTCTGATTGCCTTATGATAGAAGTTTATATAGTGTATTTTACTGGCCATTCCACGCGCTTTACGATGCCGCCTAGCCCAGTACGCTATCTGAAATAGGAGCGACGTAAGTTGAACAAATGTGATAGAATTACGCTGAATTCTTATATTAACCGTAATATAAAATGATCTAATCGGGTCTCTGTTTGCCTTACCCTAGAAGTTTAATAGTGCATTTTACTCGCCATTTCATGCGCTTTCAGATGCCTCTTAGCCCAATAAGCTATCTGAAATAGGAGCGACGTAAATTGAACAAATGTGATAGAATTATTCTGAATTCTTAAATAGACCATAATATGAAATGATCTAATCGGTTCTCTGTTTGCCCTACCCTAGAAGTTTAACAGTGCATTTTACTCGCCATTTCATGCGCTTTGAGATGCCGCTTAGCCCAATACGCTATCTGAAATAGGAGCGTCGTACATTGAACAAACGTGATAGAATTACCCTGAATTCTTATATTAACCTTAATGTAAAATGATCTAATCGGTTCTCTGTTCGCCCTACCCTAGAAGTTTAATAGTGCCTTTCACTCGTCATTTCATGCGCTTTGAGATGCCGCTTAGCGCAATACGCTATCTGATATAGGAGCGACGTAAATTGAACAAATGTGATAGAATTTCGCTGAATTCTTATAACAATCTTAATATAAAATGATCTAATCGGGTCTTTATTCGCCCAACCCGAGAAGTTTAATAGTGCATTTCACTCGTCATTTCATGTGCTTTGAGATGCCGCTTAGCCCAATACGCTAACTGAAATAGGAGCGACGTAAATTGAACAAATGTGATAGAATTTTTCTGAATTCTTAAATAAACCATAATATGAAATGATCTCATCGGGTCTCTGTTCGCCCTACCATAGAAGTTTAATAGTGCATTTCACTCGCCATTTCATGCGCCTTGAGATGCCGCTTAGCCCAATACGCTATCTGAAGTA
Organism: Macropis europaea; assembly: GCA_916610135.2. Classification (NCBI taxonomy): domain Eukaryota; kingdom Metazoa; phylum Arthropoda; class Insecta; order Hymenoptera; family Melittidae; genus Macropis; species Macropis europaea. The sequence goes on along the minus strand of CAKAJE020000959.1, from coordinate 26,214 downwards.
GGAGCGACGTAAATAGAACAACTGTGATAGAATTTCGCTGAATTCTTATATTAACCAAAATATAAAATAATCTAATCGGGTCTCTGATTGCCCTATCATAGAAGTTTAATAGTGCATTCTACTCGCCAATCCACGCACTTTAAGATGCCGCTTAGCCCAGTACGCTATCTGAAATAGGAGCGACGTAAGTTGCACAAATGTGATAGAATTACGCTGAATAATTATATTAACAGTTTAATGGTGCACTTTGCTCGCCATTTCATGCGCTTTGAGATGGCGCTTATCCCAATACGCTATCTGAAATAGGAGCGACGTGAATTGAACAAATGTGATAGAATTTCGCTGAATCCTTAGATTAACCAAAATATAAAATGATCTAATCGGCTCTCTGATTGCCGTATCATAGAAGTTTAGCAGTGCATTTTACTCGCCCTTCCACGCGCTTTAAGATGCAGCCAAGCCCAGTACGCTATCTGAAATAGGAGCGACGTAAATTGAACAATTGTTATAGAATTTTGCTGAATTCTTAAATTAAACGTAACATAAAATGATCTAATCAGGTCTCTGTTTGCCCTACCCTAGAAGTTTAATAGTGCATTTTACTCACCATTTCATGCGCTTTGAGATGCCGCTCAGCCCAATACGCTATCTGAAATATCAGCGACGTAAATTGAACAAATGTGATAGAATTACGCTGCATTCTTATATTAACCGTATTATAAAATGATCTAATCGGGTCTCTGTTTGCCTTACCCTAGAAGTTTAATAGTGCATTTTACTCGCCATTTCATGCGCTTTGAAATGACGCTTAGCCCAATACGCTATCGGAAATAGGAGCGACGTAAGTTGAACAAATGTGATAGAAATACGCTGCATTCTTATATTAACCGTAATATAAAATGATCTAATCGGGTCTCTGTTTGCCTTACCCTAGAAGTTTAATAGTGCATTTTACTCGCCATTTCATGCGCTTTGAGATGACGCTTAGCCCAATACGCTATCGGAAATAGGAGCGACGTAAATTGAACAAATGTGATAGAATTTCGCTGAATTCTTTTATTAACCAAAATATAAAATGATCTAATCTGGTCTCTGATTGCCCTATCATAGAAGTTTATATAGTGCATTTTACTCACCATTCGTTCGCGCTTTAAGATGCCGCCTAGCCCAGTACGCATTCTGAAATAGGAGCGACGTAAGTTGAACAAATGTGATAGAATTACGCTGAATTCTTAAATTAACCATAACATAAAATGATCTAATCGGGTCTCTGATTGCCTTATGATAGAAGTTTATATAGTGCATTTTACTGGCCATTCCACGCGCTTTACGATGCCGCCTAGCCCAGTACGCTATCTGAAATAGGAGCGACGTAAGTTGAACAAATGTGATAGAATTACGCTGAATTCTTATATTAACCGTAATATAAAATGATCTAATCGGGTCTCTGTTTGCCTTACCCTAGAAGTTTAATAGTGCATTTTACTCGCCATTTCATGCGCTTTGAGATGCCGCTTAGCCCAATACGCTATCGGAAATAGGAGCGACGTAAATTGAACAAATGTGATAGAATTTCGCTGAATTCTTAAATTAACCATAACATAAAATGATCTAATCGGGTCTCTGTTTGCCCTACCCTAGAAGTTTAATAGTGCATTTTACTCGCCATTTCTTGCGCTTTGAGATGCCGCGTTGCCCAATAAGCTGTCTGAAATAGGAGCGACGTAAATTGAACAAATGTGATAGAATTTCGCTGAATTCTTATATTAACCAAAATATAAAATGATCTAATCGGGTCTCTGATTGCCCTAACATAGAAGTTTGGTAGTGCATTTCACTCGCCCTTCCACGCGCTTTAAGATGCCGCCTAGCCCAGTACGCTATCAGAAATAGATGCGACGTAAGTTGAACAAATGTGATAGAATTACGCTGAATTCTTATATTAACCGTAATATAAAATGATCTAATCGGGTCTCTGTTTGCCCTACCCTAGAAGTTTAATAGTGCATTTTACTCGCCATTTCTTGCGCCTTGAGATGCCGCTTAGCCCAATACGCTATCTGAAATATCAGCGACGTAAATTGAACAAATGTGATAGAATTACGCTGAATTCTTATATAAACGGTAATATAAAATGATCTAATCGGGTCTCTGTTTGCCTTATCCTAGAAGTTTAATAGTGCATTTCACTCGTCATTTCATGCGCTTTGAGATGCCTCTTAGCCCAATAAGCTATCTGAAATAGGAGCGACGTAAATTGAACAAATGTGATAGAATTTCGCTCAATTCTTATATTAACCAAAATATAAAATGATCTATTCGGGTCTCTGATTGCCCTATCATAGAAGTTTAATAGTGCATTTTACTCGCCAATCCACGCGCTTTAAGATTCCGCCTAGCCCAGTACGCTATCTGAAATAGGAGCGACGTAAATTGAACAAATGTGATAGAATTTCGCTGAATTCTTATATTAACCTCTATGTAAAATGTTCTAATCGGATCTTTGTTCGCCGTACCCTAGAAGTTTAATAGTGCATTTTACTCGCCATTTCTTGCGCTTTGAGATGCCGCCTTGCCCAATAAGCTATCTGAAATAGGAGCGACGTAAATTGAAGAAATATGATAGAGTTTCGCTGAATTCTTAAATTAACCATAATATAAAATGATCTTATCGGGTCTCTGTTTGCCCTACCCTAGAAGTTTAATAGGGCATTCTACTCGCCATTTCGTGCGCTTTCAGATGCCGCTTAGCCCAATACGCTATCTGAAATATGAGCGACGTAAATTGAACAAATGTGATAGAATTTCGCTGAATTCTTATATTAACCAAAATATAAAATGATCTAATCGGGTCTCTGATAGCCCTACCATAGAAGATTAATAGTGCATTTTACTGGCCATTCCACGCGCTTTAAGATGCCGCCTAGCCCAGTACGCTATCTGAAATAGGAGCGACGTAAGTTGAACAAATGTGATAGAATTACGCTGAATTCTTATATTAACCGTAATATAAAATGATCTAATCGGGTGTCTGTTTGCCCTAGCCTAGAACTATAATAGTGCATTTTACTCGTCATTTCATGCGCTTTGAGATGCCTCTTAGCCCAATACGCTATCAGAAATAGGAGCGATATAAATTGAACAAATGTGATAGAATTACGCTGAATTCTTAAATTAACTATAATATAAAATTATCTAATTGGGTCTCTGTTTGCCCTACCCTAGAAGTTTAATAGTGCATTTTGCTCGCCATTCCACGCGCTTTAAGATGCCGCCTAGCCCAGTACGCTATCTGAAATAGGAGCGACGTAAATTGAACAAATGTGATAGAATTTCGCTAAACTCTTATATTAAACAAAATATAAAATGATCTAATCGGGTCTCTGTTTGCCCTACCCTAGAAGTTTAATAGTGCATTTTACTCGCCATTTCTTGCGCTTTGAGATGCGGCTTAGCCCAATACGCTATCTGAAATAGGAGCGACGTAAATTCAACAAATGCGATAGAATTTCCCTGAAATCTTATATTAAACAAAATATAAAATGATCTAATCGGGTCTCTGATTGCTCTTTCATAGAAGTTTAGTAGTGCATTTTACTCGCCATTCCACGCGCTTTAAGATGCCGCCTAGCCCAGTACGCTATCTGAAATGGGAGCGACGTAAGTTGAACAAACGTGATAGAATTACGCTGCATTCTTATATTAACCAAAATATAAATTGATCTAATCGGGTCTCTGATTGCCCTATCATAGAAGTTTAGTAGTGCATTTTACTCGCCATTCCACGCGCTTTATGATGCCGCATAGCCCAGTACGCTATCTGAAATAGGAGCGACGTAAATTGAACAAATGTGATAGAATTTTGCTGACTTCTTATATTAACCGTAATATAAAATGTCTAATCGGGTCTCTGTTTGCCTTATCCTAGATGTTTAATAGTGCATTATACTCGCCATTTCATGCGCTTTGAGATGCCACCTAGCCCAGTACGCTATCTGAAATAGGAGCGACGTGAATTGAACAAATGTGATAGAATTTTGCTGAATTCTTATATTAACCGTAATATAAAATGATCTAATCGGGTCTCCGTTTGCCTTATCCTAGAAGTTTAATAGTGTATTTTACTTGCCATTCCACGCGCTTTAAGATGCCGCCTAGCCCAGTACGCTATCTGAAATAGGAGCGACGTAAGTTGAACAAATGTGATAGAATTACGCTGAATTCTTATATTAACCTTAATGTAGAATGTTCTAATCGGGTCTCTGTTCGCCCTACCCTTGAAGATTAATAGTGCATTTCACTCGTCATTTCATGCGCTTTGAGATGCCGCTTAGCCCAATACGCTATCTGAAATAGGAGCGACGTAAGTTGAACAAATGTGATAGAATTTCGCTGAATTCTTATATTAACCAAAATATAAAATGATCTAATCGGGTCTCTGATAGCCCTATCATAGAAGATTAATAGTGCATTTTACCCGCCATTCCACGCGCTTTAAGATGCCGCCTAGCCCAGTACGCTATCTGAAATAGGAGCGACGTACGTTGAACAAATGTGATAGAATTACGCTGAATTCTTATATTAACCGTAATATAAAATGATCGAATCGGGTCTCTGTTTGCCTTATCCTAGAAGTTTAATAGTGCATTTTACTCGCCATTTCATGCGCATTGAGATGCCGCTTTGCCCAATACGCTATCTGAAATATCAGCGACGTAAATTGAACAAATGTGAGAGACTTTCGCTGAATTCTTATATTAACCTTAATGTAAAATGTTCTAATCGGGTCTCTGTTTGCCTTACCCTAGAAGTTTAATAGTGCATTTTACTCGCCATTTCATGCGCTTTGAGATGCCGCTTTGCCCAATTAGCTATCTGAAATAGGAGCGACGTAAATTGAACAAATGTGATAGAATTTCGCTGAATCCTTAGATTAACCAAAATATAAAATGATCTAATCGGCTCTCTGATTGCCGTATCATAGAAGTTTAGTAGTGCATTTTACTCGCCCTTCCACGCGCTTTAAGATGCAGCCAAGCCCAGTACGCTATCTGAAATAGGAGCGACGTAAATTGAACAATTGTTATAGAATTTTGCTGAATTCTTAAATTAAACGTAACATAAAATGATCTAATCGGGTCTCTGTTTGCCCTACCCTAGAAGTTTAATAGTGCATTTTACTCGCCATTTCATGCGCTTTGAGATGCCGCTCAGCCCAATACGCTATCTGAAATATCAGCGACGTAAATTGAACAAATGTGATAGAATTACGCTGCATTCTTATATTAACCGTATTATAAAATGATCTAATCGGGTCTCTGTTTGCCTTACCCTAGAAGTTTAATAGTGCATTTTACTCGCCATTTCATGCGCTTTGAGATGACGCTTAGCCCAATATGCTATCGGAAATAGGAGCGACGTAAGTTGAACGAATGTGATAGAATTTCGCTGAATTCTTATATTAAACAAAATATAAAATGATCTAATCGGTTCTCTGTTTGCCCTACCCTATAAGTTTAATAGTGCATTTTACTCGCCATTTCATGCGCTTTGAGATGCCACTTAGCCCAACACGCTATCGAAAGTAGGAGCGACGTAAATTGAACAAATGTGATAGAATTTCGCTGAATTCTTAAATTAACCATAATATAAAATGATCTAATCGGTGCTCTGTTTGTCCTACCCTAGAAGTTTAATAGTGCATTTTACTCGCCATTTCTTGCGCTTTGAGATGCCGCTTAGCCCAATACGCTATCTGAAATAGGAGCGACGTAAATTGAACAAATGTGATAGAATTTCGCTGAATTCTTATATTAACCTAAATATAAAATGATCTAATCGGGTCTCTGATTGCCCTATCACAGAAGTTTAATAGTGCATTTTACTCGCCATTCCGCGCACTTTAAGGTACTGCCTAGCCCAGTACGCTATCTGATATAGGAGCGACGTAAATTGAACCAATGTGATAGAATTTTGCTGAATTCTTAAATTAACCATAATATAAAATGATCTAATCGGGTCTCTCTTTGCCCTACCCTAGAAGTTTAATTGTGCATTTTACTCGTCATTTCATGCGCTTTGAGATGCCGCTTAGCCCAATACGCTATCTGAAATAGGAGCGACGTAAATTCAACAAATGCGATAGAATTTCCCTGGAATCTTATATTAAACACAATATAAAATGATCTAATCGGGTCTCTGATTGCCCTTTCATAGAAGTTTAGTAGTGCATTTTACTCGCCATTCCACGCGCTTTAAGATGCCGCCTAGCCCAGTACGCTATCTGAAATGGGAGCGACGTAAGTTGAACAAATGTGATAGAAATACGCTGAATTCTTATATTAACGGTAATATAAAATGATCTAATCGGGTCTCTGTTTGCCTTATCCTAGAAGTTTAATAGTGCATTATACTCGCCATTTCATGCGTTTTACATGCCGCCTAGCCCAGTACGCTATCTGAAATGGGAGCGACGTAAGTTGAACAAATGTGATAGAAATACGCTGAATTCTTATATTAACGGTAATATAAAATGATCTAATCGGGTCTCTGTTTGCCTTATCCTAGAAGTTTAATAGTGCATTATACTCGCCATTTCATGCGCTTTTAGATGCCGCTTAGCCCAATACGCTATCTGAAATAGGAGCGACGTAAATTGAACAAATGTGATAGAATTTCGCTGAATTCTTATATTAACCAAAATATAAAATGATCTAATCGGGTCTCTGATTGCCCTATCATAGAAGTTTAATAGTGCATTTTACTCGCCATTTCATGCGCTTTGAGAAGCCGCATACCACAATACGCAATCTGAAATAGGAGTCACGTAAATTGAAAAATGTGATAGAATTTCCCTGAATTCTTATATTAACCTTAATGTAAAATGATCTAATCGGGTCTCTGTTCGCCCTACCATAGAAGTCTGATAGTGCATTTCACTCGCCATTTCAAGCGCTTTGAGATACCGCTTAGCCCAATACGCTATCTGAAATAGGAGCAACGTAAATTGAACAAATGTGATAGAATTTCGCTGAATTCTTATATTAACCAAAATATAAATTGATCTAATCGGGTCTCTGATTGCCCTATCATAGAAGTTTAATAGTGCATTTTACTCGCTATTCCACGCGCTTTAAGATGCCGCCTATCCCAGTACGCTATCTGAAATAGGAGCGACGTAAATTGAACAAATGTGATAGAATTTTGCTGAATTCTTAAATTAACCATAATATAAAATGATCTGATCGGGTCTCTGTTTGCCCTACCCTAGAAGTTTAATAGTGCATTTTACACGTCATTTCATGCGCTTTCAGATGCCTCTTAGCCCAATAAGCTATCTGAAATAGGAGCGACGTAAATTGAACAAATGTGATAGAATTATTCTGAATTATTAAATAGACCATAATATGAAATGATCTAATCGGTTCTCTGTTTGCCCTACCCTAGAAGTTTAACAGTGCATTTTACTCGCCATTTCATGCGCTTTGAGATGCCGCTTAGCCCAATACGCTATCTGAAATAGGAGCGTCGTACATTGAACAAACGTGATACAATTACCCTGAATTCTTATATTAACCTTAATGTAAAATGATCTAATCGGTTCTCTGTTCGCCCTACCCTAGAAGTTTAATAGTGCCTTTCACTCGTCATTTCATGCGCTTTGAGATGCCGCTTAGCGCAATCCGCTATCTGATATAGGAGCGACGTAAATTGAACAAATGTGATAGAATTTCGCTGAATTCTTATAATAATCTTAATATAAAATGATCTAATCGGGTCTTTGTTCGCCCAACCCGAGAAGTTTAATAGTGTATTTCACTCGTCATTTCATGCGCTTTGAGATGCCGCTTAGCCCAATACGCTAACTGAAATAGGAGCGACGTAAATTGAACAAATGTGATAGAATTTTTCTGAATTCTTAAATAAACCATAATATGAAATGATCTAATCGGGTCTCTGTTCGCCCTACCATAGAAGTTTAATAGTGCATTTCACTCGCCATTTCATGCGCTTTGAGATGCCGCTTAGCCCAATACGCTATCTGAAATAGGAGCGACGTAAATTGAACAAATGTGATAGAATTATTCTGAATTATTAAATAGACCATAATATGAAATGATCTAATCGGTTCTCTGTTTGCCCTACCCTAGAAGTTTAACAGTGCATTTCACTCGCCATTTCATGCGCTTTGAGATGCCGCTTAGCCCAATACGCTATCTGAAATAGGAGCGTCGTACATTGAACAAACGTGATACAATTACCCTGAATTCTTATATTAACCTTAATGTAAAATGATCTAATCGGTTCTCTGTTCGCCCTACCCTAGAAGTTTAATAGTGCCTTTCACTCGTCATTTCATGCGCTTTGAGATGCCGCTTAGCGCAATCCGCTATCTGATATAGGAGCGACGTAAATTGAACAAATGTGATAGAATTTCGCTGAATTCTTATAATAATCTTAATATAAAATGATCTAATCGGGTCTTTGTTCGCCCAACCCGAGAAGTTTAATAGTGTATTTCACTCGTCATTTCATGCGCTTTGAGATGCCGCTTAGCCCAATACGCTAACTGAAATAGGAGCGACGTAAATTGAACAAATGTGATAGAATTTTTCTGAATTCTTAAATAAACCATAATATGAAATGATCTAATCGGGTCTCTGTTCGCCCTACCATAGAAGTTTAATAGTGCATTTCACTCGCCATTTCATGCGCTTTGAGATGCCGCTTAGCCCAATACGCTATCTGAAATAGGAGCGACGTAAATAGAACAATTGTGATAGAATTTCGCTGGATTCTTATAATAACCAAAATATAAAATGATCTAATCGGGTCTCTGATAGCCCTATCATAGAAGTTTAATAGTGCATTTTACTCGCCATTCCACGCGCTTTAAGATGCCGCCTAGCCCAGTACGCTATCTGAAATAGGAGCGACGTACGTTGAACAAATGTGATAGAATTACGCTGAATTCTTATATTAACCGTAATATAAAATGATCGAATCGGGTCTCTGTTTGCCTTATCCTAGAAGTTTAATAGTGCATTTTACTCGCCATTTCATGCGCATTGAGATGCCGCTCAGCCCAATACGCTATCTGAAATATCAGCGACGTAAATTGAACAAATGTGATAGAATTACGCTGCATTCTTATATTAACCGTATTATAAAATGATCTAATCGGGTCTCTGTTTGCCTTACCCTAGAAGTTTAATAGTGCATTTTACTCGCCATTTCATGCGCTTTGAGATGCCGCTTAGCCCAATACGCTATCGGAAATAGGAGCGACGTAAATTGAACAAATGTGATAGAATTTCGCTGAATTCTTAAATTAACCATAACATAAAATGATCTAATCGGGTCTCTGATTGCCCTATGATAGAAGTTTATATAGTGCATTTTACTGGACATTCCACGCGCTTTAAGATGCCGCCTAGCCCAGTACGCTATCTGAAATAGGAGCGACGTAAGTTGAACAAATGTGATAGAATTTCGCTGAATTCTTATATTAACCAAAATATAAAATGATCGAATCGGGTCTCTGATTGCCCTAACATAGAAGTTTGGTAGTGCATTTCACTCGCCCTTCCACGCGCTTTAAGATGCCGCCTAGCCCAGTACGCTATCAGAAATAGGTGCGACGTAAGTTGAACAAATGTGATAGAATTACGCTGAATTCTTATATTAACCGTAATATAAAATGATCTAATCGGGTCTCTGTTTGCCCTACCCTAGAAGTTTAATAGTGCATTTTACTCGCCATTTCTTGCGCTTTGAGATGCCGCTTAGCCCAATACGCTATCTGAAATATCAGCGACGTAAATTGAACAAATGTGATAGAATTACGCTGCATTCGTATATAAACGGTAATATAAAATGATCTAATCGGGTCTCTGTTTGCCTTATCCTAGAAGTTTAATAGGGCATTTCACTCGTCATTTCATGCGCTTTGAGATGCCTCTTAGCCCAATAAGCTATCTGAAATAGGAGCGACGTAAATTGAAGAAATGTGATAGAATTTTGCTGAATTCCTAAATTGACCATAATATAAAATGATCTAATCGGGTCTCTGTTCGCCCTACCATAGAAGTTTAATAGTGCATTTCACTCGCCATTTCATGCGCTTTGAGATGCCGCTTAGCCCAATACGCTATCTGAAATAGGAGCGACGTAAATAGAACAATTGTGATAGAATTTCGCTGGATTCTTATAATAACCAAAATATAAAATGATCTAATCGGGTCTCTAATAGCCCTATCATAGAAGTGTAATAGTGCATTTTACTCGCCATTCCACGCGCTTTAAGATGCCGCCTAGCCCAGTACGCTATCTGAAATAGGAGCGACGTACGTTGAACAAATGTGATAGAATTACGCTGAATTCTTATATTAACCGTAATATAAAATGATCGAATCGGGTCTCTGTTTGCCTTATCCTAGAAGTTTAATAGTGCATTTTACTCGCCATTTCATGCGCATTGAGATGCCGCTTTGCCCAATACGCTATCTGAAATATCAGCGACGTAAATTGAACAAATGTGATAGAATTACGCTGCATTCTTATATTAACCGTATTATAAAATGATCTAATCGGGTCTCTGTTTGCCTTACCCTAGAAGTTTAATAGTGCATTTTACTCGCCATTTCATGCGCTTTGAGATGACGCTTAGCCCAATATGCTATCGGAAATAGGAGCGACGTAAATTGAACAAATGTGATAGAATTTCGCTGAATTCTTTTATTAACCAAAATATAAAATGATCTAATCTGGTCTCTGATTGCCCTATCATAGAAGTTTATATAGTGCATTTTACTCACCATTCGTTCGCGCTTTAAAATGCCGCCTAGCCCAGTACGCATTCTGAAATAGGAACGACGTAAATTGAACAATTGTGACAGAATTTTGCTGAATTCTTAAATTAACCATAACATAAAATGATCTAATCGGGTCTCTGATTGCCCTATGATAGAAGTTTATATAGTGCATTTTACTGGCCATTCCACGCGCTTTAAGATGCCGCCTAGCCCAGTACGCTATCTGAAATAGGAGCGACGTAAATTGAACAAATGTGATAGAATTTCGCTGAATTCTTATATTAACCTCTATGTAAAATGTTCTAATCGGATCTTTGTTCGCCGTACCCTAGAAGTTTAATAGTGCATTTTACTCGCCATTTCTTGCGCTTTGAGATGCCGCTTTGCCCAATAAGCTATCTGAAATAGGAGCGACGTAAATTGAAGAAATATGATAGAGTTTCGCTGAATTCTTAAATTAACCATAATATAAAATGATCTTATCGGGTCTCTGTTTGCCCTACCCTAGAAGTTTAATAGGGCATTCTACTCGCCATTTCGTGCGCTTTCTGATGCCGCTTAGCCCAATACGCTATCTGAAATATGAGCGACGTAAATTGAACAAATGTGATGGAATTTCGCTGAATTCTTATATTAACCTCAATGTAAAATGTTCTAATCGGATCTTTGTTCGCCGTACCCTAGAAGTTTAATAGTGCATTTTACTCGCCATTTCTTGCGCTTTGAGATGCCGCTTTGCCCAATAAGCTATCTGAAATAGGAGCGACGTAAATTGAACAAATGTGAGAGAATTTCGCTGAATTCTTATATTAACCTTAATGTAAAATGTTCTAATCGGGTCTCTGTTCGCCCTACCCTTGAAGATTAATAGTGCATTTCACTCGTCATTTCATGCGCTTTGAGATGCCGCTTAGCCCAATACGCTATCTGAAATAGGAGCGACGTAAGTTGAACAAATGTGATAGAATTTCGCTGAATTCTTATATTAACCAAAATATAAAATGATCTAATCGGGTCTCTGATAGCCCTACCATAGAAGATTAATAGTGCATTTTACTGGCCATTCCACGCGCTTTAAGATGCCCCCTAGCCCAGTACGCTATCTGAAATAGGAGAGACGTAAGTTGAACAAATGTGATAGAATTTCGCTGAATTCTTACATTAATCTTAATGAAAAATGATCTAATCGGGTCTCTGTTCGCCCTACCCTAGAAGTTTAATAGTGCATTTTACTCGCCATTCCACGCGCTTTAAGGTGCCGCTTAGCCCAATACGCTACCTGAAATAGGAGCGACGTAAATTGAACAAATGTGATAGAATTTCCCTGAATTCTTATATTAACGATAATGTAAAAAGATCTAATCGGTTCTCTGTTCGCCCTAGCCTAGATGTTTAATAGTGCATTTTATTCGACATTTAATGCGCCTTGAGATGCCGCTTAGCCCAATACGCTATCTGAAATGGGAGCGACGTAAATTGAACAAATGTGATAGAATTTCCCTGAATTCTTATATTAACCATAATGTAAAAAGATCTAATCGGGTCTCTGTTCGCCCTAGCCTAGAAGTTTAATAGTGCATTTTATTCGACATTTAATGCGCTTTGAGATGCCGCTTAGCACAATACGCTATCTGAAATATGAGCGACGTAAATTGAACAAATGTGATAGAATTTTGCTGAATTCTTAAATTAACCATAATATGAAATGATCTGATCGGGTCTCTGTTTGCCCTACCCTAGAAGTTTAATAGTGCATTTTACACGCCATTTCATGCGCTTTGAGATGCCGCTTAGATCAATACGCTATCTGAAATAGGAGCGACGTAAATTGAACAAATGTGTTAGAATTTTGCTGAATTCTTAAATTAACCATAATATAAAATGATCTAATCGGGTCTCTGTTTGCCTTATCCTAGAAGTTTAATAGTGCATTTTACTCGCCACTTCATGCGCTTTGAGATGCCGCTTAGCCCAATACGCTATCTAAAATAGGAGCGACGTAAATTGAACAAATGTGATAGAATGTTGCAGAATTCTTAAATTAACCATAATATAAAATGAACTAATCGGGTCTCTGTTTGCCCTACCCTAGAAGTTTAATAGTGCATTTCACTCGTCATTTCATGCGCTTTGAGATGCCGCTAAGCCCAATAAGCTATCTGAAATAGGAGCGACGTAAATTGAACAAATGTGATAGAATTTTGCAGAATTCTTAAATTAACCATAATATAAAATGATCTAATCGGGTCTCTGTTCGCCCTACCCTAGAAGTTTAATAGTGCATTTTACTCGCCATTCCACGCGCTTTAAGGTGCCGCTTAGCCCAATACGCTATCTGAAATAGGAGCGACGTAAATTGAAGAAATGTGGTAGAATTTCTCTGAATTCTTATATTAACCTTAATGTAAAATGATCTAATCGGGTCTCTGTTCGCCCCACCATAGAAGTCTAATAGTGCATTACACTCGTCATTTCATGCGCTTTGAGATGCCGCTTTGCCCAATAGGCTATCTGAAATAGGAGCGACGTAAATTGAACAAATGTGATAGAATTTCGCTGAATTCTTGTATTAAACAAAATATAAAATGACCTAGTCGGGGCTCTGTTTGCCCTATCATAGAAGTTTAATAGTGCATTTCACTCGTCATTTCATGCGCTTTGAGATGCCGCTTAGCCCAATAAGCTATCTGAAATAGGAGCGACGTAAATTGAACAAATGTGATAGAATTTCACTGAATTCTTATATTAACCTTAACGTAAAATGATCTAATCGGGTCTCTGTTTGCCCTGCCCTAGAAGTTTAATAGTGCATTTCACTCATGATTTCATGCGCTTTGAGATTCCGCTTAGCCCAATAAGCTATCTGAAATAGGAGCGACGTAAATTGAACAAATGTGATAGAATTTCGCTGAATTCTTGTATTAAGCAAAATATAAAATGATCTAATCGGGTCTCTGATTGCCCTATCAGAGAAGTTTAATAGTGCATTTCAATCGCCATTCCACGCGCTTTAAGATGCCGCTTAGTCCAATACGCTATCTGAAATAGGAGCGACATAAATTGAACAAATGTGATAGAATTTCCCTGAAATCTTATATGAAACAAAATATAAAATGATCTAATCCGGTCTCTGATTGCCCTATCATAGCAGTTTAGTAGTGCATTTTACTCGCCATTCCACGCGCTTTAAGATGCCGCCTAGCCCAGTACGCTATCTGAAATAGGAGCGACGTAAGTTGAACAAATGTGATAGAATTACGCTGAATTCTTATATTATCCATAATATAAAATGATCTAATCGGGTCTCTGTTTGCCCTACCGTGGAAATTTAATAGTGCATTTTACTCGCCATTTCATGCGCTTTGAGATGCCGCTGCTCCCAATACGCTATCTGAAATAGGAGCGACGTAAATTGAACAAATGTGATAGAACTTCGCTGAATTCTTATATTAACCAAAATATAAAATGATTTAATCGGGTCTCTGATTGCCCTATCATAGAAGTTTTATAGTTCATTTTACTCGCCATTCCACGCGCTTCACGATGCCGCCTAGCCTAGTACGGTATCTGAAATAGGAACGGCGTAAATTGAACAAATGTGATAGAATTTTGCTTAATTCTTAAATTAACCATAATATAAAATGATCTAATCGGGTCTCTGTTTGCCCTACCCTAGAAGTGTAATATTGCATTTTACTCGCCATACCATGCGCTTTGAGATGCCCCTTAGCCCAATACGCTATCTGAAATAGGAGCGACGTAAATTGAACAAATGTGATAGAATTTCGCTGAATTCTTATATTAACCAAAATATAAAATGATCTAGTCGGGTCTCTGATTTCCCTATCATAGTAGTTTAATAGTGCATTTCACTCGTCATTTCATGCGCTTTAAGATGCCGCCTAGCCCAGTACGCTATCTGAAACAGGAGCGATGTAAATTGAACAAATGTGATAGAATTTCCCTGAATATTTATATTAACCTTAACGTAAAATGATCTAATCGGGTCTCTGCTCGCCCTACCCTAGAAGTTTAATAGTGCATTTCACTCGCCATTTCATGAGCTTTGAGATGCCGCTTAGCCCAATACGCTATCTGAAATATGAGCGACGTAAATTGAACAAATGTGATAGAATTTCGCTGAATTCTTAAATTAACTATAATATAAAATTATCTAATCGGATCTCTTATTGCCCTATCATAGAAGTTTAATAGTGCATTTTACTCGCCATTCCACGCGCTTTAAGGTGCCGCCTAGCCCAGTACGCTATCTGAAATAGGAGCGACGTAAGTTGAACAAATGTGATAGAATTACGCTGAATTCTTATATTAACCGTAATATCAAATGATCTAATCGGGTCTCTGTTAACCTTATCCTAGAAGTTTAATAGTGCATTTTACTCGCCATTTCATGCGCTTTGAGATGCCGCTTAGCCCAATACAGTATCTAAAATAGGAGCGACGTAAATTGAACAATTGTGATAGAATTTCGCTGAATTCTTATATTAACCAAAATATAAAATGATCTAGTCGGGTCTCTGATTGCCCTATCATAGTAGTTTAATAGTGCATTTCACTCGTCATTTCATGCGCTTTAAGATGCCGCCTAGCCCAGTACGCTATCTGAAATAGGAGCGACGTAAATTGAACAAATGTGATAGAATTTCGCTGAATTCTTATATTAACCTCAATGTAAAATGTTCTAATCGGATCTTTGTTCGCCGTACCCTAGAAGTTTAATAGTGCATTTTACTCGCCATTTCTTGCGCTTTGAGATGCCGCTTTGCCCAATAAGCTATCTGAAATAGGAGCGACGTAAATTGAACAAATGTGAGAGAATTTCGCTGAATTCTTATATTAACCTTAATGTAAAATGTTCTAATCGGGTCTCTGTTCGCCCTACCCTTGAAGATTAATAGTGCATTTCACTCGTCATTTCATGCGCTTTGAGATGCCGCTTAGCCCAATACGCTATCTGAAATAGGAGCGACGTAAGTTGAACAAATGTGATAGAATTTCGCTGAATTCTTATATTAACCAAAATATAAAATGATCTAATCGGGTCTCTGATAGCCCTACCATAGAAGATTAATAGTGCATTTTACTGGCCATTCCACGCGCTTTAAGATGCCCCCTAGCCCAGTACGCTATCTGAAATAGGAGCGACGTAAATTGAACAAATGTGATAGAATTACGCTGCATTCTTATATAAACGGTAATATAAAATGTTCTAATCTGGTCTCTGTTTGCCTTATCCTAGAAGTTTAATAGTGCATTTCACTCGTCATTTCATGCGCTTTAAGATGCCGCCTAGCCCAGTACGCTATCTGAAACAGGAGCGATGTAAATTGAACAAATGTGATAGAATTTCCCTGAATACTTATATTAACCTTAACGTAAAATGATCTAATCGGGTCTCTGCTCGCCCTACCCTAGAAGTTTAATAGTGCATTTCACTCGCCATTTCATGAGCTTTGAGATGCCGCTTAGCCCAATACGATATCTGAAATATGAGCGACGTAAATTGAACAAATGTGATAGAATTTCGCTGAATTCTTAAATTAACTATAATATAAAATTATCTAATCGGATCTCTTATTGCCCTATCATAGAAGTTTAATAGTGCATTTTACTCGCCATTCCACGCGCTTTAAGGTGCCGCCTAGCCCAGTACGCTATCTGAAATAGGAGCGACGTAAGTTGAACAAATGTGATAGAATTACGCTGAATTCTTATATTAACCGTAATATCAAATGATCTAATCGGGTCTCTGTTTGCCTTATCCTAGAAGTTTAATAGTGCATTTTACTCGCCATTTCATGCGCTTTGAGATGCCGCTTAGCCCAATACACTATCTAAAATAGGAGCGACGTAAATTGAACAATTGTGATAGAATTTCGCTGAATTCTTATATTAACCAAAATATAAAATGATCTGGTCGGGTCTCTGATTGCCCTATCATAGTAGTTTAATAGTGCATTTCACTCGTCATTTCATGCGCTTTAAGATGCCTCCTAGCCCAGTACGCTATCTGAAATAGGAGCGACGTAAATTGAACAAATGTGATAGAATTTCGCTGAATTCTTATATTAACCTCAATGTAAAATGTTCTAATCGGATCTTTGTTCGCCGTACCCTAGAAGTTTAATAGTGCATTTTACTCGCCATTTCTTGCGCTTTGAGATGCCGCTTTGCCCAATAAGCTATCTGAAATAGGAGCGACGTAAATTGAACAAATGTGAGAGAATTTCGCTGAATTCTTATATTAACCTTAATGTAAAATGTTCTAATCGGGTCTCTGTTCGCCCTACCCTTGAAGATTAATAGTGCATTTCACTCGTCATTTCATGCGCTTTGAGATGCCGCTTAGCCCAATACGCTATCTGAAATAGGAGCGACGTAAGTTGAACAAATGTGATAGAATTTCGCTGAATTCTTATATTAACCAAAATATAAAATGATCTAATCGGGTCTCTGATAGCCCTACCATAGAAGATTAATAGTGCATTTTACTGGCCATTCCACGCGCTTTAAGATGCCCCCTAGCCCAGTACGCTATCTGAAATAGGAGCGACGTAAGTTGAACAAATGTGATAGAATTACGCTGAATTCTTATATTAACAGTAATATAAAATGATCTAATCGGGTCTCTGTTTGCCTTACCCTAGAAGTTTAATAGTGCATTTTACTCGCCATTTTATGCGCTTTGAGATGCCGCTTAGCCCAATACGCTATCGGAAATAGGAGCGACGTAAATTGAACAAATGTGATAGAATTACGCCGCATTCTTATATTAACCGTAATATAAAATGTTCTAATCTGGTCTCTGTTTGCCTTATCCTAGAAGTTTAATAGTGCATTATACTCGCCATTTCATGCGCTTTGAGATGCCGCTTATCCCAATACGCTATCTGAAATAGGACCGACGTAAATTGAACAAATGTGATAGAATTTCGCTGAATTCTTTTATTAACCAAAATGTAAAATGATCTAATCGGGTCTCTGTTCGCCCTAGCCTAGAAGTTTAATAGTGCATTTTAGTCACCATTCCACGCGCTTTAAGATGCCGCCTAGCCAAGTACGCTACCTGAAATAGGAGCGACGTAAGTTGAACAAATGTGATAGAATTACGCCGCATTCTTATATTAACCGTAATATAAAATGTTCTAATCTGGTCTCTGTTTGCCTTATCCTAGAAGTTTAATAGTGCATTATACTCGCCATTTCATGCGCTTCGAGATGCCGCTTAGCCCAATACGCCATCTGAAATATGAGCGACGTAAATTGAACAAATGTGATAGAATATCGCTGAATTCTTATATAAATCTTAATGAAAAATGATCTAATCGGGTCTCTGTTCGCCCTACCCTAGAAGCTTAATAGTGCAGTTCACTCGTCATTCCATGCGCTTTCAGATGCCGCTTAGCCCAATAAGCTATCTGAAATAGGAGCGACGTAAATTGAAGAAATGTGATAGAATTTTGCTGAATTCCTAAATTGACCATAATATAAAATGATCTAATCGGGTCTCTGTTTGCCTTACCCGAGAAGTTTAATAGTCCGTTTTACTCGCCACTTCTTGCGCTTTGAGATGCCGCCTAGCCCAATACGCTATGTGAAATAGGAGCGACGTAAATTGAACAAATGTGATAGAATTTCGCTGAATTCTTACATTAATCTTAATGAAAAATGATCTAATCGGGTCTCTGTTCGCCCTACCCTAGAAGTTTAATAGTGCATTTTACTCGCCATTCCACGCGCTTTAAGGTGCCGCTTAGCCCAATACGCTACCTGAAATAGGAGCGACGTAAATTGAACAAATGTGATAGAATTTCCCTGAATTCTTACATTAACGATAATGTAAAAAGATCTAATCGGTTCTCTGTTCGCCCTAGCCTAGATGTTTAATAGTGCATTTTATTCGACATTTAATGCGCTTTGAGATGCCGCTTAGCCCAATACGCTATCTGAAATAGGAGCGACGTAAATTGAACAAATGTGATAGAATTTTGCTGAATTCTTAAATTAACCATAATATGAAATGATCTGATCGGGTCTCTGTTTGCCCTACCCTAGAAGTTTAATAGTGCATTTTACACGCCATTTCATGCGCTTTGAGATGCCGCTTAGATCAATACGCTATCTGAAATAGGAGCGACGTAAATTGAACAAATGTGTTAGAATTTTGCTGAATTCTTAAATTAACCATAATATAAAATGATCTAATCGGGTCTCTGTTTGCCTTATCCTAGAAGTTTAATAGTGCATTTTACTCGCCACTTCATGCGCTTTGAGATGCCGCTTAGCCCAATACGCTATCTAAAATAGGAGCGACGTAAATTGAACAAATGTGATAGAATGTTGCAGAATTCTTAAATTAACCATAATATAAAATGAACTAATCGGGTCTCTGTTTGCCCTACCCTAGAAGTTTAATAGTGCATTTCACTCGTCATTTCATGCGCTTTGAGATGCCGCTAAGCCCAATAAGCTATCTGAAATAGGAGCGACGTAAATTGAACAAATGTGATAGAATTTTGCAGAATTCTTAAATTAACCATAATATAAAATGATCTAATCGGGTCTCTGTTCGCCCTACCCTAGAAGTTTAATAGTGCATTTTACTCGCCATTCCACGCGCTTTAAGGTGCCGCTTAGCCCAATACGCTATCTGAAATAGGAGCGACGTAAATTGAAGAAATGTGGTAGAATTTCTCTGAATTCTTATATTAACCTTAATGTAAAATGATCTAATCGGGTCTCTGTTCGCCCCACCATAGAAGTCTAATAGTGCATTACACTCGTCATTTCATGCGCTTTGAGATGCCGCTTTGCCCAATAGGCTATCTGAAATAGGAGCGACGTAAATTGAACAAATGTGATAGAATTTCGCTGAATTCTTGTATTAAACAAAATATAAAATGACCTAGTCGGGGCTCTGTTTGCCCTATCATAGAAGTTTAATAGTGCATTTCACTCGTCATTTCATGCGCTTTGAGATGCCGCTTAGCCCAATAAGCTATCTGAAATAGGAGCGACGTAAATTGAACAAATGTGATAGAATTTCACTGAATTCTTATATTAACCTTAACGTAAAATGATCTAATCGGGTCTCTGTTCGCCCTGCCCTAGAAGTTTAATAGTGCATTTCACTCATGATTTCATGCGCTTTGAGATTCCGCTTAGCCCAATAAGCTATCTGAAATAGGAGCGACGTAAATTGAACAAATGTGATAGAATTTCGCTGAATTCTTGTATTAAGCAAAATATAAAATGATCTAATCGGGTCTCTGATTGCCCTATCAGAGAAGTTTAATAGTGCATTTCAATCGCCATTCCACGCGCTTTAAGATGCCGCTTAGTCCAATACGCTATCTGAAATAGGAGCGACATAAATTGAACAAATGTGATAGAATTTCCCTGAAATCTTATATGAAACAAAATATAAAATGATCTAATCCGGTCTCTGATTGCCCTATCATAGCAGTTTAGTAGTGCATTTTACTCGCCATTCCACGCGCTTTAAGATGCCGCCTAGCCCAGTACGCTATCTGAAATAGGAGCGACGTAAATTGAACTAATGTGATAGAATTTCGCTGAATTCTTAAATTAACCATAATATAAAATGATCTAATAGGGTCTCTGTACGCCCTAGCCTAGAAGTTTAATAGTGCATTGTATTCGACATATCATGCGCTTTGAGATGCCGCGTAGCCCAATACGCTATCTGAAGTAGGAGCGACGTAAATTGAACAAATGTGATAGAATTTCCCTGAAATCTTATATTAACCATAATGTAAAAAGATCTAATCGGTTCTCTGTTCGCCCTAGCCTAGAAGTTTAATAGTGCATTTTATTCGGCAT
Organism: Macropis europaea; assembly: GCA_916610135.2. Lineage (NCBI taxonomy): Eukaryota > Metazoa > Arthropoda > Insecta > Hymenoptera > Melittidae > Macropis > Macropis europaea. The sequence continues at coordinate 5,536 of CAKAJE020000959.1, read as the reverse complement.
TTAATGCGCTTTGAGATGCCGCTTAGCCCAATACGCTACCTGAAATAGGAGCGACGTAAATTGAACAAATGTGATAGAATTTCCCTGAATTCTTAAATTAACCATAATATAAAATGATCTGATCGGGTTTCTGTTTGCCCTGCCCTAGAAGTTTAATAGTGCATTTTACACGCCATTTCATGCGCTTTATGTTGCCGCCTAATCCAGTACGCTAGCTGAAATAGGAGCTACGCAACTTGAACAAATGTGACAGAATTACGCTGAATTCTTATATTAACAGTAATATAAAATGATCTAATCGTGTCTCTGTTTGCCTTATCCTAGAAGTTTAATAGTGCATTTCTCTCGTCATATCATGCGCTTTGAGATGCCGCTTAGCCCAATACGCTATCTGAAATAGGAGCGACGTAAATTGAACAAATGTGATAGAATTTCCCTGACATCTTATATTAAACAAAATATAAAATGATCTAAACGGGAATCTGATTGCCCTATCATAGAAGTTTAGTAGTGCATTTTACTCGCCCTTCCACGCGCTTTAAGATGCCGCCTAGCACAGTACACTATCTCAAATAGGAGCGACGTATGTTGAACAAATGTGATAGAATTTCCCTGAATTCTTATATTAACCTTAATGTAAAATGATCTAATCGGGTCTTTGTTCGCCCTACCCTAGAAGTTTAATAGTGCATTTTACTCGCCATTCCACGCGCTTTAAGATGCCGCCTAGCCCAGTATGCTATCTGAAATAGGAACGACGTAAATTGAACAAATGTGATAGAATTTTGCTGAATTCTTAAATTAACCATAATATAAAATGATCTAATCGGGTCTCTGATTGCCCTACCCTAGAAGTTTAATAGTGCATTTTACTCGTCATTTCATGCGCATTGAGATGCCGCCTAGCCCAGTACACTATCTGAAATAGGAGCGACGTATGTTGAACAAATGTGATAGAATTTTGCTGAATTCTTAAATTAACCATAATATAAAATGATCTAATCGGGTCTCTGTTTGTCCTACCCTAGACGTTTAATAGTGCATTTTACTCGCCATTCCACGCGCTTTAAGATGTCGCGTAGCCCAATACGCTATCTGAAGTAGGAGCGACGTAAATTGAACAAATGTGATAGAATTTCCCTGAACTCTTATATTAAACCAAATATAAAATGGTCTAATCGGGTCTCTGATTGCCCTATCATTGAAGTTTAATAGTGCATTGTGCTCACCATTCCACGCGCTTTAAGATGCCGCTTAGCCCCATACGCTATCTGAAATAGGAGCGACGTAAATTGAACAAATGTGATAGAATTTCCCTGAATTCTTGTATTAACATTAATGTAAAATGATCTAATCGGGTCTCTGTTCGCCCCACCGTAGAAGTCAAATAGTGCATTTCACTCGTCATTTCATGCGCTTTGAGATGCCGCTTTGCCCAATACGTCAACTGAAATAGGAGCGACGTAAATTGAACAAATGTGATAGAATTTCGCTGAATTCTTATTTTAACCTTAATGTAAAATGATCTAATCGGGTCTTTGTTCGCCCTACCCTAGAAGTTTAATAGTGCATTTCACTCGTCATTTCATGCGCTTTGAGATGCCGCTTAGCCCAATAAGCTATCTGAAGTAGGAGCGACGTAAATTGAACAAATGTGATAGAATTTCGCTGAATTCTTATATTAACCTCAATGTAAAATGTTCTAATCGGGTCTCTGTTCGCCCAACCCTAGAAGTTTAATAGCGCATTTCACTCGTCATTTCATGCGCTTTAAGATGCCGCCTAGCCCAGTACACTATCTGAAATAGGAGCGACGTATGTTGAACAAGTGTGATAGAATTTCCCTGAATTCTTATATTAACCATAATATAAAATGATCTAGTCGGGTCTCTGATTGCCGTATCATAGTAGTTTAATAGTGCATTTCACTCGTCATTTCATGCGCTTTAAGATGCCTCCTAGCCCAGTACGCTATCTGAAATAGGAGCGACGTAAATTGAACAAATGTGATAGAATTTCGCTGAATTCTTATATTAACCTCAATGTAAAATGTTCTAATCGGGTCTCTGTTCGCCCAACCCTAGAAGTTTAATAGCGCATTTCACTCGTCATTTCATGCGCTTTAAGATGCCGTATAGCCCAGTACGCTAGCTGAAATAGGAACGACGTAAATTGAAAAAATGTGATAGAATTTTGCTGAATTCTTAAATTAACCATAATATAAATTAATCTAATCGGGTCTCTGTTTGCCCTACCCTAGAAGTTTAATAGTGCATTTTTCGCCATTTCATGCGCTTTCAGATGCCGCTTAGCCCAATACGCTATCTGAAATAGGAGCGACGTAAATTGAACGAATGTGATAGAATTTAGCTGAATTCTTATATTAACCAAAATATAAAATGATCTAATCGGGTCTCTGATAGCCCTATCATACAAGTTTAATAGTGCATTTTAATCGCCATTCCACGCGCTTTAAGATGCCGCCTAGCCCAGTACGCTATCTGAAATAGGAGCGACGTAAGTTGAACAAATGTGATAGAATTACGCTGAATTCTTATATTAACCGTAACATAAAATGATCTAATCGGGTCTCTGTTTGCCTTATCCTAGAAGTTTAATAGTGCATTTTACTCGCCATTTCATGCGCATTGGGATGCCGCTTCGCCCAATACGCTATCTGAAATAGGAGCGACGTAAATTGAACAAATGTGATAGAATTTTGCTGAATTCTTAAATTAACCATAATATAAATTAATCTAATCGGGTCTCTGTTTGCCCAACCCTAGAAGTTTAATAGTGCATTTTTCGCCATTTCATGCGCTTTAAGATGCCGCCTAGCCCAGTACACTATCTGAAATAGGAGCGACGTATGTTGAACAAGTGTGATAGAATTTCCCTGAATTCTTATATTAACCATAATATAAAATGATCTAATCGGGTCTCTGATTGCCCTACCCTAGAAGTTTAATAGTGCATTTTACTCGTCATTTCATGCTCTTTGAGATGCCGTATAGCCCAGTACGCTATCTGAAATAGGAGCAACGTAAATTCAACAAATGTGATAGAATTTCGCCGAATTCTTATATTAACCAAAATATAAAATGATCTAATCGGGTCTCTGATTGCCCTATGATAGAAGATTAACAGTGCATTTTACCCGCCATTCCTCGCGTTTTAAGATGCCGCCTAGCCCAGTACGCTAGCTGAAATAGGAACGACGTAAATTGAAAAAATGTGATAGAATTTTGCTGAATTCTTAAATTAACCATAATATAAATTAATCTAATCGGGTTTCTGTTTGCCCTACCCTAGAAGTTTAATAGTGCATTTTTCGCCATTTCATGCGCTTTCAGATGCCGCTTAGCCCAATACGCTATCTGAAATAGGAGCGACGTAAATTGAACGAATGTGATAGAATTTAGCTGAATTCTTATATTAACCAAAATATAAAATGATCTAATCGGGTCTCTGATAGCCCTATCATACAAGTTTAATAGTGCATTTTAATCGCCATTCCACGCGCTTTAAGATGCCGCCTAGCCCAGTACGCTATCTGAAATAGGAGCGACGTAAGTTGAACAAATGTGATAGAATTACGCTGAATTCTTATATTAACCGTAACATAAAATGATCTAATCGGGTCTCTGTTTGCCTTATCCTAGAAGTTTAATAGTGCATTTTACTCGCCATTTCATGCGCATTGAGATGCCGCTTCGCCCAATACGCTATCTGAAATAGGAGCGACGTAAATTGAACAAATGTGATAGAATTTTGCTGAATTCTTAAATTAACCATAATATAAATTAATCTAATCGGGTCTCTGTTTGCCCAACCCTAGAAGTTTAATAGTGCATTTTTCGCCATTTCATGCGCTTTAAGATGCCGCCTAGCCCAGTACACTATCTGAAATAGGAGCGACGTATGTTGAACAAGTGTGATAGAATTTCCCTGAATTCTTATATTAACCATAATATAAAATGATCTAATCGGGTCTCTGATTGCCCTACCCTAGAAGTTTAATAGTGCATTTTACTCGTCATTTCATGCTCTTTGAGATGCCGCTTAGCCCAATACGCTACCTGAAATAGGAGCGACGTAAATTGAACAAATGTGATAGAATTTCCCTGAATTCTTAAATTAACCATAATATAAAATGATCTGATCGGGTTTCTGTTTGCCCTGCCCTAGAAGTTTAATAGTGCATTTTACACGCCATTTCATGCGCTTTGGGATGCCGATTAGCTCAATACGCTATCTGAAATAGGAGCGACGTAAATTGAACAAATGTGATAGAATTTCGCTGAATACTTATGTTAATCATAATATAAAATGATCTAATCGGGTCACTGTTTGCCCTACCCTAGAAGTTTAATAGTGGATTGTACTCGTCACTTCATGCGCTTTGAGACGCCGCTTAGCCCAATACGCTATCTGAAATAGGAGCGACGTAAATTGAACAAATGTGATAGAATTTCGCTGAATTCTTAAATTAACCATAATATAAAATGATCCAATGGGGTCTCTGTTTGCTCTGCCCTAGAAGTTTAATAGTGCATTTTACTCGCCATTTAATGCGCTTTGAGATGCCGCTTAGCCCAATACGCTATCTGAAATAGGAGCGACTTAAATTGAACAAATGTGATAGAATTTCGCTGAATTCTCATTTTAACCTTAATGTAAAATGATCTAATCGGGACTCTGATTGCCCTATCATAGAAGTTTAATAGTGCATTTTACTCGCCATTCCACGCGCTTTATGTTGCCGCCTAATCCAGTACGCTAGCTGAAATAGGAGCTACGCAACTTGAACAAATGTGACAGAATTACGCTGAATTCTTATATTAACAGTAATATAAAATGATCTAATCGTGTCTCTGTTTGCCTTATCCTAGAAGTTTAATAGTGCATTTCTCTCGTCATATCATGCGCTTTGAGATGCCGCTTAGCCCAATACGCTATCTGAAATAGGAGCGACGTAAATTGAACAAATGTGATAGAATTTCCCTGACATCTTATATTAAACAAAATATAAAATGATCTAAACGGGAATCTGATTGCCCTATCATAGAAGTTTAGTAGTGCATTTTACTCGCCCTTCCACGCGCTTTAAGATGCCGCCTAGCACAGTACACTATCTCAAATAGGAGCGACGTATGTTGAACAAATGTGATAGAATTTCCCTGAATTCTTATATTAACCTTAATGTAAAATGATCTAATCGGGTCTTTGTTCGCCCTACCCTAGAAGTTTAATAGTGCATTTTACTCGCCATTCCGCGCGCTTTAAGATGCCGCCTAGCCCAGTATGCTATCTGAAATAGGAACGACGTAAATTGAACAAATGTGATAGAATTTTGCTGAATTCTTAAATTAACCATAATATAAAATGATCTAATCGGGTCTCTGATTGCCCTACCCTAGAAGTTTAATAGTGCATTTTACTCGTCATTTCATGCGCATTGAGATGCCGCCTAGCCCAGTACACTATCTGAAATAGGAGCGACGTATGTTGAACAAATGTGATAGAATTTTGCTGA
>CAKAJE020000958.1:0-151875 GCA_916610135.2 Macropis europaea | reverse complement strand
TAAACTTCTAGGCTAGGGCGAACAGAGACCCGATTAGATCATTTTACATTATGGTTAATAAAAGAATTCAGCGAAATTCTATCACATTTGTTCAATTTACGTCGCTCCTATTTCAGATAGCGTATTGGGCTAAGCGGCATCTCAAAGCGCATGAAATGGCGAGTAAAATGCACTATTAAACTTCTAGGCTAGGGCGAACAGAGACTTGATTAGATCATTTTACATTATGGTTAATAAAAGAATTCAGCGAAATTCTATCACATTTGTTCAATTTACGTCGCTCCTATTTCCGATAGCGTACTGGGCTAGGCGGCATCTTAAAGCGCGTGGAATGGCGAGTAAAATGCACTATTAAACTTCTAGGCTAGGGCGAACAGAGACCCGATTAGATCATTGTATATTATCGTTAATTTAAGAATTCAACGAAATTCTATCACATTTGTTCAATTTACGTCGCTCCTATTTCAGATAGCGTATTGGGCTAAGCGGCACCTCAAAGCGCATGAAATGTCGAGTAAAATGCACTATTAAAGTCCTAGGGTAGGGCAAACAGAGACCCGACTAGATCATTTTATATTATGGTTAATTTAAGAATTCAGCGAAATACTATCACATTCGTTCAATTTACGTCGCTCCTATTTCAGATAGCGTATTGGGCTAAGCGGCATCTCAAAGCGCATGAAATGAGGAGTAAAATGCACTATTAAAGTTCTAGGGTAGGGCAAACAGAGACCCGACTAGATCATTGTATATTATGGTTAATTTAAGAATTCAGCGAAATACTATCACATTCGTTCAATTTACGTCGCTCCTATTTCAGATAGCGTATTGGGCAACGCGGCATCTCAAAGCGCATGAAATGGCGAGTAAAATGCACTATTAAACTTCTAGGGTAGGGCAAACAGAGACCCGATTAGATCATTTTATATTATGGTTAATAAAAGAATTCAGCGAAATTCTATCACATTTGTTCAATTTACGTCGCTCCTATTTCAGATAGCGTATTGGGCTAAGCGGCATCTCAAAGCGCATGAAATGGCGAGTAAAATGCACTATTAAACTTCTAGGCTAGGGCGAACAGAGACCCGATTAGATCATTTTACATTATGGTTAATAAAAGAATTCAGCGAAATTCTATCACATTTGTTCAATTTACGTCGCTCCTATTTCAGATATCGTATTGGGCTAAGCGGTATCTCAAAGCGCATGAAATGAGGAGTACAATGCACTATTAAAGTTCTAGTGTAGGGCAAACAGAGACCCGACTAGATCATTTTATATTATGGTTAATTTAAGAATTCAGCGAAATACTATCACATTCGTTCAATTTACGTCGCTCCTATTTCAGATAGCGTATTAGGCAACGCGGCATCTCAAAGCGCATGAAATGACGAGTAAAATGCACTATTACACTTCTAGGGTAGGGCAAACAGAGACCCGATTTGATCATTTTATATTATGGATAATTTAAGAATTCAGCAAAATTCTATCACATTTGTTCTATTTACGTCGCTCCTATTTCTGATAGCGTGCTGGGCTAGGCGGCATCTTAAAGCGCGTGGAAGGGCGAGTAAAATGCACTATTAAACTTCTAGGCTAGGGCGAACAGAGACCCGATTAGATCATTGTATATTATGGTTAATTTAAGAATTCAGTGAAATTCTATCACACTTGTTCAATTTACGTCGCTCCTTTTTCAGATAGCGTATTGGGCTAAGCGGCATTTCAAAGCGCATGAAATGGCGAGTAAAATGCCCTATTAAACTTCTAGGATAAGGCAAACAGAGACCCGATTAGATCATTTTATATTACGGTAAATATAAGAATTCGGCGTAATTCTATCACATTTCTTCAATTTACGTCGCTGCTATTCCAGATAGCTTATTGTGCTTAGCGGCATCTCAAAGCGCACGAAATGACGAGTGAAATGCACTATTAAACTTCTAGGGTAGGGCAAACAGAGACCCGATTAGATCATTTCATATTATGGTTAATTTAAGAATTCAGACAAATTCTATCACATTTGTTCAACTTACGTCGCTCCTATTTCAGATAGCGTACTGGGATAAGCGGCATCTCAAAGCGCATGAAATGGCGAGTGAAATGCACTATTAAACTCCTAGGGTAGGGCAAACAGAGACCCGATTAGATCATTTTATATTACGGTTAATATAAGAATTCAGCGTAATTCTATCACATTCGTTCATCTTACGTCGCTCCTATTTCAGATAGCGTACTGGGCTAGGCGGCACCTTAAAGCGCGTCGAAGGGCGAGTAAAATGCACTACTAAACTTCTATGATAGGGCAATCAGAGTCCCGATTAGATCATTTTATATTTTGGTTAATATAAGAATTCAGCGAAATTCTATCACATTTGTTCAATTTACGTTGCTCCTATTTCAGATAGCGTATTGGGCTAAGCGGCCTCTCAAAGCGCATGAAATGACGAGTGAAATGCACTATTAAACTTCTAGGGTTGGGCGAACAAAGACCCGATTAGATCATTTTACAAAAAGATTATTATAAGAATTCAGCGAAATTCTATCACATTTGTTCAATTTACGTCGCTCCTATTTCAGATAGCGTATTGGGCTAAGCGGCATCTCAAAGCGCATGAAATGACGAGTGAAAGGCACTATTAAACTTCTAGGGTAGGGCGAACAGAGAACCGATTAGATCATTTTACATTAAGGTTAATATAAGAATTCAGGGTAATTCTATCACATTTGTTCAACTTACGTCGCTCCTACTTCAGATAGCGTACTGGGCTCGGCGGCATCTTAAAGCGCAAGAAATGGCGAGTAAAATGCACTATTAAACTTCTAGGGCAGGGCAAACAGAGACCCGATAAGATGATTTTATATTACGGTTAATATAAGAATTCAGCGTAATTCTATCACATTTGTTCAACTTACGTCGCTCCTATTTCAGATAGCGTACTGGGCTAGGCGGCATCTTAAAGCGCGTGGAATGGCGAGTAAAATGCACTACTAAACTTCTATGATAGGACAATCAGAGTCCCGTTTAGATCATTTTATATTTTGTTTAATATAAGATTTCAGGGAAATTCTATCACATTTGTTGAATTTACGTCGCTCCTATTTCAGATAGCGTATTGGGCTAAGCGGCATCTCAAACCGCATGAAATGGCGAGTGAAATGCACTATTACACTTCTAGGGTAGGGCAAACGGAGACCCGATTAGATCATTTTATATTATGGTTAATTTAAGAATTCAGCCAAATTCTATCACATTTGTTCAACTTACGTCGCTCCTATTTCAGATAGCGTACTGGGCTAGGCGGAATCTTAAAGCGCGTGGATTGGCGAGTAAAATGCACTATTACACTTCTAGGGTAGGGCGAACAGAGACCCGATTAGATCATTTTACATTAAGGTTAATATAAGAATTCAGGGAAATTCTATCACGTTTTTCAATTTACGTCGCTCCGATTTCAGATAGCGTATTGGGGTAAGCGGCATCTCAAAGCGCATGAAATGGCGAGTAAAATGCACTGTTAAACTTCTAGGGTAGGGCAAACAGAGACCCGATTAGATCATTTTATATTTTGGTTAATATAAGAATTCAGTGAAATTCTATCACATTTGTTCAATTTACGTCGCTCCTATTTCAGATAGCGTATTGGGCTAAGCGGCATCTCAAAACGCATGAAATGACGAGTGAAAGGCACTATTAAACTTCTGGGGTAGGGCGTACAGAGACCCTATTAGGTCATTTTACATTAAGGTTAATATAAGAATTCAGGGAAATTCTATCACATTTTTTCAATTTACGTCGTTCCTATTTCAGCCAGCGTACTGGGCTAGGTGGCATCTTAAAACGCGAGGAATGGCGAGTAAAATGCACTATTAAACTTCTATGATAGGGCAATCGGAGACCCGATTAGATCATTTTATATTTTGGTTAATATAAGAATTCAGCGAAATTCTATCACAGTTGTTCTATTTACGTCGCTCCTATTTCAGATAGCGTATTGGGCTAAGCGGCATCTCAAAGCGCATGAAATGGCGAGTGAAATGCACTATTACACTTCTAGGGTAGGGCAAACGGAGACCCGATTAGATCATTTTATATTATGGTTAATTTAAGAATTCAGCCAAATTCTATCACATTTGTTCAACTTACGTCGCTCCTACTTCAGATAGCGTATTGGGCTAAGCGGCATCTCAAAGCGCATGAAATGGCGAGTGAAATGCACTATTACACTTCTAGGGTAGGGCGAACAGAGACCCGATTAGATCATTTTACATTAAGGTTAATATAAGAATTCAGGGAAATTCTATCACGTTTTTCAATTTACGTCGCTCCTATTGCAGATAGCGTATTGGGCTGAGCGGCATCTCAAAGCGCATGAAATGGCGAGTAAAATGCACTGTTAAACTTCTAGGGTAGGGCAAACAGAGACCCGATTAGATCATTTTATATTATGGTTCATTTAAGAATTCAGCCAAATTCTATCACATTTGTTCAATTTACGTCGCTCCTATTACAGATAGCGTATTGGGCTAAGCGGCATCTCAAAGCGCATGAAATGACGAGTGAAATGCGCTTGTAATCTTCTAGGGTAGGGCGAACAGAGACCCGATTAGATCATTTTATATTACGGTTAATATAAGAATTCAGCGTAATTCTATCACATTTGTTCAATTTACGTCGCTCCTATTGCAGATAGCGTATGGGGCTAAGCGGGATCTCAAAGCGCATGAAATGGCGAGTAAAATGCACTATTAAACTTCTAGGGTAAGGCAAACACATACCCGATTAGATCATTTTATATTACGGTTAATATAAGAATTCAGCGTAATTCTATCATATTTGTTCAATTTACGTCGCTCCTACTTCAGATGCGTATTGGGCTAAGCGGCATCTCAAAGCGCATGAAATGGCGAGTAAAATGCACTATTAAACTTCTAGGGTAAGGCAAACAGAGACCCGATTAGATCATTTTATATTACTGTTAATATAAGAATTCAGCGTAATTCTATCACATTTGTTCAACTTGCGTCGCTCCTATTTCAGATAGCGTATTGGGCTAAGCGGCATCTCAAAGCGCATGAAATGGCGAGTGAAATGCACTATTAAACTTCTAGGGTGGGGCGAACAGAGACCCGATTAGATCATTTTACATTAAGGTTAATATAAGTATTCAGGGAAATTCTATCACATTTGTTCAATTTACGTCGCTCCTATTTCACATATCGTATTGGGCTAAGCGGCATCTCAAAGCGCATGAAACGGCGAGTAAAATGCACTGCTAAACTTGTAGGGTAGGGCAAACAGAGACCCGATTAGATCATTTCATATTATGGTTTATTTAAGAATTCAGAAAAATTCTATCACACTTGTTCAATTTACGTGGCTCCTATTTCAGATTGCTTATTGGGCTAAGCGGCACCTCAAAGCGCATGAAATGACGAGTGAAACGCACTAGTAATCTTCTAGGGTAGGGCGAACAGAGACCCGATTAGGTCATTTAGTATTATGGTTAATTTAAGAATTCAGCGAAATTCTATCAGATTTGTTCAATTTACGTCGCTCCAATTTCAGATAGCGTACTGGGCTAGGCGGCATCTTAAAGCGCATGAAATGACGAGTGAAATGCACTATTAAACTTCTATGATAGGGCAATCAGAGACCCGACTAGATCATTTAATATTTTGGTTAACATAAGAATTCAGCGAAATTCTATCACAATTGTTCAATTTACGTCGCTCCCATTTCAGATAGCGTATTGGGCTAAGCGGCATCTCAAAGCGCATGAAATGGCGAGTAAAATGCACTATTAATCTTCTAGGGCAAGGCAAACAGGGACCCGATTAGATCATTTTATAGTACGGTTAATATAAGAATTCAGCGTAATCCTATCACATTTGTTCAACTTACGTCGCTCCTATTTCCGATAGCTTATTGGGCGAAGCGCCATCTCAAAGCGCATGAAATGGCGAGCAAAGTGCACTATTAAACTTCTAGGGTAGGGCAAACAGAGACCCGATTAGATAATTTTATATTACGGTTAATATAATAATTCAGCGTAATTCTATCACATTTGTTCAACTTACGTCGCTCCTATTTCAGATAGCGTACTGGGCTAGGCGGCATCTCAAAGCGCATGAAATGACGAGTGAAATGCACTATTAAACTTCTATGATAGGGCAAACAGAGACCCGGTTAGATCATTTTATATTATGGTTAATTTAAGAATTCAGCAAAATTCTATCACACTTGTTCAATTTACGTCGCTCCTATTGCAGATAGCGTATGGGGCTAAGCGGGATCTCAAAGCGCATGAAATGGCGAGTAAAATGCACTATTAAACTTCTAGGGTAAGGCAAACACAGACCCGATTAGATCATTTTATATTACTGTTAATATAAGAATTCAGCGTAATTCTATCACATTTGTTCAACTTGCGTCGCTCCTATTTCAGATAGCGTACTGGGCTAGGCGGCACCTTAAAGCGCGTCGAAGGGCGAGTAAAATGCACTACTAAACTTCTATGATAGGGCAATCAGAGTCCCGATTAGATCATTTTATATTTTGGTTAATATAAGAATTCAGCGAAATTCTATCACATTTGTTCAATTTACGTTGCTCCTATTTCAGATAGCGTATTGGGCTAAGCGGCCTCTCAAAGCGCATGAAATGACGAGTGAAATGCACTATTAAACTTCTAGGGTTGGGCGAACAAAGACCCGATTAGATCATTTTACAAAAAGATTATTATAAGAATTCAGCGAAATTCTATCACATTTGTTCAATTTACGTCGCTCCTATTTCAGATAGCGTATTGGGCTAAGCGGCATCTCAAAGCGCATGAAATGACGAGTGAAAGGCACTATTAAACTTCTAGGGTAGGGCGAACAGAGAACCGATTAGATCATTTTACATTAAGGTTAATATAAGATTTCAGGGAAATTCTATCACATTTGTTGAATTTACGTCGCTCCTATTTCAGATAGCGTATTGGGCTAAGCGGCATCTCAAATCGCATGAAATGGCGAGTAAAATGCACTATTAAACTTCTAGGATAAAGCAAACAGAGACCCGATTAGATCATTTTATATTACGGTTAATATAAGAATTCAGCGTAATCCTATCACATTTGTTCAATTTACGGCGCTGATATTTCAGATAGCGTATTGGGCTAAGCGGCATCTCAAAGCGCAAGAAATGGCGAGTAAAATGCACTATTAAACTTCTAGGGTAGGGCAAACAGAGACCCGATATGATCATTTTATATTATGGTTAATTTAAGAATTCAGCGAAACTCCATCATATTTGTTCAATTTCCGTCGCGCCTATTTCAGATAGCGTATTGGGCTAAGCGCCATCTCAAAGCGCATGAAATGGCGAGTAAAATGCACTATTAAACTTCTAGGGTAGGGCAAACAGAGACCCGATTAGATCATTTTATATTATGGTTAATTTAAGAATTCAGCCAAATTCTATCACATTTGTTCAATTTACGTCGCTCCTATGTCAGATAGCTTATTGGGCTAAGCGCCATCTCAAAGCGCATGAAATGGCGAGCAAAATGTACTGCTAAACTTGTAGGGTAGGGCAAACAGAGACCCGATTAGATCATTTTATATTATGGTTAATTTAAGATGTCAGCAAAATTCTGTCACATTTGTTCAATTTACGTCGCTCCTATTTCAGATAGCGTATTGGGCTAAGCGGCATCTCAAAGCGCATGAAATGACGAGTGAAAGGCACTATTAAACTTCTAGGGTAGGGCTAACAGAGAACCGATTAGATCATTTTATATTATGGTTAATTTAAGAATTCAGCCAAATTCTATCACATTTGTTCAATTTACGTCGCTCCTATTTCAGATAGCGTACTGGGCTAGGCGGCAACATAAAGCGCGTGGAATGGCGAGTAGAATGCACTATTAAACTTCTATGATAGGGCAATCAGAGACCCGATTAAATCATTTTATATTTTAGATAATATAAGAATGCAGCGAAATTCTATCACGTTTTTCAATTTACGTCGCTCCTATTTCAGATAGCGTATTGGGCTAAGCGGCTTCTCAAAGCGCAAGAAATGCCGAGTAAAATGCACTATTAAACTTCTAGGATAGGGCAATCAGAGACCCGGTTAGATCATTTTATATTATGGTTAATTTAAGAATTCAGCGTAATTATATCACATTTGTTCAAGTTACGTCGCTGATATTTCATATAGCGTATTGGGCTAAGCGGCATGTCAAAGCGCAAGAAATGGCGAGTAAAATGCACTATTAATCTTCTAGGGTAGGGCGAACAGAGACACGATTAGATCATTTTATATTATGGTTAATTTAATAATTCAGCCAAATTCTATCACATTTGTTCAATTGACGTCGCTCCTATTTCAGATAGCGTATTGGGCTAAGCGTCATCTCAAAGCGCATGAAATGGCGAGTAAAATGCACTGCTAAACTTGTAGGGTAGGGCAAACAGAGACCCGATTAGATCATTTTATATTATGGTTAATTTAAGAATTCAGCCAAATTCTATCACATTTGTTCAATTTACGTCGCTCCTATGTCAGATAGCTTATTGGGCTAAGCGGCATCTCAAAGCGCATGAAGTGGCGAGTAAAATGCACTATTAAACTTCTAGGGTAAGGCAAACAGAGACCCGATTAGATCATTTTATATTATGGTTAATTTAAGAATTCAGCCAAATTCTATCACATTTGTTCAATTTACGTCGCTACTATTTCAGATAGCGTATTGGGCTAAGCGCCATCTCAAAGCGCATGAAATGGCGAGTAAAATGCACTATTAAACTTCTAGGGTAGGGCAAACAGAGACCCGATTAGATCATTTTATATTATGGTTAATTTAAGAATTCAGCCAAATTCTATCACATTTGTTCAATTTACGTCGCTCCTATGTCAGATAGCTTATTGGGCTAAGCGCCATCTCAAAGCGCATGAAATGGCGAGCAAAATGCACTGCTAAACTTGTAGGGTAGGGCAAACAGAGACCCGATTAGATCATTTTATATTATGGTTAATTTAAGATGTCAGCAAAATTCTGTCACATTTGTTCAATTTACGTCGCTCCAATTTCAGATAGCGTACTGGGCTAGGCGGAATCTTAAAGCGCGTGGATTGGCGAGTAAAATGCACTATTAAACTTCTATGATAGGGCAATCGGAGACCCGATTAGATCATTTTATATTTTGGTTAATATAAGAATTCAGCGAAATTCTATCACAATTGTTCTATTTACGTCGCTCCTATTTCAGATAGCGTATTGGGCTAAGCGGCATCTCAAAGCGCATGAAATGGCGAGTGAAATGCACTATTACACTTCTAGGGTAGGGCGAACAGAGACCCGATTAGATCATTTTACATTAAGGTTAATATAAGAATTCAGGGAAATTCTATCACGTTTTTCAATTTACGTCGCTCCGATTTCAGATAGCGTATTGGGGTAAGCGGCATCTCAAAGCGCATGAAATGGCGAGTAAAATGCACTGTTAAACTTCTAGGGTACGGCAAACAGAGACCCGATTAGATCATTTTATATTTTGGTTAATATAAGAATTCAGTGAAATTCTATCACATTTGTTCAATTGACGTCGCTCCTATTTCAGATAGCGTATTGGGCTAAGCGTCATCTCAAAGCGCATGAAATGGCGAGTAAAATGCACTGCTAAACTTGTAGGGTAGGGCAAACAGAGACCCGATTAGATCATTTTATAGTACGGTTAATATAAGAATTCAGCGTAATTCTATCACATTTGTTCAATTTACGTCGCTCCTATTTCAGATAGCTTATTGGGCGAAGCGCCATCTCAAAGCGCATGAAATGGCGAGCAAAGTGCACTATTAAACTTCTAGGGTAGGGCAAACAGAGACCCGATTAGATAATTTTATATTACGGTTAATATATTAATTCAGCGTAATTCTATCACATTTGTTCAACTTACGTCGCTCCTATTTCAGATAGCGTACTGGGCTAGGCGGCATCTCAAAGCGCATGAAATGACGAGTGAAATGCACTATTAATCTTCTATGATAGGGCAAACAGAGACCCGATTAGATCATTTTATATTATGGTTAATTTAAGAATTCAGCAAAATTCTATCACACTTGTTCAATTTACGTCGCTCCTATTGCAGATAGCGTATGGGGCTAAGCGGGATCTCAAAGCGCATGAAATGGCGAGTAAAATGCACTATTAAACTTCTAGGGTAAGGCAAACACATACCCGATTAGATCATTTTATATTACGGTTAATATAAGAATTCAGCGTAATTCTATCATATTTGTTCAATTTACGTCGCTCCTACTTCAGATGCGTATTGGGCTAAGCGGCATCTCAAAGCGCATGAAATGGCGAGTAAAATGCACTATTAAACTTCTAGGGTAAGGCAAACAGAGACCCGATTAGATCATTTTATATTACTGTTAATATAAGAATTCAGCGTAATTCTATCACATTTGTTCAACTTGCGTCGCTCCTATTTCAGATAGCGTACTGGGCTAGGCGGCATCTTAAAGCGCGTGGAATGGCGAGTAAAATGCACTACTAAACTTCTATGATAGGACAATCAGAGTCCCGTTTAGATCATTTTATATTTTGTTTAATATCAGATTTCAGGGAAATTCTATCACATTTGTTCAATTTACGTCGCTCCTATTTCAGATAGCGTATTGGGCTAAGCGGCATCTCAAATCGCATGAAATGGCGAGTAAAATGCACTATTAAACTTCTAGGGTAAGGCAAACAGAGACCCGATTAGATCATTTTATATTATGGTTAATTTAAGAATTCAGACAAATTCTACCACATTTGTTCAATTTACGTCGCTCCTATTTCAGATAGCGTATTGGGCTAAGCTCCATCTCAAAGCGCATGAAATGGCGAGTAAAATGCACTATTAAACTTCTAGGGTAGGGCAAACAGAGACCCGATTAGATCATTTTATATTATGGTTAATTTAAGAATTCAGCCAAATTCTATCACATTTGTTCAATTTACGTCGCTCCTATTTCAGATAGCGTACTGGGCTAGGCGGAATCTTAAAGCGCGTGGATTGGCGAGTAAAATGCACTATTAAACTTCTATGATAGGGCAATCAGAGACCCGATTAGATCATTTTATATTTTGGTTAATATAAGAATTCAGCGAAATTCTATCACAATTGTTCTATATATGTCGCTCCTATTTCAGATAGCGTATTGGGCTAAGCGGCATCTCAAAGCGCATGAAATGGCGAGTGAAATGCACTATTACACTTCTAGGGTAGGGCGAACAGAGACCCGATTAGATCATTTTACATTAAGGTTAATATAAGTATTCAGGGAAATTCTATCACATTTGTTCAATTTACGTCGCTCCTATTGCAGATAGCGTATTGGGCTAAGCGGAATCTCAAAGCGCATGAAATGGCGAGTAAAATGCACTGTTAAACTTCTAGGGTAGGGCAAACAGAGACCCGATTAGATCATTTTATATTATGGTTCATATAAGAATTCAGCCAAATTCTATCACATTTGTTCAATTTACGTCGCTCCTATTGCAGATAGCGTATTGGGCTAAGCGGCATCTCAAAGCGCATGAAATGACGAGTGAAATGCGCTTGTAATCTTCTAGGGTAGGGCGAACAGAGACCCGATTAGATCATTTTATATTACGGTTAATATAAGAATTCAGCGTAATTCTATCACATTTGTTCAACATACGTCGCTCCTATTTCAGATAGTGTACTGGGCTAGGCGGCATCTTAAAGCGCGTCGAAGGGCGAGTAAAATGCACTACTAAACTTCTATGATAGGGCAATCAGAGTCCCGTTTAGATCATTTTATATTTTGTTTAATATCAGATTTCAGGGAAATTCTATCACATTTGTTCAATTTACGTCGCTCCTATTTCAGATAGCGTATTGGGCTAAGCGGCATCTCAAATCGCATGAAATGGCGAGTAAAATGCACTATTAAACTTCTAGGGTAAGGCAAACAGAGACCCGATTAGATCATTTTATATTATGGTTAATTTAAGAATTCAGACAAATTCTACCACATTTGTTCAATTTACGTCGCTCCTATTTCAGATAGCGTATTGGGCTAAGCTCCATCTCAAAGCGCATGAAATGGCGAGTAAAATGCACTATTAAACTTCTAGGGTAGGGCAAACAGAGACCCGATTAGATCATTTTATATTATGGTTAATTTAAGAATTCAGCCAAATTCTATCACATTTGTTCAATTTACGTCGCTCCTATTTCAGATAGCGTACTGGGCTAGGCGGAATCTTAAAGCGCGTGGATTGGCGAGTAAAATGCACTATTAAACTTCTATGATAGGGCAATCAGAGACCCGATTAGATCATTTTATATTTTGGTTAATATAAGAATTCAGCGAAATTCTATCACAATTGTTCTATATATGTCGCTCCTATTTCAGATAGCGTATTGGGCTAAGCGGCATCTCAAAGCGCATGAAATGGCGAGTGAAATGCACTATTACACTTCTAGGGTAGGGCGAACAGAGACCCGATTAGATCATTTTACATTAAGGTTAATATAAGTATTCAGGGAAATTCTATCACATTTGTTCAATTTACGTCGCTCCTATTGCAGATAGCGTATTGGGCTAAGCGGAATCTCAAAGCGCATGAAATGGCGAGTAAAATGCACTGTTAAACTTCTAGGGTAGGGCAAACAGAGACCCGATTAGATCATTTTATATTATGGTTCATATAAGAATTCAGCCAAATTCTATCACATTTGTTCAATTTACGTCGCTCCTATTGCAGATAGCGTATTGGGCTAAGCGGCATCTCAAAGCGCATGAAATGACGAGTGAAATGCGCTTGTAATCTTCTAGGGTAGGGCGAACAGAGACCCGATTAGATCATTTTATATTACGGTTAATATAAGAATTCAGCGTAATTCTATCACATTTGTTCAACATACGTCGCTCCTATTTCAGATAGTGTACTGGGCTAGGCGGCATCTTAAAGCACGTGGAAGGGCGATTAAAATGCACTACTAAACTTCTATGATAGGGCAATCAGAGTCCCGTTTAGATCATTTTATATTTTGTTTAATATAAGATTTCAGGGAAATTCTATCACATTTGTTCAATTTACGTCGCTCCTATTTCAGATAGCGTATTGGGCTAAGCGGCATCTCAAAGCGCATGAAATGACGAGTGAAAGGCACTCTTAAACTTCTAGGGTAGGGTGAACAGAGAACCGATTAGATCATTTTATGTTACGGTTAATATAAGAATTCAGCGTAATTCTATCACATTTGTTCAACTTACGTCGCTCCTACTTCAGATAGCGTACTGGGCTCGGCGGCATCTTAAAGCGCAAGAAATGGCGAGTAAAATGCACTATTAAACTTCTAGGGCAGGGCAAACAGAGACCCGATAAGATGATTTTATATTATGGTTAATTTAAGGATTCAGCCAAATTCTATCACATTTGTTCAATTTACGTCGCTCCTATTTCAGATAGCGTATTGGGCTAAGCGCCATCTCAAAGCGCATGAAATGGCGAGTAAAATGCACTCTTAAACTTCTAGGGTAGGGAAAACAGAGACCCGATTAGATCATTTTATATTATGGTTAATTTAAGAATTCAGCCAAATTCTATCACATTTGTTCAATTTACGTCGCTCCTATTTCAGATAGCGTACTGGGCTCGGCGGCATCTTAAAGCGCAAGAAATGGCGAGTAAAATGCACTATTAAACTTCTAGGGCAGGGCAAACAGAGACCCGATAAGATGATTTTATATTATGGTTAATTTAAGGATTCAGCCAAATTCTATCACATTTGTTCAATTTACGTCGCTCCTATTTCAGATAGCGTATTGGGCTAAGCGCCATCTCAAAGCGCATGAAATGGCGAGTAAAATGCACTCTTAAACTTCTAGGGTAGGGCAAACAGAGACCCGATTAGATCATTTTATATTATGGTTAATTTAAGAATTCAGCCAAATTCTATCACATTTGTTCAATTTACGTCGCTCCTATTTCAGATAGCGTATTGGGCTAAGCGGCATCTCAAAGCGCATGAAATGGCGAGTGAAATGCACTATTACACTTCTAGGGTAGGGCGAACAGAGACCCGATTAGATCATTTTACATTAAGGTTAATATAAGAATTCAGGGAAATTCTATCACGTTTTTCAATTTACGTCGCTCCTATTGCAGATAGCGTATTGGGCTGAGCGGCATCTCAATGCGCATGAAATGGCGAGTAAAATGCACTGTTAAACTTCTAGGGTAGGGCAAACAGAGACCCGATTAGATCATTTTATATTATGGTTCATTTAAGAATTCAGCCAAATTCTATCACATTTGTTCAATTTACGTCGCTCCTATTACAGATAGCGTATTGGGCTAAGCGGCATCTCAAAGCGCATGAAATGACGAGTGAAATGCGCTTGTAATCTTCTAGGGTAGGGCGAACAGAGACCCGATTAGATCATTTTATATTACGGTTAATATAAGAATTCAGCGTAATTCTATCACATTTGTTCAATTTACGTCGCTCCTATTGCAGATAGCGTATGGGGCTAAGCGGGATCTCAAAGCGCATGAAATGGCGAGTAAAATGCACTATTAAACTTCTAGGGTAAGGCAAACACATACCCTATTAGATCATTTTATATTACGGTTAATATAAGAATTCAGCGTAATTCTATCATATTTGTTCAATTTACGTCGCTCCTACTTCAGATGCGTATTGGGCTAAGCGGCATCTCAAAGCGCACGAAATGGCGAGTAAAATGCACTATTAAACTTCTAGGGTAAGGCAAACAGAGACCCGATTAGATCATTTTATATTACTGTTAATATAAGAATTCAGCGTAATTCTATCACATTTGTTCAACTTGCGTCGCTCCTATTTCAGATAGCGTACTGGGCTAGGCGGCATCTTAAAGCGCGTCGAAGGGCGAGTAAAATGCACTACTAAACTTCTATGATAGGGCAATCAGAGTCCCGATTAGATCATTTTATATTTTGGTTAATATAAGGATTCAGCGAAATTCTATCACATTTGTTCAATTTACGTTGCTCCTATTTCAGATAGCGTATTGGGCTAAGCGGCCTCTCAAAGCGCATGAAATGACGAGTGAAATGCACTATTAAACTTCTATGATAGGGCAAACAGAGACCCGATTAGATCATTTTATATTATGGTTAATTTAAGATGTCAGCAAAATTCTGTCACATTTGTTCAATTTACGTCGCTCCAATTTCAGATAGCGTACTGGGCTAGGCGGCATCTAAAAGCGCGTGGAATGGCGATCAAAATGCACTATTAAACTTCTATGATAGGGCAATCAGAGACCCGACTAGATCATTTTATATTTTGGTTAATATAAGAATTCAGCGAAATTCTATCACAATTGTTCTATTTACGTCGCTCCTATTTCAGATAGCGTATTGGGCTAAGCGGCATCTCAAAGCGCATGAAATGGCGAGTGAAATGCACTATCAAACTTCTAGGGTGGGGCGAACAGAGACCCGATTAGATCATTTTACATTAAGGTTAATATAAGTATTCAGGGAAATTCTATCACATTTGTTCAATTTACGTCGCTCCTATTTCACATATCGTATTGGGCTAAGCGGCATCTCAAAGCGCATGAAACGGCGAGTAAAATGCACTGCTAAACTTGTAGGGTAGGGCAAACAGAGACCCGATTAGATCATTTCATATTATGGTTTATTTAAGAATTCAGAAAAATTCTATCACACTTGTTCAATTTACGTGGCTCCTATTTCAGATTGCTTATTGGGCTAAGCGGCACCTCAAAGCGCATGAAATGACGAGTGAAACGCACTAGTTATCTTCTAGGGTAGGGCGAACAGAGACCCGATTAGATCATTTAGTATTATGGTAAATTTAAGAATTCAGCGAAATTCTATCAGATTTGTTCAATTTACGTCGCTCCAATTTCAGATAGCGTACTGGGCTAGGCGGCATCTTAAAGCGCATGAAATGACGAGTGAAATGCACTATTAAACTTCTATGATAGGGCAATCAGAGACCCGACTAGATCATTTAATATTTTGGTTAACATAAGAATTCAGCGAAATTCTATCACAATTGTTCAATTTACGTCGCTCTCATATCAGATAGCGTATTGGGCTAAGCGGCATCTCAAAGCGCATGAAATGGCGAGTAAAATGCACTATTAATATTCTAGGGCAAGGCAAACAGGGACCTGATTAGATCATTTTATAGTACGGTTAATATAAGAATTCAGCGTAATTCTATCACATTTGTTCAATTTACGTCGCTCCTATTTCAGATAGCTTATTGGGCGAAGCGCCATCTCAAAGCGCATGAAATGGCGAGCAAAGTGCACTATTAAACTTCTAGGGTAGGGCAAACAGAGACCCGATTAGATAATTTTATATTACGGTTAATATAATAATTCAGCGTAATTCTATCACATTTGTTCAACTTACGTCGCTCCTATTTCAGATAGCGTACTGGGCTAGGCGGCATCTCAAAGCGCATGAAATGACGAGTGAAATGCACTATTAAACTTCTAGGCTAGGGCGAACAGAGACCCGATTAGATCATTTTACATTATGGTTAATAAAAGAATTCAGCGAAATTCTATCACATTTGTTCAATTTACGTCGCTCCTATTTCAGATAGCGTATTGGGCTAAGCGGCATCTCAAAGCGCATGAAATGGCGAGTAAAATGCACTATTAAACTTCTAGGCTAGGGCGAACAGAGACTTGATTAGATCATTTTACATTATGGTTAATAAAAGAATTCAGCGAAATTCTATCACATTTGTTCAATTTACGTCGCTCCTATTTCCGATAGCGCACTGGGCTAGGCGGCATCTTAAAGCGCGTGGAATGGCGAGTAAAATGCACTATTAAACTTCTAGGCTAGGGCGAACAGAGACCCGATTAGATCATTGTATATTATCGTTAATTTAAGAATTCAACGAAATTCTATCACATTTGTTCAATTTACGTCGCTCCTATTTCAGATAGCGTATTGGGCTAAGCGGCACCTCAAAGCGCATGAAATGTCGAGTAAAATGCACTATTAAAGTCCTAGGGTAGGGCAAACAGAGACCCGACTAGATCATTTTATATTATGGTTAATTTAAGAATTCAGCGAAATACTATCACATTCGTTCAATTTACGTCGCTCCTATTTCAGATAGCGTATTGGGCTAAGCGGCATCTCAAAGCGCATGAAATGAGGAGTAAAATGCACTATTAAAGTTCTAGGGTAGGGCAAACAGAGACCCGACTAGATCATTGTATATTATGGTTAATTTAAGAATTCAGCGAAATACTATCACATTCGTTCAATTTACGTCGCTCCTATTTCAGATAGCGTATTGGGCAACGCGGCATCTCAAAGCGCATGAAATGACGAGTAAAATGCACTATTAAACTTCTAGGGTAGGGCAAACAGAGACCCGATTAGATCATTTTATATTATGGTTAATAAAAGAATTCAGCGAAATTCTATCACATTTGTTCAATTTACGTCGCTCCTATTTCAGATAGCGTATTGGGCTAAGCGGCATCTCAAAGCGCATGAAATGGCGAGTAAAATGCACTATTAAACTTCTAGGCTAGGGCGAACAGAGACCCGATTAGATCATTTTACATTATGGTTAATAAAAGAATTCAGCGAAATTCTATCACATTTGTTCAATTTACGTCGCTCCTATTTCAGATATCGTATTGGGCTAAGCGGTATCTCAAAGCGCATGAAATGAGGAGTACAATGCACTATTAAAGTTCTAGTGTAGGGCAAACAGAGACCCGACTAGATCATTTTATATTATGGTTAATTTAAGAATTCAGCGAAATACTATCACATTCGTTCAATTTACGTCGCTCCTATTTCAGATAGCGTATTAGGCAACGCGGCATCTCAAAGCGCATGAAATGACGAGTAAAATGCACTATTACACTTCTAGGGTAGGGCAAACAGAGACCCGATTAGATCATTTTATATTATGGATAATTTAAGAATTCAGCAAAATTCTATCACATTTGTTCTATTTACGTCGCTCCTATATCTGATAGCGTACTGGGCTAGGCGGCATCTTAAAGCGCGTGGAAGGGCGAGTAAAATGCACTATTAAACTTCTAGGCTAGGGCGAACAGAGACCCGATTAGATCATTGTATATTATGGTTAATTTAAGAATTCAGTGAAATTCTATCACACTTGTTCAATTTACGTCGCTCCTTTTTCAGATAGCGTATTGGGCTAAGCGGCATTTCAAAGCGCATGAAATGGCGAGTAAAATGCCCTATTAAACTTCTAGGATAAGGCAAACAGAGACCCGATTAGATCATTTTATATTACGGTAAATATAAGAATTCGGCGTAATTCTATCACATTTCTTCAATTTACGTCGCTGCTATTCCAGATAGCTTATTGTGCTTAGCGGCATCTCAAAGCGCACGAAATGACGAGTGAAATGCACTATTAAACTTCTAGGGTAGGGCAAACAGAGACCCGATTAGATCATTTCATATTATGGTTAATTTAAGAATTCAGACAAATTCTATCACATTTGTTCAACTTACGTCGCTCCTATTTCAGATAGCGTACTGGGATAAGCGGCATCTCAAAGCGCATGAAATGGCGAGTGAAATGCACTATTAAACTCCTAGGGTAGGGCAAACAGAGACCCGATTAGATCATTTTATATTACGGTTAATATAAGAATTCAGCGTAATTCTATCACATTCGTTCATCTTACGTCGCTCCTATTTCAGATAGCGTACTGGGCTAGGCGGCATCTTAAAGCGCGTGGAAGGGCGAGTAAAATGCAGTACTAAACTTCTATGATAGAGCAATCAGAGACCCGATTAGATCATTTTATATTTTGTTTAATATAAGATTTCAGGGAAATTCTATCACATTTGTTCAATTTACGTCGCTCCTATTTCAGATAGCGTATTGGGCTAAGCGGCATCACAAAGCGCATGAAATGGCGAACAAAATGCACTATTATACTTCTAGGCTAGGGCGAACAGAGACCAGATTAGATCATTTTATATTTTGGTTAACATAAGGATTCTGCGAAATTTTATCACATTTGTTCAATTTACGTCGCTCCTATTTCAGATAGCTTACTGTGGTAAGCGGCATCTGAAGGCGCATGAAATGACGAGTGAAATGCACTATTACACTTCTAGGGTAGGGCAAACAGAGACCCGATTAGACCATTTTATATTATGGTTAATTTAAGAATTCAGGGAAATTCTATCACATTTGTTCAACTTACGTAGCTCCTATTTCAGATAGCGTACTGGGCTAGTCGGCAACTTAATGCGCGTGGAATGGCGAGTAAAATGCACTATTAAGCTTCTATGATAGGGCAATCAGAGACCCGCTTAGATCATTTTATATTTTGGTTAATATAAGAATTCAGCGAAATTCTATCACATTTGTTCAATTTACGTGGCTCCTATTTCAGATTGCTTATTGGGCGAAGCGCCATCTCAAAGCGCATGAAATGGCGAGCAAAGTGCACTATTAAACTTCTAGGGTAGGGCAAACAGAGACCCGATTAGATAATTTTATATTACGGTTAATATATTAATTCAGCGTAATTCTATCACATTTGTTCAACTTACGTGGCTCCTATTTCAGATAGCGTACTGGGCTAGGCGGCATCTCAAAGCGCATGAAATGACGAGTGAAATGCACTATTAATCTTCTATGATAGGGCAAACAGAGACCCGATTAGATCATTTTATATTACGGTTAATTTAAGAATTCAGCAAAATTCTATCACACTTGTTCAATTTACGTCGCTCCTATTGCAGATAGCGTATGGGGCTAAGCGGGATCTCAAAGCGCATGAAATGGCGAGTAAAATGCACTATTAAACTTCTAGGGTAAGGCAAACACATACCCGATTATATCATTTTATATTACGGTTAATATAAGAATTCAGCGTAATTCTATCATATTTGTTCAATTTACGTCGCTCCTACTTCAGATGCGTATTGGGCTAAGCGGCATCTCAAAGCGCATGAAATGGCGAGTAAGATGCACTATTAAACTTCTAGGGTAAGGCAAACAGAGACCCGATTAGATCATTTTATATTACTGTTAATATAAGAATTCAGCGTAATTCTATCACATTTGTTCAACTTGCGTCGCTCCTATTTCAGATAGCGTACTGGGCTAGGCGGCATCTTAAAGCGCGTGGAATGGCGAGTAAAATGCACTACTAAACTTCTATGATAGGACAATCAGAGTCCCGTTTAGATCATTTTATATTTTGTTTAATATCAGATTTCAGGGAAATTCTATCACATTTGTTCAATTTACGTCGCTCCTATTTCAGATAGCGTATTGGGCTAAGCGGCATCTCAAATCGCATGAAATGGCGAGTAAAATGCACTATTAAACTTCTAGGGTAAGGCAAACAGAGACCCGATTAGATCATTTTATATTATGGTTAATTTAAGAATTCAGACAAATTCTACCACATTTGTTCAATTTACGTCGCTCCTATTTCAGATAGCGTATTGGGCTAAGCGCCATCTCAAAGCGCATGAAATGGCGAGTAAAATGCACTATTAAACTTCTAGGGTAGGGCAAACAGAGACCCGATTAGATCATTTTATATTATGGTTAATTTAAGAATTCAGCCAAATTCTATCACATTTGTTCAATTTACGTCGCTCCTATTTCAGATAGCGTACTGGGCTAGGCGGAATCTTAAAGCGCGTGGATTGGCGAGTAAAATGCACTATTAAACTTCTATGATAGGGCAATCAGAGACCCGATTAGATCATTTTATATTTTGGTTAATATAAGAATTCAGCGAAATTCTATCACAATTGTTCTATATATGTCGCTCCTATTTCAGATAGCGTATTGGGCTAAGCGGCATCTCAAAGCGCATGAAATGGCGAGTGAAATGCACTATTACACTTCTAGGGTAGGGCGAACAGAGACCCGATTAGATCATTTTACATTAAGGTTAATATAAGTATTCAGGGAAATTCTATCACATTTGTTCAATTTACGTCGCTCCAATTGCAGATAGCGTATTGGGCTAAGCGGAATCTCAAAGCGCATGAAATGGCGAGTAAAATGCACTGTTAAACTTGTAGGGTAGGGCAAACAGAGACCCGATTAGATCATTTTATATTATGGTTCATTTAAGAATTCAGCCAAATTCTATCACATTTGTTCAATTTACGTCGCTCCTATTGCAGATAGCGTATTGGGCTAAGCGGCATCTCAAAGCGCATGAAATGACGAGTGAAATGCGCTTGTAATCTTCTAGGGTAGGGCGAACAGAGACCCGATTAGATCATTTTATATTACGGTTAATATAAGAATTCAGCGTAATTCTATCACATTTGTTCAACATACGTCGCTCCTATTTCAGATAGTGTACTGGGCTAGGCGGCATCTTAAAGCACGTGGAAGGGCGATTAAAATGCACTACTAAACTTCTATGATAGGGCAATCAGAGTCCCGTTTAGATCATTTTATATTTTGTTTAATATAAGATTTCAGGGAAATTCTATCACATTTGTTCAATTTACGTCGCTCCTATTTCAGATAGCGTATTGGGCTAAGCGGCATCTCAAAGCGCATGAAATGACGAGTGAAGGCACTCTTAAACTTCTAGGGTAGGGTGAACAGAGAACCGATTAGATCATTTTATGTTACGGTTAATATAAGAATTCAGCGTAATTCTATCACATTTGTTCAACTTACGTCGCTCCTACTTCAGATAGCGTACTGGGCTCGGCGATATCTTAAAGCGCAAGAAATGGCGAGTAAAATGCACTATTAAACTTCTAGGGCAGGGCAAACAGAGACCCGATAAGATGATTTTATATTATGGTTAATTTAAGGATTCAGCCAAATTCTATCACATTTGTTCAATTTACGTCGCTCCTATTTCAGATAGCGTATTGGGCTAAGCGCCATCTCAAAGCGCATGAAATGGCGAGTAAAATGCACTCTTAAACTTCTAGGGTAGGGCAAACAGAGACCCGATTAGATCATTTTATATTATGGTTAATTTAAGAATTCAGCCAAATTCTATCACATTTGTTCAATTTACGTCGCTCCTATTTCAGATAGCGTACTGGGCTAGGCGGAATCTTAAAGCGCGTGGATTGGCGAGTAAAATGCACTATTAAACTTCTATGATAGGGCAATCAGAGACCCGATTAGATCATTTTACATTAAGGTTAATATAAGTATTCAGGGAAATTCTATCACATTTGTTCAATTTACGTCGCTCCTATTTCAGATAGCGTACTGGGCTAGGCGGAATCTTAAAGCGTGTGGATTGGCGAGTAAAATGCACTATTAAACTTCTATGATAGGGCAATCAGAGACCCGATTAGATCATTTTATATTTTGGTTAATATAAGAATTCAGCGAAATTCTATCACAGTTGTTCTATTTACGTCGCTCCTATTTCAGATAGCGTATTGGGCTAAGCGGCATCTCAAAGCGCATGAAATGGCGAGTGAAATGCACTATTACACTTCTAGGGTAGGGCAAACGGAGACCCGATTAGATCATTTTATATTATGGTTAATTTAAGAATTCAGCCAAATTCTATCACATTTGTTCAACTTACGTCGCTCCTATTTCAGATAGCGTACTGGGCTAGGCGGAATCTTAAAGCGCGTGGATTGGCGAGTAAAATGCACTATTAAACTTCTATGATAGGGCAATCGGAGACCCGATTAGATCATTTTGTATTTTGGTTAATATAAGAATTCAGCGAAATTCTATCACAGTTGTTTTATTTACGTCGCTCCTATTTCAGATAGCGTATTGGGCTAAGCGGCATCTCAAAGCGCATGAAATGGCGAGTGAAATGCACTATTACACTTCTAGGGTAGGGCAAACGGAGACCCGATTAGATCATTTTATATTATGGTTAATTTAAGAATTCAGCCAAATTCTATCACATTTGTTCAACTTACGTCGCTCCTACTTCAGATAGCGTATTGGGCTAAGCGGCATCTCAAAGCGCATGAAATGGCGAGTGAAATGCACTATTACACTTCTAGGGTAGGGCGAACAGAGACCCGATTAGATCATTTTACATTAAGGTTAATATAAGAATTCAGGGAAATTCTATCACGTTTTTCAATTTACGTCGCTCCTATTGCAGATAGCGTATTGGGCTGAGCGGCATCTCAAAGCGCATGAAATGGCGAGTAAAATGCACTGTTAAACTTCTAGGGTAGGGCAAACAGAGACCCGATTAGATCATTTTATATTATGGTTCATTTAAGAATTCAGCCAAATTCTATCACATTTGTTCAATTTACGTCGCTACTATTTCATATAGCGTATTGGGCTAAGCGGCATGTCAAAGCGCAAGAAATGGCGAGTAAAATGCACTATTAAACTTCTAGGGTAAGGCAAACAGAGACCCGATTAGATCATTTTATATTACTGTTAATATAAGAATTCAGCGTAATTTTATCACATTTGTTCAACTTGCGTCGCTCCTATTTCAGATAGCGTACTGGGCTAGGCGGCATCTTAAAGCGCGTCGAAGGGCGAGTAAAATGCACTACTAAACTTCTATGATAGGGCAATCAGAGTCCCGATTAGATCATTTTATATTTTGGTTAATATAAGAATTCAGCGAAATTCTATCACACTTGTTCAATTTACGTTGCTCCTATTTCAGATAGCGTATTGGGCTAAGCGGCCTCTCAAAGCGCATGAAATGACGAGTGACATGCACTATTAAACTTCTAGGGTGGGGCGAACAGAGACCCGATTAGATCATTTTACATTAAGGTTAATATAAGTATTCAGGGAAATTCTATCACATTTGTTCAATTTACGTCGCTCCTATTTCACATATCGTATTGGGCTAAGCGGCATCTCAAAGCGCATGAAACGGCGAGTAAAATGCACTGCTAAACTTGTAGGGTAGGGCAAACAGAGACCCGATTAGATCATTTCATATTATGGTTTATTTAAGAATTCAGAAAAATTCTATCACACTTGTTCAATTTACGTGGCTCCTGTTTCAGATTGCTTATTGGGCTAAGCGGCACCTCAAAGCGCATGAAATGACGAGTGAAACGCACTAGTAATCTTCTAGGGTAGGGCGAACAGAGACCCGATTAGATCATTTAGTATTATGGTTAATTTAAGAATTCAGCGAAATTCTATCAGATTTGTTCAATTTACGTCGCTCCAATTTCAGATAGCGTACTGGGCTAGGCGGCATCTTAAAGCGCATGAAATGACGAGTAAAATGCACTATTAAACTTCTAGGGTAGGGCAAACAGAGACCAGATTAGATAATTTTATATTACGGTTAATATAATAATTCAGCGTAATTCTATCACATTTGTTCAACTTACGTCGCTCCTATTTCAGATAGCGTACTGGGCTAGGCGGCATCTCAAAGCGCATGAAATGACGAGTGAAATGCACTATTAAACTTCTATGATAGGGCAAACAGAGACCCGATTAGATCATTTTATATTATGGTTAATTTAAGAATTCAGCAAAATTCTATCACACTTGTTCAATTTACGTCGCTCCTATTGCAGATAGCGTATGGGGCTAAGCGGGATCTCAAAGCGCATGAAATGGCGAGTAAAATGCACTATTAAACTTCTAGGGTAAGGCAAACAGAGACCCGATTAGATCATTTTATATTACTGTTAATATAAGAATTCAGCGTAATTCTATCACATTTGTTCAACTTGCGTCGCTCCTATTTCAGATAGCGTACTGGGCTAGGCGGCATCTTAAAGCGCGTCGAAGGGCGAGTAAAATGCACTACTAAACTTCTATGATAGGGCAATCAGAGTCCCGATTAGATCATTTTATATTTTGGTTAATATAAGAATTCAGCGAAATTCTATCACATTTGTTCAATTTACGTTGCTCCTATTTCAGATAGCGTATTGGGCTAAGCGGCCTCTCAAAGCGCATGAAATGACGAGTGAAATGCACTATTAAACTTCTAGGGTTGGGCGAACAAAGACCCGATTAGATCATTTTACAAAAAGATTATTATAAGAATTCAGCGAAATTCTATCACATTTGTTCAATTTACGTCGCTCCTATTTCAGATAGCGTATTGGGCTAAGCGGCATCTCAAAGCGCATGAAATGACGAGTGAAAGGCACTATTAAACTTCTAGGGTAGGGCGAACAGAGAACCGATTAGATCATTTTACATTAAGGTTAATATAAGAATTCAGGGTAATTCTATCACATTTGTTCAACTTACGTCGCTCCTACTTCAGATAGCGTACTGGGCTCGGCGGCATCTTAAAGCGCAAGAAATGGCGAGTAAAATGCACTATTAAACTTCTAGGGCAGGGCAAACAGAGACCCGATAAGATGATTTTATATTACGGTTAATATAAGAATTCAGCGTAATTCTATCACATTTGTTCAACTTACGTCGCTCCTATTTCAGATAGCGTACTGGGCTAGGCGGCATCTTAAAGCGCGTGGAATGGCGAGTAAAATGCACTACTAAACTTCTATGATAGGACAATCAGAGTCCCGTTTAGATCATTTTATATTTTGTTTAATATAAGATTTCAGGGAAATTCTATCACATTTGTTCAATTTACGTCGCTCCTATTTCAGATAGCGTATTGGGCTAAGCGGCATCTCAAATCGCATGAAATGGCGAGTAAAATGCACTATTAAACTTCTAGGGTAAGGCAAACAGAGACCCGATTAGATCATTTTATATTATGGTTAATTTAAGAATTCAGACAAATTCTATCACATTTGTTCAATTTACGTCGCTCCTATTTCAGATAGCGTATTGGGCTAAGCGCCATCTCAAAGCGCATGAAATGGCGAGTAAAATGCACTGTTAAACTTCTAGGGTAGGGCAAACAGAGACCCGATTAGATCATTTTGTATTATGGTTCATTTAAGAATTCAGCCAAATTCTATCACATTTGTTCAATTTACGTCGCTCCTATTGCAGATAGCGTATTGGGCTAAGCGGCATCTCAAAGCGCATGAAATGGCGAGTGAAATGCACTATTACACTTCTAGGGTAGGGCAAACGGAGACCCGATTAGATCATTTTATATTATGGTTAATTTAAGAATTCAGCCAAATTCTATCACATTTGTTCAACTTACGTCGCTCCTATTTCAGATAGCGTACTCGGCTAGGCGGAATCTTAAAGCGCGTGGATTGGCGAGTAAAATGCACTATTAAACTTCTATGATAGGGCAATCGGAGACCCGATTAGATCATTTTATATTTTGGTTAATATAAGAATTCAGCGAAATTCTATCACAATTGTTCTATTTACGTCGCTCCTATTTCAGATAGCGTATTGGGCTAAGCGGCATCTCAAAGCGCATGAAATGGCGAGTGAAATGCACTATTACACTTCTAGGGTAGGGCGAACAGAGACCCGATTAGATCATTTTACATTAAGGTTAATATAAGAATTCAGGGAAATTCTATCACGTCTTTCAATTTACGTCGCTCCGATTTCAGATAGCGTATTGGGGTAAGCGGCATCTCAAAGCGCATGAAATGGCGAGTAAAATGCACTGTTAAACTTCTAGGGTAGGGCAAACAGAGACCCGATTAGATCATTTTATATTTTGGTTAATATAAGAATTCAGTGAAATTCTATCACATTTGTTCAATTTACGTCGCTCCTATTTCAGATAGCGTATTGGGCTAAGCGGCATCTCAAAACGCATGAAATGACGAGTGAAAGGCACTATTAAACTTCTGGGGTAGGGCGTACAGAGACCCTATTAGATCATTTTACATTAAGGTTAATATAAGAATTCAGGGAAATTCTATCACATTTTTTCAATTTACGTCGTTCCTATTTCAGCCAGCGTACTGGGCTAGGTGGCATCTTAAAACGCGAGGAATGGCGAGTAAAATGCACTATTAAACTTCTATGATAGGGCAATCGGAGACCCGATTAGATCATTTTATATTTTGGTTAATATAAGAATTCAGCGAAATTCTATCACAGTTGTTCTATTTACGTCGCTCCTATTTCAGATAGCGTATTGGAGCTAAGCGGCATCTCAAAGCGCATGAAATGGCGAGTGAAATGCACTATTACACTTCTAGGGTAGGGCAAACGGAGACCCGATTAGATCATTTTATATTATGGTTAATTTAAGAATTCAGCAAAATTCTATCACATTTGTTCAACTTACGTCGCTCCTACTTCAGATAGCGTATTGGGCTAAACGGCATCTCAAAGCGCATGAAATGGCGAGTGAAATGCACTATTACACTTCTAGGGTAGGGCGAACAG
Organism: Macropis europaea; assembly: GCA_916610135.2. NCBI lineage: Eukaryota > Metazoa > Arthropoda > Insecta > Hymenoptera > Melittidae > Macropis > Macropis europaea. Next base: position 124,581 of record CAKAJE020000958.1, on the reverse strand, counting down.
AGACCCGATTAGATCATTTTACATTAAGGTTAATATAAGAATTCAGGGAAATTCTATCACGTTTTTCAATTTACGTCGCTCCTATTGCAGATAGCGTATTGGGCTGAGCGGCATCTCAAAGCGCATGAAATGGCGAGTAAAATGCACTGTTAAACTTCTAGGGTAGGGCAAACAGAGACCCGATTAGATCATTTTATATTATGGTTCATTTAAGAATTCAGCCAAATTCTATCACATTTGTTCAATTTACGGTCGCTCCTATTTCAGATAGCGTATTGGGCTAAGCGGCATCTCAAAGCGCATGAAATGACGAGTGAAATGCGCTTGTAATCTTCTAGGGTAGGGCGAACAGAGACCCGATTAGATCATTTTATATTACGGTTAATATAAGAATTCAGCGTAATTCTATCACATTTGTTCAATTACGTCGCTCCTATTGCAGATAGCGTATGGGGCTAAGCGGGATCTCAAAGCGCATGAAATGGCGAGTAAAATGCACTATTAAACTTCTAGGGTAAGGCAAACACATACCCGATTAGATCATCTTATATTACGGTTAATATAAGAATTCAGCGTAATTCTATCATATTTGTTCAATTTACGTCGCTCCTACTTCAGATGCGTATTGGGCTAAGCGGCATCTCAAAGCGAATGAAATGGCGAGTAAAATGCACTATTAAACTTCTAGGGTAAGGCAAACAGAGACCCGATTAGATCATTTTATATTACTGTTAATATAAGAATTCAGCGTAATTCTATCACATTTGTTCAACTTGCGTCGCTCCTATTTCAGATAGCGTACTGGGCTAGGCGGCATCTTAAAGCGCGTCGAAGGGCGAGTAAAATGCACTACTAAACTTCTATGATAGGGCAATCAGAGTCCCGATTAGATCATTTTATATTTTGGTTAATATAAGAATTCAGCGAAATTCTATCACATTTGTTCAATTTACGTTGCTCCTATTTCAGATAGCGTATTGGGCTAAGCGGCCTCTCAAAGCGCATGAAATGACGAGTGAAATGCACTATTAAACTTCTATGATAGGGCAAACAGAGACCCGATTAGATCATTTTATATTATGGTTAATTTAAGATGTCAGCAAAATTCTGTCACATTTGTTCAATTTACGTCGCTCCAATTTCAGATAGCGTACTGGGCTAGGCGGCATCTTAAAGCGCGTGGAATGGCGATCAAAATGCACTATTAAACTTCTATGATAGGGCAATCAGAGACCCGACTAGATCATTTTATATTTTGGTTAATATAAGAATTCAGCGAAATTCTATCACAATTGTTCTATTTACGTCGCTCCTATTTCAGATAGCGTATTGGGCTAAGCGGCATCTCAAAGCGCATGAAATGGCGAGTGAAATGCACTATTAAACTTCTAGGGTGGGGCGAACAGAGACCCGATTAGATCATTTTACATTAAGGTTAATATAAGTATTCAGTGAAATTCTATCACATTTGTTCAATTTACGTCGCTCCTATTTCACATATCGTATTGGGCTAAGCGGCATCTCAAAGCGCATGAAACGGCGAGTAAAATGCACTGCTAAACTTGTAGGGTAGGGCAAACAGAGACCCGATTAGATCATTTCATATTATGGTTTATTTAAGGATTCAGAAAAATTCTATCACACTTGTTCAATTTACGTGGCTCCTATTTCAGATTGCTTATTGGGCTAAGCGGCACCTCAAAGCGCATGAAATGACGAGTGAAAAGCACTAGTAATCTTCTAGGGTAGGGCGAACAGAGACCCGATTAGATCATTTAGTATTATGGTTAATATAAGAATTCAGCGAAATTCTATCAGATTTGTTCAATTTACGTCGCTCCAATTTCAGATAGCGTACTGGGCTAGGCGGCATCTTAAAGCGCATGAAATGACGAGTGAAATGCACTATTAAACTTCTATGATAGGGCAATCAGAGACCCGACTAGATCATTTAATATTTTGGTTAACATAAGAATTCAGCGAAATTCTATCACAATTGTTCAATTTACGTCGCTCCCATTTCAGATAGCGTATTGGGCTAAGCGGCATCTCAAAGCGAATGAAATGGCGAGTAAAATGCACTATTAATCTTCTAGGGCAAGGCAAACAGGGACCCGATTAGATCATTTTATAGTACGGTTAATATAAGAATTCAGCGTAATTCTATCACATTTGTTCAATTTACGTCGCTCCTATTTCAGATAGCTTATTGGGCGAAGCGCCATCTCAAAGCGCATGAAATGGCGAGCCAAAGTGCACTATTAAACTTCTAGGGTAGGGCAAACAGAGACCCGATTAGATAATTTTATATTACGGTTAATATAATAATTCAGCGTAATTCTATCACATTTGTTCAATTTACGTCGCTCCTATTCAGATAGCGTACTGGGCTAGGCGGCATCTCAAAGCGCATGAAATGACGAGTGAAATGTACTATTAAACTTCTATGATAGGGCAAACAGAGACCCGATTAGATCATTTTATATTATGGTTAATTTAAGAATTCAGCAAAATTCTATCACACTTGTTCAATTTACGTCGCTCCTATTGCAGATAGCGTATGGGGCTAAGCGGGATCTCAAAGCGCATGAAATGGCGAGTAAAATGCACTATTAAACTTCTAGGGTAAGGCAAACAGAGACCCGATTAGATCATTTTATATTACTGTTAATATAAGAATTCAGCGTAATTCTATCACATTTGTTCAACTTGCGTCGCTCCTATTTCAGATAGCGTACTGGGCTAGGCGGCATCTTAAAGCGCGTCGATGGCGAGTAAAATGCACTACTAAACTTCTATGATAGGGCAATCAGAGTCCCGATTAGATCATTTTATATTTTGGTTAATATAAGAATTCAGCGAAATTCGTATCACATTTGTTCAATTTACGTTGCTCCTATTTCAGATAGCGGTATTGGGCTAAGCGGCCTCTCAAAGCGCATGAAAGGACGAGTGAAAATGCACTATTAAACTGTCTAGGGTTGGGCGAACAAAGATCCCGATTAGATCATTTTACAAAAAGATTATTATAAGAATTCAGCGAAATTCTATCAACATTTGTTCAATTTACGTCGCTCCTATTTCAGATAGCGTATTGGGCTAAGCGGCATCTCAAAGCGCATGAAATGACGAGTGAAAGGCACTATTAAACTTCTAGGGTAGGGCGAACAGAGAACCGATTAGATCATTTTACATTAAGGTTAATATAAGAATTCAGGGTAATTCTATCACATTTGTTCAACTTACGTCGCTCCTACTTCAGATAGCGTACTGGGCTCGGCGGCATCTTAAAGCGCAAGAAATGGCGAGTAAAATGCACTAATAAACTTCTAGGGCAGGGCAAACAGAGACCCGATAAGATGATTTTATATTACGGTTAATATAAGAATTCAGCGTAATTCTATCACATTTGTTCAACTTACGTCGCTCCTATTTCAGATAGCGTACTGGGCTAGGAGGCATCTTAAAGCGCGTGGAATGGCGAGTAAAATGCACTACTAAACTTCTATGATAGGACAATCAGAGTCCCGTTTAGATCATTTTATATTTTGTTTAATATAAGATTTCAGGGAAATTCTATCACATTTGTTCAATTTACGTCGCTCCTATTTCAGATAGCGTATTGGGCTAAGCGGCATCTCAAATCGCATGAAATGGCGAGTAAAAATGCACTATTAAACTTCTAGGGTAAGGCAAACAGAGACCCGATTAGATCATTTTATATTATGGTTAATTTAAGAATTCAGCCAAATTCTATCACATTTGTTCAATTTACGTCGCTCCTATTCAGATAGCGTATTGGGCTAAGCGCCATCTCAAAGCGCATGAAATGGCGAGTAAAATACACTATTAAACTTCTTGGGTAGGGCAAACAGAGACCCGATTAGATCATTATATATTATGGTTAATTTAAGAATTCAGCCAAATTCTATCACATTTGTTCAATTTACGTCGCTCCTATTTCAGATAGCGTACTGGGCTAGGCGGAATCTTAAAGCGCGTGGATTGGCGAGTAAAATGCACTATTAAACTTCTATGATAAGGCAATCAGAGACCCGATTAGATCATTTTATATTTTGGTTAATATAAGAATTCAGGGAAATTCTATCACATTTGTTCAATTTACGTCGCTCCTATTTCAGATAGCGTATTGGGCTAAGCGGCATCTCAAAGCGCATGAAATGGCGAGTAAAATGCACTATTAAACTTCTAGGGTAGTGCAAACAGAGACCCGATAAGATGATTTTATATTATGGTTAACTTAAGAATTCAGCGAAACTGTATCATATTTGTTCAATTTACGTCGCTCCTATTTCAGATAGCGTATTGGGCTAAGCGGCATCTCAATGCGCATGAAATGGCGAGTAAAATGCACTATTAAACTTCTAGGATAAGGCAAACAGGGACCCGATTAGATCATTTTATATTACGGTTAATATGAGAATTCAGCGTAATTCTATCACATTTGTTCAACATACGTCGCTCCTATTTCAGATAGTGTACTGGGCTTGGCGGCATCTTAAAGCACGTGGAAGGGCGAGTAAAATGCACTACTAAACTTCTATGATAGGGCAATCAGAGTCCCGTTTAGATCATTTTATATTTTGTTTAATATAAGATTTCAGGGAAATTCTATCACATTTGTTCAAATTACGTCGCTCCTATTTCAGATAGCGTATTGGGCTAAGCGGCATCTCAAAGCGCATGAAATGGCGAGTAAAATGCACTATTAAACTTATAGGGTAGGGCAAACAGAGACCCGATTAGATCATATTACATTATGGTTAATTTACGAATTCAGCAAAATTCTATCACATTTGTTCAATTTACATCGTTCCTATTTCAGATATCGTATTGGGCTAAGCGGCAACTCAAAGCGCATGAAATCACGAGTGAAATGCAGTATTAAACTTCTAGGGTAGGGAGAACAGAGACCCGATTAGATCATTTTACATTAAGGTTAATATAAGAATTCAGGGAAATTCTATCACATTTGTTCAATTTACGTCGCTCCTATTTCAGATAGCGTAATGGGCTAAGCGGCATCTCAAAGCGCATGAAATGACGAGTGAAAGGCACTCTTAAACTTCTAGGGTAGGGGTGAACACAGAACCGATTAGATCATTTTATATTACGGTTAATATAAGAATTCAGCGTAATTCTATCACATTTGTTCAACTTACGTCGCTCCTATTTCAGATAGCGTCCTGGGCTAGGCGGCATCTTAAAGCGCAAGAAATGGCGAGTAAAGTGCACTATTAAACTTCTAGGGTAGGGCAAACAGAGACCCGATAAGATGATTTTATATTATGGTTAATTTAAGAATTCAGCCAAATTCTATCACATTTGTTCAATTTACGTCGCTCCAATTTCAGATAGCGTATTGGGCTAAGCGCCATCTCAAAGCGCATGAAATGGCGAGTAAAATGCACTATTAAACTTCTAGGGTAGGGCAAACAGAGACCGGATTAGATCATTTTATATTATGGTTAATTTAAGAATTCAGCCAAATTCTATCACATTTGTTCAATTTACGTCGCTCCTATTTCAGATAGCGTACTGGGCTAGGCGGAATCTTAAAGCGCGTGGATTGGCGAGTAAAATGCACTATTAAACTTCTATGATAGGGCAATCAGAGACCCGATTAGATCATTTTATATTTTGGTTAATATAAGAATTCAGCGAAATTCTATCACAATTGGTCTATTTACGTCGCTCCTATTTCAGATAGCGTACTGGGCTAGGCGGAATCTTAAAGCGCGTGGATTGGCGAGTAAAATGCACTATTAAACTTCTATGATAAGGCAATCAGAGACCCGATTAGATCATTTTATATTTTGGTTAATATAAGAATTCAGGGAAATTCTATCACATTTGTTCAATTTAGGTCGCTCCTATTTCAGATAGCGTATTGGGCTAAGCGGCATCTCAAAGCGCATGAAATGGCGAGTAAAATGCACTATTAAACTTCTAGGGTAGTGCAAACAGAGACCCGATAAGATGATTTTATATTATGGTTAACTTAAGAATTCAGCGAAACTGTATCATATTTGTTCAATTTACGTCGCTCCTATTTCAGATAGCGTATTGGGCTAAGCGGCATCTCAAATCGCATGAAATGGCGAGTAAAATGCACTATTAAACTTCTAGGGTAAGGCAAACAGAGACCCGATTAGATCATTTATATTATGGTTAATTTAAGAATTCAGCCACATTCTATCACATTTGTTCAATTTACGTCGCTCCTATTTCAGATAGCGTATTGGGCTAAGCGCCATCTCAAAGCGCATGAAATGGCGAGTAAAATACACTATTAAACTTCTAGGGTAGGGCAAACAGAGACCCGATTAGATCATTTTATATTATGGTTAATTTAAGAATTCAGCCAAATTCTATCACATTTGTTCAATTTACGTCGCTCCTATTTCAGATAGCGTATTGGGCTAAGCGGCATCTCAAATCGCATGAAATGGCGAGTAAAATGCACTGTTAAACTTCTAGGGTAGGGCAAACAGAGACCCGATTAGATCATTTTATATTATGGTTAATTTAAGAATTCAGCCAAATTCTATCACATTTCTTCAATTTACGTCGCTCCTATTGCAGATAGCGTGTTGGGCTAAGCGGCATTTCAAAGCGCATGAAATGGCGAGTAAAATGCACTATTAGACTTATAGGGTAGGGCAAACAGAGACCCGATTAGATCATATTACATTATGGTTAATTTACGAATTCAGCAAAATTCTATCACATTTGTTCAATTTACATCGTTCCTATTTCAGATATCGTATTGGGCTAAGCGGCAACTCAAAGCGCATGAAATCACGAGTGAAATGCAGTATTAAACTTCTAGGGTAGGGAGAACAGAGACCCGATTAGATCATTTTACATTAAGGTTAATATAAGAATTCAGGGAAATTCTATCACATTTGTTCAATTTACGTCGCTCCTATTTCAGATAGCGTATTGGGCTAAGCGGCATCTCAAAGCGCATGAAATGACGAGTGAAAGGCACTCTTAAACTTCTAGGGTAGGGTGAACACAGAACCGATTAGATCATTTTATATTACGGTTAATATAAGAATTCAGCGTAATTCTATCACATTTGTTCAACTTACGTCGCTCCTACTTCAGATAGCGTACTGGGCTCGGCGGCATCTCAAAGCGCATGAAATGGCGAGTAAAATGCACTATTAAACTTCTAGGGTAGGGCAAACAGAGACCGGATTAGATCATTTTATATTATGGTTAATTTAAGAATTCAGCCAAATTCTATCACATTTGTTCAATTTACGTCGCTCCTATTTCAGATAGCGTACTGGGCTAGGCGGAATCTTAAAGCGCGTGGATTGGCGAGTAAAATGCACTATTAAACTTCTATGATAGGGCAATCAGAGACCCGATTAGATCATTTTATATTTTGGTTAATATAAGAATTCAGCGAAATTCTATCACAATTGTTCTATTTACGTCGCTCCAATTTCAGATAGCGTACTGGGCTAGGCGGAATCTTAAAGCGCGTGGATTGGCGAGTAAAATGCACTATTAAACTTCTATGATAAGGCAATCAGAGACCCGATTAGATCATTTTATATTTTGGTTAATATAAGAATTCAGGGAAATTCTATCACATTTGTTCAATTTACGTCGCTCCTATTTCAGATAGCGTATTGGGCTAAGCGGCATCTCAAAGCGCATGAAATGGCGAGTAAAATGCACTATTAATCTTCTAGGGTAGTGCAAACAGAGACCCGATAAGATGATTTTATATTATGGTTAACTTAAGAATTCAGCGAAACTGTATCATATTTGTTCAATTTACGTCGCTCCTATTTCAGATAGCGTATTGGGCTAAGCGGCATCTCAATGCGCAAGAAATGGCGAGTAAAATGCACTATTAAACTTCTAGGATAAGGCAAACAGGGACCCGATTAGATCATTTTATATTACGGTTAATATAAGAATTCAGTGTAATTCTATCACATTTGTTCAACTTACGTCGCTCCTATTTCAGATAGCGTACTGGGCTAGGCGGCATCTTAAAGCGCGTGGAATGGCGAGTAAAATGCACTACTAAACTTCTATGATAGGGCAATCAGAGTCCCGTTTAGATCATGTTATATTTTGTTTAATATAAGATTTCAGGGAAATTCTATCACATTTGTTCAATTTACGTCGCTCCTATTTCAGATAGCGTATTGGGCTAAGCGGCATCTCAAATCGCATGAAATGGCGAGTAAAATGCACTATTAAACTTCTAGGGTAAGGCAAACAGAGACCCGATTAGATCATTTTATATTATGGTTAATTTAAGAATTCAGCCACATTCTATCACATTTGTTCAATTTACGTCGCTCCTATTTCAGATAGCGTATTGGGCTAAGCGCCATCTCAAAGCGCATGAAATGGCGAGTAAAATACACTATTAAACTTCTAGGGTAGGGCAAACAGAGACCCGATTAGATCATTTTATATTATGGTTAATTTAAGAATTCAGCCAAATTCTATCACATTTGTTCAATTTGCGTCGCTCCTATTTCAGATAGCGTATTGGGCTAAGCGGCATCTCAAAGCGCATGAAATGGCGAGTAAAATGCACTGTTAAACTTCTAGGGTAGGGCAAACAGAGACCCGATTAGATCATTTTATATTATGGTTAATTTAAGAATTCAGCCAAATTCTATCACATTTGTTCAATTTACGTCGCTCCTATTTCAGATAGCGTATTGGGCTAAGCGGCATCTCAAAGCGCATGAAATGACGAGTGAAATGCGCTTGTAATCTTCTAGGGTAGGGCGAACAGAGACCCGATTAGATCATTTTATATTACGGTTAATATAAGAATTCAGCGTAATTCTATCACATTTGTTCAACATACGTCGCTCCTATTTCAGATAGTGTACTGGGCTAGGCGGCATCTTAAAGCACGTGGAAGGGCGAGTAAAATGCACTACTAAACTTCTATGATAGGGCAATCAGAGTCCCGTTTAGATCATTTTATATTTTGTTTAATATAAGATTTCAGGGAAATTCTATCACATTTGTTCAATTTACGTCGCTCCTATTTCAGATAGCGTATTGGGCTAATCGGCATCTCAAAGCGCATGAAATGGCGAGTAAAATGCACTATTCAACTTATAGGGTAGGGCAAACAGAGACCCGATTAGATCATATTACATTATGGTTAATTTACGAATTCAGCAAAATTCTATCACATTTGTTCAATTTACATCGCTCCTATTTCAGATATCGTATTAGGCTAAGCGGCAGTTCAAAGCGCATGAAATGACGAGTGAAATGCAGTATTAAACTTCTAGGGTAGGGAGAACAGAGACCCGATTAGATCATTTTACATTAAGGTTAATATAAGAATTCAGGGAAATTCTATCACATTTGTTCAATTTACGTCGCTCCTATTTCAGATAGCGTATTGGGCTAAGCGGCATCTCAAAGCGCATGAAATGGCGAGTAAAATGCACTGCTAAACTTGTAGGGTAGGGCAAACAGAGACCCGATTAGATCATTTTATATTATAGTTAATTTAAGAATTCAGCGTAATTCTATCACATTTGTTCAATTTACGTCGCTCCTATTTCAGATAGCGTACTGGGCTAGGCGGAATCTTAAAGCGCGTGGATTGGCGAGTAAAATGCACTATTAAACTTCTATGATAGGGCAATCAGAGACCCGATTAGATCATTTTATATTTTGGTTAATATAAGAATTCAGCGAAATTCTATCACAATTGTTCTATTTACGTCGCTCCTACTTCAGATAGCGTACTGGGCTCGGCGGCATCTTAAAGCGCAAGAAACGGCGAGTAAAATGCACTATTAAACTTCTAGGGTAGGGCAAACAGAGACCCGATAAGATGATTTTATATTATGGTTAATTTAAGAATTCAGCCAAATTCTATCACATTTGTTCAATTTACGTCGCTCCTATTTCATATAGCGTATTGGGCTAAGCGCCATCTCAAAGCGCATGAAATGGCGAGTAAAATGCACTATTAAATTTCTAGGGTAGGGCAAACAGAGACCCGATAAGATGATTTTATATTATGGTTAATTTAAGAATTCAGCGAAACTGTATCATATTTGTTCAATTTACGTCGCTCCTATTTCAGAGAGCGTATTGGGCTAAGCGGCATCTCAATGCGCATGAAATGGCGAGTAAAATGCACTATTAAACTTCTAGGATAAGGCAAACAGGGACCCGATTAGATCATTTTATATTACGGTTAATATAAGAATTCAGCGTAATTCTATCACATTTGTTCAACTTACGTCGCTCCTATTTCAGATAGCGTACTGGGCTAGGCGGCATCTTAAAGCGCGTGGAATGGCGAGTAAAATGCACTACTAAACTTCTATGATAGGGCAATCAGAGTCCCGTTTAGATCATTTTATATTTTGTTTAATATAAGATTTCAGGGAAATTCTATCACATTTGTTCAATTTACGTCGCTCCTATTTCAGATAGCGTATTGGGCTAAGCGGCATCTCAAATCGCATGAAATGGCGAGTAAAGTGCACTATTAAACTTCTAGGGTAAGGCAAACAGAGACCCGATTAGATCATTTTATATTATGGTTAATTTAAGAATTCAGCCAAATTCTATCACATTTGTTCAATTTACGTCGCTCCTATTTCAGATAGCGTATTGGGCTAAGCGCCATCTCAAAGCGCTTGAAATGGCGAGTAAAATACACTATTAAACTTCTTGGGTAGGGCAAACAGAGACCCGATTAGATCATTATATATTATGGTTAATTTAAGAATTCAGCCAAATTCTATCACATTTGTTCAATTTACGTCGCTCCTATTTCAGATAGCGTACTGGGCTAGGCGGAATCTTAAAGCGCGTGGATTGGCGAGTAAAATGCACTATTAAACTTCTATGATAAGGCAATCAGAGACCCGATTAGATCATTTTATATTTTGGTTAATATAAGAATTCAGGGAAATTCTATCACATTTGTTCAATTTACGTCGCTCCTATTTCAGATAGCGTATTGGGCTAAGCGGCATCTCAAAGCGCATGAAATGGCGAGTAAAATGCACTATTAAACTTCTAGGGTAGTGCAAACAGAGACCCGATAAGATGATTTTATATTATGGTTAACTTAAGAATTCAGCGAAACTGTATCATATTTGTTCAATTTACGTCGCTCCTATTTCAGATAGCGTATTGGGCTAAGCGGCATCTCAATGCGCATGAAATGGCGAGTAAAATGCACTATTAAACTTCTAGGATAAGGCAAACAGGGACCCGATTAGATCATTTTATATTACGGTTAATATAAGAATTCAGCGTAATTCTATCACATTTGTTCAACATACGTCGCTCCTATTTCAGATAGTGTACTGGGCTTGGCGGCATCTTAAAGCACGTGGAAGGGCGAGTAAAATGCACTACTAAACTTCTATGATAGGGCAATCAGAGTCCCGTTTAGATCATTTTATATTTTGTTTAATATAAGATTTCAGGGAAATTCTATCACATTTGTTCAAATTACGTCGCTCCTATTTCAGATAGCGTATTGGGCTAATCGGCATCTCAAAGCGCATGAAATGGCGAGTAAAATGCACTATTAAACTTATAGGGTAGGGCAAACAGAGACCCGATTAGATCATATTACATTATGGTTAATTTACGAATTCAGCAAAATTCTATCACATTTGTTCAATTTACATCGTTCCTATTTCAGATATCGTATTGGGCTAAGCGGCAACTCAAAGCGCATGAAATCACGAGTGAAATGCAGTATTAAACTTCTAGGGTAGGGAGAACAGAGACCCGATTAGATCATTTTACATTAAGGTTAATATAAGAATTCAGGGAAATTCTATCACATTTGTTCAATTTACGTCGCTCCTATTTCAGATAGCGTAATGGGCTAAGCGGCATCTCAAAGCGCATGAAATGACGAGTGAAAGGCACTCTTAAACTTCTAGGGTAGGGTGAACACAGAACCGATTAGATCATTTTATATTACGGTTAATATAAGAATTCAGCGTAATTCTATCACATTTGTTCAACTTACGTCGCTCCTACTTCAGATAGCGTACTGGGCTCGGCGGCATCTTAAAGCGCAAGAAATGGCGAGTAAAGTGCACTATTAAACTTCTAGGGTAGGGCAAACAGAGACCCGATAAGATGATTTTATATTATGGTTAATTTAAGAATTCAGCCAAATTCTATCACATTTGTTCAATTTACGTCGCTCCAATTTCAGATAGCGTATTGGGCTAAGCGCCATCTCAAAGCGCATGAAATGGCGAGTAAAATGCACTATTAAACTTCTAGGGTAGGGCAAACAGAGACCGGATTAGATCATTTTATATTATGGTTAATTTAAGAATTCAGCCAAATTCTATCACATTTGTTCAATTTACGTCGCTCCTATTTCAGATAGCGTACTGGGCTAGGCGGAATCTTAAAGCGCGTGGATTGGCGAGTAAAATGCACTATTAAACTTCTATGATAGGGCAATCAGAGACCCGATTAGATCATTTTATATTTTGGTTAATATAAGAATTCAGCGAAATTCTATCACAATTGGTCTATTTACGTCGCTCCTATTTCAGATAGCGTACTGGGCTAGGCGGAATCTTAAAGCGCGTGGATTGGCGAGTAAAATGCACTATTAAACTTCTATGATAAGGCAATCAGAGACCCGATTAGATCATTTTATATTTTGGTTAATATAAGAATTCAGGGAAATTCTATCACATTTGTTCAATTTAGGTCGCTCCTATTTCAGATAGCGTATTGGGCTAAGCGGCATCTCAAAGCGCATGAAATGGCGAGTAAAATGCACTATTAAACTTCTAGGGTAGTGCAAACAGAGACCCGATAAGATGATTTTATATTATGGTTAACTTAAGAATTCAGCGAAACTGTATCATATTTGTTCAATTTACGTCGCTCCTATTTCAGATAGCGTATTGGGCTAAGCGGCATCTCAAATCGCATGAAATGGCGAGTAAAATGCACTATTAAACTTCTAGGGTAAGGCAAACAGAGACCCGATTAGATCATTTTATATTATGGTTAATTTAAGAATTCAGCCACATTCTATCACATTTGTTCAATTTACGTCGCTCCTATTTCAGATAGCGTATTGGGCTAAGCGCCATCTCAAAGCGCATGAAATGGCGAGTAAAATACACTATTAAACTTCTAGGGTAGGGCAAACAGAGACCCGATTAGATCATTTTATATTATGGTTAATTTAAGAATTCAGCCAAATTCTATCACATTTGTTCAATTTACGTCGCTCCTATTTCAGATAGCGTATTGGGCTAAGCGGCATCTCAAATCGCATGAAATGGCGAGTAAAATGCACTGTTAAACTTCTAGGGTAGGGCAAACAGAGACCCGATTAGATCATTTTATATTATGGTTAATTTAAGAATTCAGCCAAATTCTATCACATTTCTTCAATTTACGTCGCTCCTATTGCAGATAGCGTGTTGGGCTAAGCGGCATTTCAAAGCGCATGAAATGGCGAGTAAAATGCACTATTAGACTTATAGGGTAGGGCAAACAGAGACCCGATTAGATCATATTACATTATGGTTAATTTACGAATTCAGCAAAATTCTATCACATTTGTTCAATTTACATCGTTCCTATTTCAGATATCGTATTGGGCTAAGCGGCAACTCAAAGCGCATGAAATCACGAGTGAAATGCAGTATTAAACTTCTAGGGTAGGGAGAACAGAGACCCGATTAGATCATTTTACATTAAGGTTAATATAAGAATTCAGGGAAATTCTATCACATTTGTTCAATTTACGTCGCTCCTATTTCAGATAGCGTATTGGGCTAAGCGGCATCTCAAAGCGCATGAAATGACGAGTGAAAGGCACTCTTAAACTTCTAGGGTAGGGTGAACACAGAACCGATTTGATCATTTTATATTACGGTTAATATAAGAATTCAGCGTAATTCTATCACATTTGTTCAACTTACGTCGCTCCTACTTCAGATAGCGTACTGGGCTCGGCGGCATCTCAAAGCGCATGAAATGGCGAGTAAAATGCACTATTAAACTTCTAGGGTAGGGCAAACAGAGACCCGATTAGATCATTTTATATTATGGTTAATTTAAGAATTCAGCCAAATTCTATCACATTTGTTCAATTTACGTCGCTCCTATTTCAGATAGCGTACTGGGCTAGGCGGAATCTTAAAGCGCGTGGATTGGCGAGTAAAATGCACTATTAAACTTCTATGATAGGGCAATCAGAGACCCGATTAGATCATTTTATATTTTGGTTAATATAAGAATTCAGCGAAATTCTATCACAATTGTTCTATTTACGTCGCTCCAATTTCAGATAGCGTACTGGGCTAGGCGGAATCTTAAAGCGCGTGGATTGGCGAGTAAAATGCACTATTAAACTTCTATGATAAGGCAATCAGAGACCCGATTAGATCATTTTATATTTTGGTTAATATAAGAATTCAGGGAAATTCTATCACATTTGTTCAATTTACGTCGCTCCTATTTCAGATAGCGTATTGGGCTAAGCGGCATCTCAAAGCGCATGAAATGGCGAGTAAAATGCACTATTAATCTTCTAGGGTAGTGCAAACAGAGACCCGATAAGATGATTTTATATTATGGTTAACTTAAGAATTCAGCGAAACTGTATCATATTTGTTCAATTTACGTCGCTCCTATTTCAGATAGCGTATTGGGCTAAGCGGCATCTCAATGCGCAAGAAATGGCGAGTAAAATGCACTATTAAACTTCTAGGATAAGGCAAACAGGGACCCGATTAGATCATTTTATATTACGGTTAATATAAGAATTCAGTGTAATTCTATCACATTTGTTCAACTTACGTCGCTCCTATTTCAGATAGCGTACTGGGCTAGGCGGCATCTTAAAGCGCGTGGAATGGCGAGTAAAATGCACTACTAAACTTCTATGATAGGGCAATCAGAGTCCCGTTTAGATCATGTTATATTTTGTTTAATATAAGATTTCAGGGAAATTCTATCACATTTGTTCAATTTACGTCGCTCCTATTTCAGATAGCGTATTGGGCTAAGCGGCATCTCAAATCGCATGAAATGGCGAGTAAAATGCACTATTAAACTTCTAGGGTAAGGCAAACAGAGACCCGATTAGATCATTTTATATTATGGTTAATTTAAGAATTCAGCCACATTCTATCACATTTGTTCAATTTACGTCGCTCCTATTTCAGATAGCGTATTGGGCTAAGCGCCATCTCAAAGCGCATGAAATGGCGAGTAAAATACACTATTAAACTTCTAGGGTAGGGCAAACAGAGACCCGATTAGATCATTTTATATTATGGTTAATTTAAGAATTCAGCCAAATTCTATCACATTTGTTCAATTTGCGTCGCTCCTATTTCAGATAGCGTATTGGGCTAAGCGGCATCTCAAAGCGCATGAAATGGCGAGTAAAATGCACTGTTAAACTTCTAGGGTAGGGCAAACAGAGACCCGATTAGATCATTTTATATTATGGTTAATTTAAGAATTCAGCCAAATTCTATCACATTTGTTCAATTTACGTCGCTCCTATTGCAGATAGCGTATTGGGCTAAGCGGCATCTCAAAGCGCATGAAATGACGAGTGAAATGCGCTTGTAATCTTCTAGGGTAGGGCGAACAGAGACCCGATTAGATCATTTTATATTACGGTTAATATAAGAATTCAGCGTAATTCTATCACATTTGTTCAACATACGTCGCTCCTATTTCAGATAGTGTACTGGGCTAGGCGGCATCTTAAAGCACGTGGAAGGGCGAGTAAAATGCACTACTAAACTTCTATGATAGGGCAATCAGAGTCCCGTTTAGATCATTTTATATTTTGTTTAATATAAGATTTCTGGGAAATTCTATCACATTTGTTCAATTTACGTCGCTCCTATTTCAGATAGCGTATTGGGCTAAGCGGCATCTCAAAGCGCATGAAAGGGCGAGTAAAATGCACTATTAAACTTATAGGGTAGGGCAAACAGAGACCCGATTAGATCATATTACATTATGGTTAATTTACGAATTCAGCAAAATTCTATCACATTTGTTCAATTTACATCGCTCCTATTTCAGATATCGTATTGGGCTAAGCGGCAACTCAAAGCGCATGAAACGACGAGTGAAATGCAGTATTAAACTTCTAGGGTAGGGAGAACAGAGACCCGATTAGATCATTTTACATTAATGTTAATATAAGAATTCAGGGAAATTCTATCACATTTGTTCAATTTACGTCGCTCCTATTTCAGATAGCGTATTGGGCTAAGCGGCATCTCAAAGCGCATGAAATGACGAGTGAAAGGCACTCTTAAACTTCTAGGGTAGGGTGAACACAGAACCGATTAGATCATTTTATATTACGGTTAATATAAGAATTCAGCGTAATTCTATCACATTTGTTCAACTTACGTCGCTCCTACTTCAGATAGCGTACTGGGCTCGGCGGCATCTTAAAGCGCAAGAAATGGCGAGTAAAATGCACTATTAAGCTTCTAGGGTAGGGCAAACAGAGACCCGATAAGATGATTTTATATTTTGGTTAATATAAGAATTCAGCGAAATTCTATCACATTTGTTCAATTTACGTCGCTCCTATTTCAGATAGCGTACTGGGCTAGGCGGAATCTTAAAGCGCGTGGATTAGCGAGTAAAATGCACTATTAAACTTCTATGATAGGGCAATCAGAGACCCGATTAGATCATTTTACATTAAGGTTAATATAAGTATTCAGGGAAATTCTATCACATTTGTTCAATTTTCGTCGCTCGTATTTCAGATAGCGTATTGGGCTAAGCGGCATCTCAAAGCGCATGAAATGGCGAGTAAAATGCACTGTTAAACTTCTAGGGTAGGGCAAACAGAGACCCGATTAGATCATTTTATATTATGGTTAATTTAAGAATTCAGCCAAATTCTATCACATTTGTTCAATTTACGTCGCTACTATTTCAGATAGGGTATTGGGCTAAGCGCCATCTCAAAGCGCATGAAATGGCGAGTAAAATGCACTATTAAACTTCTAGGGTAGGGCAATCAGAGACCCGATTAGATCATTTTATATTTTGGTTAATATAAGAATTCAGCGAAATTCTATCACAATTGTTCTATTTACGTCGCTCCTATTTCAGATAGCGTATTGGGCTAAGCGGCATCTCAAAGCGCATGAAATGACGAGTGAAATGCACTATTAAACTTCTAGCGTAGGGCGAACAGAGACCCGATTAGATCATTTTACATTAAGGTTAATATAAGTATTCAGGGAAATTCTATCACATTTGTTCAATTTACGTCGCTCCTATTTCAGATAGCGTATTGGGCTAAGCGGTATCTCAAAGCGCATGAAATGGCGAGTAAAATGCACTGTTAAACTTCTAGGGTAGGGCAAACAGAGACCCGATTAGATCATTTTATATTATGGTTAATTTAAGAATTCAGCCGAATTCTATCACATTTGTTCAATTTACGTCGCTCCTATTGCAGATAGCGTATTGGGCTAAGCGGCATCTCAAAGCGCATGAAATGACGAGTGAAATGAGCTTGTAATCTTCTAAGGTAGGGCGAACAGAGACCCGATTAGATCATTTTATATTACGGTTAATATAAGAATTCAGCGTAATTCTATCACATTTGTTCAACATACGTCGCTCCTATTTCAGATAGTGTACTGGGCTAGGCGGCATCTTAAAGCACGTGGAAGGGCGAGTAAAATGCACTACTAAATTTCTATGATAGGGCAATCAGAGTCCCGTTTAGATCATTTTATATTTTGTTTAATATAAGATTTCAGGGAAATTCTATCACATTTGTTCAATTTACGTCGCTCCTATTTCAGATAGCGTATTGGGCTAAGCGCCATCTCAAAGCGCATGAAATGGCGAGTAAAATGCACTATTAAACTTCTAGGGTAGGGCAAACAGAGACCCGATTAGATCATTTTATATTATGGTTAATTTAAGAATTCAGCCAAATTCTATCACATTTGTTCAATTTACGTCGCTCCTATTTCAGATAGCGTACTGGGCTAGGCGGAATCTTAAAGCGCGTGGATTGGCGAGTAAAATGCACTATTAAACTTCTATGATAGGGCAATCAGAGACCCGATTAGATCATTTTACATTAAGGTTAATATAAGTATTCAGGGAAATTCTATCACATTTGTTCAATTTACGTCGCTCGTATTTCAGATAGCGTATTGGGCTAAGCGGCATCTCAAAGCGCATGAAATGGCGAGTAAAATGCACTGTTAAACTTCTGGGGTAGGGCAAACAGAGACCCGATTGGATCATTTTATATTATGGTTAATTTAAGAATTCAGCCAAATTCTATCACATTTGTTCAATTTACGTCGCTACTATTTCAGATAGCGTATTGGGCTAAGCGCCATCTCAAAGCGCATGAAATGGCGAGTAAAATGCACTATTAAACTTCTAGGGTAGGGCAAACAGAGACCCGATTAGATCATTTTATATTATGGTTAATTTAAGAATTCAGCCGAATTCTATCACATTTGTTCAATTTACGTCGCTCCTATTGCAGATAGCGTATTGGGCTAAGCGGCATCTCAAAGCGCATGAAATGACGAGTGAAATGCACTAGTAATCTTCTAGGGTAGGGCGAACAGAGACCCGATTAGATCACTTTATATTACGGTTAATTTAAGAATTCAGCCAAATTCTATCACATTTGTTCAACATACGTCGCTCCTATTTCAGATAGTGTACTGGGCTAGGCGGCATCTTAAAGCACGTGGAAGGGCGAGTAAAATGCACTACTAAACTTCTATGATAGGGCAATCGGAGTCCCGTTTAGATCATTTTATATTTTGTTTAATATAAGATTTCAGGGAAATTCTATCACATTTGTTCAATTTACGTCGCTCCTATGTCAGATAGCGTATTGGGCTAAGCGGCATCTCAAAGCGCATGAAATGGCGAGTAAAATGCACTATTAAACTTATAGGGTAGGGCAAACAGAGACCCGATTAGATCATATTATATTATGGTTAATTTACGAATTCAGCAAAATTCTATCACATTTGTTCAATTTACATCGCTCCTATTTCAGATATCGTATTGGGCTAAGCGGCAACTCAAAGCGCATGAAATGACGAGTGAAATGCAGTATTAAACTTCTAGGGTAGGGAGAACAGAGACCCGATTAGATCATTTTACATTAAGGTTAATATAAGAATTCAGGGAAATTCTATCACATTTGTTCAATTTACGTCGCTCCTATTTCAGATAGCGTATTGGGCTAAGCGGCATCTCAAAGCGCATGAAATGGCGAGTAAAATGCACTGTTAAACATCTAGGGTAGGGCAAACAGAGACCCGATTAGATCATTTTATATTATGGTTAATTTAAGAATTCAGCGTAATTCTATCACATTTGTTCAACTTACGTCGCTCCTATTTCAGATAGCGTACTGGGCTAGGCGGCATCTTAAAGCGCGTGGAATGGCGAGTAAAATGCACCACTAAACATCTATGATAGGGCAATCAGAGTCCCGTTTAGATCATTTTATATTTAGTTTAATATAAGATTTCAGGGAAATTCTATCACATTGGTTCAATTTACGTCGCTCCTATTTCAGATAGCGTATTGGGCTAAGCGGCATCTCAAATCGCATGAAATGGCGAGTAAAATGCACTATTAAACTTCTAGGGTAAGGCAAACAGAGACCCGATTAGATCATTTTATATTTTGGTTAATATAAGAATTCAGCGAAATTCTATCACAATTGTTCTATTTACGTCGCTCCTATTTCAGATAGCGTATTGGGCTAAGCGGCATCTCAAAGCGCATGAAATGACGAGTGAAATGCGCTTGTAATATTCTAGGGTAGGGCGAACAGAGACCCGATTAGATCATTTTATATTACGGTTAATGTAAGAATTCAGCGTAATTCTATCACATTTGTTCAACTTACGTCGCTCCTACTTCAGATAGCGTACTGGGCTCGGCGGCATCTTAAAGCGCAAGAAATGGCGAGTAAAATGCACTATTAAACTTCTAGGGTAGGGCAAACAGAGACCCGATAAGATGATTTTATATTATGGTTAATTTAAGAATTCAGCCAAATTCTATCACATTTGTTCAATTTACGTCGCTCCTATTTCAGATAGCGTATTGGGCTAAGCGCCATCTCAAAGCGCATGAAATGGCGAGTAAAATGCACTATTAAACTTCTAGGGTAGGGCAAACAGAGACCCGATTAGATCATTTTATTTTATGGTTAATTTAAGAATTCTGCCAAATTCTATCACATTTGTTCAATTTACGTCGCTCCTATTTCAGATAGCGTACTGGGCTAGGCGGAATCTTAAAGCGCGTGGATTGTCGAGTAAAATGCACTATTAAACTTCTATGATAGGGCAATCAGAGACCCGATTAGATCATTTTACATTAAGGTTAATATAAGTATTCAGGGAAATTCTATCACATTTGTTCAATTTACGTCGCTCCTATGTCAGATAGCGTATTGGGCTAAGCGGCATCTCAAAGCGCATGAAATGGCGAGTAAAATGCACTATTAAACTTATAGGGTAGGGCAAACAGAGACCCGATTAGATCATATTATATTATGGTTAATTTACGAATTCAGCAAAATTCTATCACATTTGTTCAATTTACATCGCTCCTATTTCAGATATCGTATTGGGCTAAGCGGCAACTCAAAGCGCATGAAATGACGAGTGAAATGCAGTATTAAACTTCTAGGGTAGGGAGAACAGAGACCCGATTAGATCATTTTACATTAAGGTTAATATAAGAATTCAGCGTAATTCTATCACATTTGTTCAACTTACGTCGCTCCTATTTCAGATAGCGTACTGGGCTAGGCGGCACCTTAAAGCGCGTGGAATGGCGAGTAAAATGCACTACTAAACTTCTATGATAGGGCAATCAGATACCCGTTTAGATCATTTTATATTTTGTTTAATATAAGATTTCAGGGAAATTCTATCACATTGGTTCAATTTACGTCGCTCCTATTTCAGATAGCGTATTGGGCTAAGCGGCATCTCAAATCGCATGAAATGGCGAGTAAAATGCACTATTAAACTTCTAGGGTAAGGCAAACAGAGACCCGATTAGATCATTTTACATTAAGGTTAATATAAGTATTCAGGGAAATTCTATCACATTTGTTCAATTTCCGTCGCTCCTATTGCAGATAGCGTATTGGGCTAAGCGGCATCTCAAAGCGCATGAAATGGCGAGTACAATGCACTGTTAAACTTCTAGGGTAGGGCAAACAGAGACCCGATTAGATCATTTTATATTATGGTTAATTTAAGAATTCAGCCAAATTCTATCACATTTGTTCAATTTACGTCGCTCCTATTGCAGATAGCGTATTGGGCTAAGCGGCATCTCAAAGCGCATGAAATGACGAGTGAAATGCGCTTGTAATCTTCTAGGGTAGGGCGAACAGAGACCCGATTAGATCATTTTATATTACGGTTAATATAAGAATTCAGCGTAATTCTATCACATTTGTTCAACATACGTCGCTCCTATTTGAGATAGTGTACTGGGCTAGGCGGCATCTTAAAGCACGTGGAAGGGCGAGTAAAATGCACTACTAAACTTCTATGATAGGGCAATCAGAGTCCCGTTTAGATCATTTTATATTTTGTTTAATATAAGATTTCAGGGAAATTCTATCACATTTGCTCAATTTACGTCGCTCCTATTTCAGATAGCGTATTGGGCTAAGCGCCAACTCAAACCGCATGAAATGGCGAGTAAAATGCACTATTAAACTTCTAGGGTAGGGCAAACAGAGACCCGATTAGATCATTTTATATTATGGTTAATTTAAGAATTCAGCCAAATTCTATCACATTTGTTCAATTTACGTCGCTCCTATTTCAGATAGCGTACTGGGCTAGGCGGAATCTTAAAGCGCGTGGATTGGCGAGTAAAATGCACTATTAAACTTCTATGATAGGGCAATCAGAGACCCGATTAGATCATTTTACATTAAGGTTAATATAAGTATTCAGGGAAATTCTATCACATTTGTTCAATTTACGTCGCTCGTATTTCAGATAGCGTATTGGGATAAGCGGCATCTCAAAGCGCATGAAATGGCGAGTAGAATGCACTGTTAAACTTCTAGGGTAGGGCAAACAGAGACCCGATTAGATCATTTTATATTATGGTTAATTTAAGTATTCAGCCAAATTCTATTACATTTGTTCAATTTACGTCGCTACTATTTCAGATAGCGTATTGGGCTAAGCGCCATCTCAAAGCGCATGAAATGGCGAGTAAAATGCACTATTAAACTTCTAGGGTAGGGCAAACAGAGACCCGATTAGATCATTTTATATTATGGTTAATTTAAGAATTCAGCCAAATTCTATCACATTTGTTCAATTTACGTCGCTCCTATTTCAGATAGCGTACTGGGCTAGGCGGAATCTTAAAGCGCGTGGATTGGCGAGTAGAATGCACTATTAAACTTCTATGATAGGGCAATCAGAGACCCGATTAGATCATTTTATATTTTGGTTAATATAAGAATTCAGCGAAATTCTATCACAATTGTTCTATTTACGTCGCTCCTATTTCGGATAGCGTATTGGGCTAAGCGGCATCTCAAAGCGCATGAAATGGCGAGTGAAATGCACTATTACACTTCTAGGGTAGGGCAAACGGAGACCCGATTAGATCATTTTATATTATGGTTAATTTAAGAATTCAACCAAATTCTATCACATTTGTTCAACTTACGTCGCTCCTATTTCAGATAGCGTACTGGGCTAGGCGGAATCTTAAAGCGCGTGGATTGGCGAGTAAAATGCACTATTAAACTTCTATGATAGGGCAATCGGAGACCCGATTAGATCATTTTACATTAAGGTTAATATAAGTATTCAGGGAAATTCTATCACATTTGTTCAATTTACGTCGCTCGTATTTCAGATAGCGTATTGGGCTAAGCGGCATCTCAAAGCGCATGAAATGGCGAGTAGAATGCACTGTTAAACTTCTAGGGTAGGGCAAACAGAGACCCGATTAGATCATTTTACATTATGGTTAATTTAAGTATTCAGCCAAATTCTATTACATTTGTTCAATTTACGTCGCTCCTATTTCAGATAGCGAATTGGTCTAAGCGGCACCTCAAAGCGCATGAAATGTCGAGTGCAATGCACCATTAAACTTCTGGGGTAGGGCGAACTGTGACCCGATTAGATCATTTTACAATATGGTTAATATAAGAACTCAGTGAAATTCTGTCACATTTGTTCAATTTACGTCGCTCCTATTCAGATAGCGTACTGGGCTAGGCGCAATCTTAAAGCGCGTGGAATGGCCAGTAAAATGCACTATTAAGCTTTTATGATAGGGCAATCAGAGACCCGATTAGATCATTTTATATTTTGGTTAATATAAGAATTCAGCGAAATTCTATCACATTTGTTCAATTTACGTCGTTCCTATTTCGGATAGCGTACTGAGCTAGGCATCTCAAAGCGCATGAAATGGCGAGTAAAATGCACTATTAAACTTCTAGGGTAGGGCAAACAGAGACCCGATTAGATCATTTTATATTATGGTTAATTTAAGAATTCAGCGAAATTCTATCACATTTGTTCAATTTACGTCGCACCTATCTCATATAGCGTATTGGGCTATGCGGCATCTCAAAGCGCATGAAACGGCGAGTAAAATGCACTATTAATCTTCTAGAGTAGGGCGAACAGAGACCCGATTAGATCATTTTACATTAAGGTTAATATAAGAATTCAGCGAGATTCTGTCACATTTGTTCAATTTACGTTGCTGATATTTCAGATAGCGTATTGGGCTAAGCGGCATCTCAGAGCGCAAGAAATGGCGAGTAAAATGCACCATTAAACTTCTAGGGTAGGGCAAACAGAGACCCGATTAGATCATTTTATATTACGGTTAATATAAGAATTCAGCGTAATACTTTCACATTTGTTCAACTTACGTCGCTCCTATTTCAGATAGCTTATTGGGCTAAGCGGCATCTCAAAGGGCATGAAATGACGAGTGAAATGCACAATTAAACTTCTAGGGTAGGGCGAACGAAGACCCGATTAGATCATTTTACATTAAGGTTAATATAAGGATTCGACGAAATTCTATCACATTTGTTCAATTTACGTCGCTCCTATGGCAGATAGCGTATTGGGCTAAGCGGCATCTCAAAGCGCATGAAATGACGAGTGAAATGCACTATTAAACTTCTATGATAGGGCAATCAGAGACCCGATTAGATCATTTTATATTACGGTTAATATAAGAATTCAGCGTAATACTTTCACATTTGTTCAACTTACGTCGCTCCTATTTCAGATAGCTTATTGGGCTAAGCGGCATCTCAAAGGGCATGAAATGACGAGTGAAATGCACAATTAAACTTCTAGGGTAGGGCGAACAAAGACCCGATTAGATCATTTTACATTAAGGTTAATATAAGGATTCGACGAAATTCTATCACATTTGTTCAATTTACGTCGCTCCTATTGCAGATAGCGTATTGGGCTAAGTGGCATCTCAAAGCGCATGAAATGACGAGTGAAATGCACTATTAAACTTCTATGATAAGGCAATCAGAGACCCGATTATATCATTTTATATTACGGTTAATATAAGAATTCAGCGTAATACTTTCACATTTGTTCAATTTACGTTGCTCCTATTTCTGATAGCGTATTGGGCTAAGCGGCATCTCAAAGCGCATGAAATGACGAGTGAAATGCACTATAAAACTTCTAGGGTTGGGCGAACAAAGACACGATTAGAACATTTTACGTTAATGTTAATATAAGAATTCAGGGAAATTCTATCACATTTGTTCGATTTACGTCGCTCCTATTTCAGATAGCGTATTGGGCTAACCGGCATCTCAACTCGCATGAAATGCCGAGTAAAATGCACAATTAAACTTCTAGGGTGAGGCAAACAGAGACCCGATTAGATCATTTTATATTACGGTTAATATAAGAATTGAGCGTAATTCTATGACATTTGTTCAACTCACGTCGCTCCTATTTCAGATAGCGTACTGGGCTAGGTGGCATCTTAAAGCGCGTGGAAGGGCAAGCAAAATGCACTGCTAAACTTCTATGATAGGGCGAACAAAGACCCGATTAGATCATTTTACATTAAGGTTAATATAAGGATTCGGCGAAATTCTATCACATTTGTTCAATTTACGTCGCTCCTATTGCAGATAGCGTATTGGGCTAAGCGGCATCTCAAAGCGCATGAAATGGCGAGTAAAATGCACTATTAAACTTCTAGGGTAGGGCAATCAGAAACCCGATTAGATCATTTAATATTTTGGTTAATATAAGAATTCGGCGAAATTCTATCACATTTGTTCAATCTACGTCGCTTCTATTGCAGATAGCGTATTGGGCTATGCGGCATCTCAAAGCGCATGAAATGGCGAGTAAAATGCACTACTAAACTTCTATGATAGGGCAATCAGAGAGCCGATTAGATCATTTTATATTTTGGTTAATATAAGAATTCAGCGTAATTCTATCACATTTATTCAATTTACGTCGCTCCTATTTCAGATAGTGTATTGGGCTAAGCGGCATCTGAAAACGCATGAAATGACGAGTGAAAGGCACTATTAAACTTCTAGGGTAGGGCGAACAGAGACCCGATTAGATCATTTTACATTAAGGTTAATATAAGAATTCAGGGAAATTCTATCACATTTGTTCAATTTACGTCGCTCCTATTTCAGATAGCGTATTGGGGTAAGCGCCATCTCAAAGCGCATGAAATGTCGAGCAAAATGCACTATTAAACTTCCAGGGTAGGGCAAACAGAGCCCCGATTAGATCATTTTATATTACGGTTAATATAAGGATTCAGGGAAATTCTATCACATTTGTTCAATTTACGTCGCTCCTATTTCAGATAGCGTATTGGGCTAAGCGGCATCTCAAACCGCATGAAATGGCGAGTAAAATGCACTGTTAAACTTCTAGGGTAGGGCAAACAGAGACCCGATTAGAGCATTTCATATTATGGTTTATTTAAGAATTCAGAAAAATTCTATCACATTTGTTCAATTTACGTCGCTCCTATTTCAGATAGCTTATTGGGCTAAGCGGCATCTCAAAGCGCATGAAATGACGAGTGAAATGCACTATTAATCTTCTAGAGTAGGGCGAACAGAGACCCGATTAGATCATTTTACATTAAGGTTAATATAAGAATTCAGCGAGATTCTGTCACATTTGTTCAATTTACGTTGCTGATATTTCAGATAGCGTATTGGGCTAAGCGGCATCTCAGAGCGCAAGAAATGGCGAGTAAAATGCACCATTAAACTTCTAGGGTAGGGCAAACAGAGACCCGATTAGATCATTTTATGTTATGGTTAATTTAAGAATTCAGCGAAATTCTATCACATTTGTTCAATTTACGTCGCTCCTATGGCAGATAGCGTATTGGGCTAAGCGGCATCTCAAAGCGCATGAAATGGCGAGTGAAATGCACTATTAAACTTCTATGATAGGGCAATCAGAGACCCGATTAGATCATTTTATATTACGGTTAATATAAGAATTCAGCGTAATACTTTCACATTTGTTCAACTTACGTCGCTCCTATTTCAGATAGCTTATTGGGCTAAGCGGCATCTCAAAGCGCATGAAATGACGAGTGAAATGCACAATTAAACTTCTAGGGTAGGGCGAACAAAGACCCGATTAGATCATTTTACATTAAGGTTAATATAAGGATTCGGCGAAATTCTATCACATTTGTTCAATTTACGTCGCTCCTATTGCAGATAGCGTATTGGGCTAAGTGGCATCTCAAAGCGCATGAAATGACGAGTGAAATGCACTATTAAACTTCTATGATAAGGCAATCAGAGACCCGATTATATCATTTTATATTACGGTTAATATAAGAATTCAGCGTAATACTTTCACATTTGTTCAATTTACGTTGCTCCTATTTCTGATAGCGTATTGGGCTAAGCGGCATCTCAAAGCGCATGAAATGACGAGTGAAATGCACTATAAAACTTCTAGGGTTGGGCGAACAAAGACACGATTAGAACATTTTACGTTAATGTTAATATAAGAATTCAGGGAAATTCTATCACATTTGTTCGATTTACGTCGCTCCTATTTCAGATAGCGTATTGGGCTAAGCGCCATCTCAAAGCGCCTGAAATGGCGAGTAAAATGCACTATTAAACTTATAGGGTAGGGCAAACAGAGACCCGATTAGATCATTTTATATTATGGTTAATTTAAGAATTCAGCCAAATTCTATCACATTTGTTCAATTTACGTCGCCCCAATTTCAGATAGCGTATTGGGCTAACCGGCATCTCAACTCGCATGAAATGCCGAGTAAAATGCACAATTAAACTTCTTGGGTGAGGCAAACAGAGACCCGATTAGATCATTTTATATTACGGTTAATATAAGAATTGAGCGCAATTCTATGACATTTGTTCAACTCACGTCGCTCCTATTTCAGATAGCGTACTGGGCTAGGTGGCATCTTAAAGCGCGTGGAAGGGCGAGCAAAATGCACTGCTAAACTTCTATGATAGGGCGAACAAAGACCCGATTAGATCATTTTACATTAAGGTTAATATAAGGATTCGGCGAAATTCTATCACATTTGTTCAATTTACGTCGCTCCTATTGCAGATAGCGTATTGGGCTAAGCGGCATCTCAAAGCGCATGAAATGGCGAGTAAAATGCACTATTAAACTTCTAGGGTAAGGCAAACAGAGACCCGATTAGATCATTTTATATTAGGGTTAATATAAGAATTCAGCGTAATTCTATCACATTTGTTCAACATACGTCGCTCCTATTTCAGATAGTGTACTGGGCTAGGCGGCATCTTAAAGCGCGTGGAAGAGCGAGTAAAATGCACTACTAAACTTCTATGATAGGGCAATCAGAGACCCGATTAGATCATTTTATATTTTGGTTAATATAAGAATTCAGCGAAATTCTATCACATTTGTTCAATTTACGTTGCTCCTATTTCAGATAGCTTATTGGGCTAAGCGGCATCTCAAAGCGCATGAAATGGCGAGTGAAATGCACTATTAATCTTCTAGAATAGGGCGAACAGAGACCCGATTAGATCATTTTACATTAAGGTTAATATAAGAATTCAGCGAAATTCTATCACATTTGTTCAATTTACGTCGCTCCTATTTCAGATAGCGTATTGGGCTAAGCGGCATCACAAAGCGCATGAAATGGCGAGTAAAATGCACTATTAAACTTCTAGGGTAGGGCAATCGGAGACCCGATTAGATCATTTTATATTTTGGTTAATATAAGAATTCTGCGAAATTCTATCACATTTGTTCAATTTACGTCGCTCCTGTTTCAGATAGCGTATTGGGCTAAGCGGCATCTCAAAGCGCATGAAATGACGAATAAAATGCACAATTAAGCTTCTGCGCTAGGGCGAACAGAGGCCCGATTAGATCATTTTACATTATGGTTAATAAAAGAATTCAGCGAAATTCTATCACATTTGATCAATTTA
Organism: Macropis europaea; assembly: GCA_916610135.2. Classification (NCBI taxonomy): domain Eukaryota; kingdom Metazoa; phylum Arthropoda; class Insecta; order Hymenoptera; family Melittidae; genus Macropis; species Macropis europaea. Next base: position 95,996 of record CAKAJE020000958.1, on the reverse strand, counting down.
CATCGCTCCTATTTCAGATAGCGTATTGGGCTAAGCGGCATCTCAAAGCGCATGAAATGACGAGTAAAATGCACTATTAAACTTCTAGGGTAGGGCAAACAGAGACCCCATTAGATCATTTTATATTATGGTTAATTTAAGAATTCAGCGAAATTCTATCAAATTTGTTCAATTTACGTCGCTCCTGTTTCAGATAGCGTATTGGGCTAAGCGGCATCTCAAAGCGCATGAAATGGCGAGTAAAATGCACTGTTGAACTTCTAGGGTAGGGCAAACAGAGACCCGATTAGATCATTTCATATTATCGTATATTTAAGAATTCAGAAAAATTCTATTACATTTGTTCAATTTACGTCGCTCCTATTTCAGATAGCTCATTGGGCTAAGCGGCATCTCAAAGCGCATGAAATGACGAGTGAAATGCACTATTAATCTTCTAGGGTATAGCGAACAGAGACCCGATTAGATCATTTTACATTAAGGTTAATATAAGAATTCAGCGAGATTCTCTCACATTTGTTCAATTTACGTCGCTGATATTTCAGATAGCGTATTGGGCTAAGCGGCATCTCAAAGCGCAAGAAATGGCGAGTAAAATGCACTATTAAACTTCTATGGTTGGGCGACCAGAGACCCGATTAGATCATTTTATATTATGGTTAATATAAGGATTCGGCGAAATTCTATCACATTTGTTCAATTTACGTCGCTCGTATTGCAGATAGCGTATTGGGCTAAGCGGCATCTCAAAGCGCATGAAATGGCTAGTAAAATGCACTATTAAACTTCTAGGGTAAGGCAAACAGAGACCCGATTAGATCACTTTATATTAGGGTTAATATAAGAATTCAGCGTAATTCTATCACATTTGTTCAACATACGTCGCTCCTATTTCAGATAGTGTACTGGGCTAGGCGGCATCTTAAAGCGCGTGGAAGGACGAGTAAAATGCACTACTAAACTTCTATGATAGGGCAATCAGAGACCCGATTAGATCATTTTATATTTTGGTTAATATAAGAATTCAGCGAAATTCTATCACATTTGTTCAATTTACGTCGCTCCTATTGCAGATAGCGTATTGGGCTAAGCGGCATCTCAGAGCGCCTGAAATGGCGAGTAAAATGCACTATTAAACTTATAGGGTAGGGCAAACAGAGACCCGATTAGATCATTTTATATTATGGTTAATTTAAGAATTCAGCCAAATTCTATCACATTTGTTCAATTTACGTCGCCCCAATTTCAGATAGCGTATTGGGCTAACCGGCATCTCAACTCGCATGAAATGCCGAGTAAAATGCACAATTAAACTTCTAGGGTGAGGCAAACAGAGACCCGATTAGATCATTTTATATTACGGTTAATATAAGAATTGAGCGTAATTCTATGACATTTGTTCAACTCACGTCGCTCCTATTTCAGATAGCGTACTGGGCTAGGTGGCATCTTAAAGCGCGTGGAAGGGCAAGCAAAATGCACTGCTAAACTTCTATGATAGGGCGAACAAAGACCCGATTAGATCATTTTACATTAAGGTTAATATAAGGATTCGGCGAAATTCTATCACATTTGTTCAATTTACGTCGCTCCTATTGCAGATAGCGTATTGGGCTAAGCGGCATCTCAAAGCGCATGAAATGGCGAGTAAAATGCACTATTAAACTTCTAGGGTAGGGCAATCAGAGACCCGATTAGATCATTTAATATTTTGGTTAATATAAGAATTCGGCGAAATTCTATCACATTTGTTCAATCTACGTCGCTTCTATTGCAGATAGCGTATTGGGCTATGCGGCATCTCAAAGCGCATGAAATGGCGAGTAAAATACACTACTAAACTTCTATGATAGGGCAATCAGAGAGCCGATTAGATCATTTTATATTTTGGTTAATATAAGATTCAGCGTAATTCTATCACATTTGTTCAATTTACGTCGCTCCTATTTCAGATAGTGTATTGGGCTAAGCGGCATCTGAAAACGCATGAAATGACGAGTGAAAGGCACTATTAAACTTCTAGGGTAGGGCGAACAGAGACCCGATTAGATCATTTTACATTAAGGTTAATATAAGAATTCAGGGAAATTCTATCACATTTGTTCAATTTACGTCGCTCCTATTTCAGATAGCGTATTGGGGTAAGCGCCATCTCAAAGCGCATGAAATGTCGAGCAAAATGCACTATTAAACTTCCAGGGTAGGGCAAACAGAGCCCCGATTAGATCATTTTATATTACGGTTAATATAAGAATTCAGGGAAATTCTATCACATTTGTTCAATTTACGTCGCTCCTATTTCAGATAGCGTATTGGGCTAAGCGGCATCTCAAACCGCATGAAATGGCGAGTAAAATGCACTGTTAAACTTCTAGGGTAGGGCAAACAGAGACCCGATTAGAGCATTTCATATTATGGTTTATTTAAGAATTCAGAAAAATTCTATCACATTTGTTCAATTTACGTCGCTCCTATTTCAGATAGCTTATTGGGCTAAGCGGCATCTCAAAGCGCATGAAATGACGAGTGAAATGCACTATTAATCTTCTAGAGTAGGGCGAACAGAGACCCGATTAGATCATTTTACATTAAGGTTAATATAAGAATTCAGCGAGATTCTGTCACATTTGTTCAATTTACGTTGCTGATATTTCAGATAGCGTATTGGGCTAAGCGGCATCTCAGAGCGCAAGAAATGGCGAGTAAAATGCACCATTAAGCTTCTAGGGTAGCGCAAACAGAGACCCGATTAGATCATTTTATGTTATGGTTAATTTAAGAATTCAGCGAAATTCTATCACATTTGTTCAATTTACGTCGCTCCTATGGCAGATAGCGTATTGGGCTAAGCGGCATCTCAAAGCGCATGAAATGACGAGTGAAATGCACTATTAAACTTCTATGATAGGGCAATCAGAGACCCGATTAGATCATTTTATATTACGGTTAATATAAGAATTCAGCGTAATACTTTCACATTTGTTCAACTTACGTCGCTCCTATTTCAGATAGCTTATTGGGCTAAGCGGCATCTCAAAGCGCATGAAATGACGAGTGAAATGCACAATTAAACTTCTAGGGTAGGGCGAACAAAGACCCGATTAGATCATTTTACATTAAGGTTAATATAAGGATTCGGCGAAATTCTATCACATTTGTTCAATTTACGTCGCTCCTATTGCAGATAGCGTATTGGGCTAAGTGGCATCTCAAAGCGCATGAAATGACGAGTGAAATGCACTATTAAACTTCTATGATAAGGCAATCAGAGACCCGATTATATCATTTTATATTACGGTTAATATAAGAATTCAGCGTAATACTTTCACATTTGTTCAATTTACGTTGCTCCTATTTCTGATAGCGTATTGGGCTAAGCGGCATCTCAAAGCGCATGAAATGACGAGTGAAATGCACTATAAAACTTCTAGGGTTGGGCGAACAAAGACACGATTAGAACATTTTACGTTAATGTTAATATAAGAATTCAGGGAAATTCTATCACATTTGTTCGATTTACGTCGCTCCTATTTCAGATAGCGTATTGGGCTAAGCGCCATCTCAAAGCGCCTGAAATGGCGAGTAAAATGCACTATTAAACTTATAGGGTAGGGCAAACAGAGACCCGATTAGATCATTTTATATTATGGTTAATTTAAGAATTCAGCCAAATTCTATCACATTTGTTCAATTTACGTCGCCCCAATTTCAGATAGCGTATTGGGCTAACCGGCATCTCAACTCGCATGAAATGCCGAGTAAAATGCACAATTAAACTTCTTGGGTGAGGCAAACAGAGACCCGATTAGATCATTTTATGTTACGGTTAATATAAGAATTGAGCGTAATTCTATGACATTTGTTCAACTCACGTCGCTCCTATTTCAGATAGCGTACTGGGCTAGGTGGCATCTTAAAGCGCGTGGAAGGGCGAGTAAAATGCACTATTAAACTTCTATGGTTGGGCGACCAGAGACCCGATTAGATCATTTTATATTATGGTTAATATAAGGATTCGGCGAAATTCTATCACATTTGTTCAATTTACGTCGCTCCTATTGCAGATAGCGTATTGGGCTAAGCGGCATCTCAAAGCGCATGAAATGGCGAGTAAAATGCACTATTAAACTTCTAGGGTAGGGCAAACAGAGACCCGATTAGATTATTTTATATTATGATTAATTTAAGAAGTCAGCAAAATTCTATCACATTTGTTCAATTTACGTCGTTCCTATTTCAGATAGCGTACTGGGCTAGGCGTCAGCTTAAAGCGCGTGGAATGGCGAGTACAATGCACTATTAAACTTCTATGATAGGGCAATCAGAAACCCGATTAGATCATTTTATAATTTGGTTATTATAAGAATTCAGCGAAATTCTATCACATTTCTTCAATTGACGTCTCTCCTATTTCAGATAGCGCAGTGTGCTAAGCGGCATCTCAAAGCGCATGAAATGATGAGTGAAAGGCACTATTAAACTTCTATGATAGGGCAATCAGAGACCCGATTAGATCATTTTATATTTGGTTAATTTAATAATTCAGCAAAATTCTATCACATTTGTTCAATTTACGTCGTTCCTATTTCAGATAGCGTACTGGGCTAGGCGGCATATTCAAGGGCGTGGAAGGGCGAGTAAAATGCACGACTAAACATCTATGATAGGGCAATCAGAGACCCGATTAGATCATTTTATATTTTGTTTAATATAAGATTTCAGGGAAATTCTATCACATTTTTTTCAATTTACGTCGCTCCTATTTCAGATAGCGTATTGGGCTAAGCGGCATCTCAAAGCGCATGGAACGTCCAATAGAATGCACTATTAATCTTCTAGGCTAGGGCAAACAGAGACCCGATTAGATCATTTTACATTAAGGTTAATATAAGTATTCAGGGAAATTCTATCACATTTGTTCAATTTACGTCGCCCCTATTTCAGATAGCGTATTGGGCTAAGCGGCATCTCAAAGCGCATGAAATGGCGAGCAAAATGCACTATTAATCTTCTAGGGTAGGGCAAACAGAGACCCGATTAGATCATTTTGTATTACCGTTAATTTATGAATTCAGCAAAATTCTACCACATTTGTTCAATTTACGTCGCTCCTATTTCAGATAGCGTACTGGGCTAGGTGGCATCTTAAAGCGCGTGGAATGGCGAGTAAAATGCACTGTTAAACTTCTATGATAGGACAATCAGGGACCCGATCAGATCATTTTATATTTTGGTTAATATAAGAATTCAAGGAAATTCTATCACATTTGTTCAATTTACGTCGCTCCTATTTCAGATAGCGTATTCGGCTAAGCGGCATCTCAAAGCGCATGAAATGATGAGTGAAATGCACTATTAAACTTCTATGATAGGGCAATCAGAGACCCGATTAGATCATTTTATATTTTGTTTAATATAAGATTTCAGGGAAATTCTATCACATTTGTTCAATTTACGTCGCTCCTATTTCAGATAGCGTATTGGGGCTAAGCGGCATCTCAAAGCGCATGGAACGTCCAATAAAATGCACTATTAATCTACTAGGCTAGGGCAAACAGAGACCCGATTAGATCATTTTACATTAAGGTTAATATAAGAATTCAGGGAAATTCTATCACATTTGTTCAATTTACGTCGCCCCTATTACAGATAGCGTATTGGGCTAAGCGGCATCTCAAAGAGCATGAAATGGCGAGCAAAATGCACTATTAAACTTCTAGGGTAGGGCAAACAGAGACCCGATTAGATCATTTTGTATTCCCGTTAATTTATGAATTCAGCAAAATTCTATCACATTTGTTCAATTTACGTCGCTCCTATTTCAGATAGCGTATTGGGCTAGGCGGCATCTTAAAGCGCGTGGAATGGCGAGTAAAATGCACTATTAAACTTCTATGATAGGGCAATCAGGGACCCGATCAGATCATTTTATACTTTGGTTAATATAAGAATTCAATGAAATTCTATCACATTTGTTCAATTTACGTCGCTCCTATTTCAGGTAGCGTATTAGGCTAAGCGGCATCTCAATGCGCATGAAATGGCGAGTAAAATGCACTATCAAACTTCTAGGGTAATGCAAAGAGAGACCCGATTAGATCATTTTATATTACGGTTAATATAAGAATTAAGCGTATTTCTATCACATTTGTTCAATTTACGTCACTCCTATTTCAGATAGCCTACTGGGCTAGCCGGCATCTTAAATCGCGTGGAATAGCGAGTGAAATGCACTATTAAACTTCTAGGGTAGGGCGAACAGAGACCCGATTAGATCATTTTACATTAAGGTTAATATAAGAATTCAGCGAAATTCTATCACATTTGTTCAATTTACGTCGCCCCTATTACAGATAGCGTATTGGGCTAAGCGGCATCTCAAAGAGCATGAAATGGCGAGCAAAATGCACTATTAAACTTCTAGGGTAGGGCAAACAGAGACCCGATTAGATCATTTTGTATTCCCGTTAATTTATGAATTCAGCAAAATTCTATCACATTTGTTCAATTTACGTCGCTCCTATTTCAGATAGCGTATTGGGCTAGGCGGCATCTTAAAGCGCGTGGAATGGCGAGTAAAATGCACTATTAAACTTCTATGATAGGGCAATCAGGGACCCGATCAGATCATTTTATATTTTGGTTAATATAAGAATTCAATGAAATTCTATCACATTTGTTCAATTTACGTCGCTCCTATTTCAGATAGCGTATTAGGCTAAGCGGCATCTCAATGCGCATGAAATGGCGAGTAAAATGCACTATCAAACTTCTAGGGTAATGCAAAGAGAGACCCGATTAGATCATTTTATATTACGGTTAATATAAGAATTAAGCGTATTTCTATCACATTTGTTCAATTTACGTCACTCCTATTTCAGATAGCCTACTGGGCTAGCCGGCATCTGAAAGCGCATGAAATGGCGAGTAAAATGCACTATTAAACTTCTAGGGTAGGGCAAACAGAGACCCGATTAGATCATTTTATATTATGGTTAATTTAAGAATTCAGCGAAATTCTATCACATTTGTTCAATTTACGTCGCTCCTATTTCAGATAGCGTATTGGGCTAAGCGGCATCTCAAAGCGCATGAAATGACGAGTGAAATGCACTATAAAACTTCTAGGGTAGGGCGAACAAAGACACGATTAGAACATTTTACGTTAATGTTAATATAAGAATTCAGGGAAATTCTATCACATTTGTTCGATTTACGTCGCTCCTATTTCAGATAGCGTATTGGGCTAAGCGCCATCTCAAAGCGCCTGAAATGGCGAGTAAAATGCACTATTAAACTTATAGGGTAGGGCAAACAGAGACCCGATTAGATCATTTTATATTATGGTTAATTTAAGAATTCAGCCAAATTCTATCACATTTGTTCAATTTACGTCGCCCCAATTTCAGGTAGCGTATTGGGCTAACCGGCATCTCAACTCGCATGAAATGCCGAGTAAAATGCACAATTAAACTTCTAGGGTGAGGCAAACAGAGACCCGATTAGATCATTTTATATTACGGTTAATATAAGAATTCAGCGTAATTCTATGACATTTGTTCAACTCACGTCGCTCCTATTTCAGATAGCGTACTGGGCTAGGTGGCATCTTAAAGCGCGTGGAAGGGCGAGCAAAATGCACTGCTAAACTTCTATGATAGGGCGAACAAAGACCCGATTAGATCATTTTACATTAAGGTTAATATAAGGATTCGGCGAAATTCTATCACATTTGTTCAATTTACGTCGCTCCTATTGCAGATAGCGTATTGGGCTAAGCGGCATCTCAAAGCGCATGAAATGGCGAGTAAAATGCACTATTAAACTTCTAGGGTAGGGCAAACAGAGACCCGATTAGATTATTTTATATTATGATTAATTTAAGAAGTCAGCAAAATTCTATCACATTTGTTCAATTTACGTCGTTCCTATTTCAGATAGCGTACTGGGCTAGGCGGCATCTTAAAGCGCGTGGAAAGGCGAGTAAAATGCACTATTAAACTTTTATGATAGGGCAATCAGAGACCCGATTAGATCATTTTATATTAGGGTTAATATAAGAATTCAGCGTAATTCTGTCACATTTGTTCAACTTACGTCGCTCCTATTTCAGATAGCGCACTGGGCTAGGCGGCATCTTAAAGCGCGTGGAATGTCGAGTAAAATGCACTACTAAACTACTATGATAGGGCAATCAGAGACCCGTTTAGGTCATTTTATATTTTGGTTAATATAAGAATTCAGCGAAATTCTATCACATTTGTTCAATTTACGTCGCTCCTATTTCAGATAGCGTACTGGGCTAGGCGTCAGCTTAAAGCGCGTGGAATGGCGAGTACAATGCACTATTAAACTTCTATGATAGGGCAATCAGAAACCCGATTAGATCATTTTATAATTTGGTTATTATAAGAATTCAGCGAAATTCTATCACATTTCTTCAATTGACGTCTCTCCTATTTCAGATAGCGCAGTGTGCTAAGCGGCATCTCAAAGCGCATGAAATGATGAGTGAAAGGCACTATTAAACTTCTATGATAGGGCAATCAGAGACCCGATTAGATCATTTTATATTTTGGTTAATTTAATAATTCAGCAAAATTCTATCACATTTGTTCAATTTACGTCGTTCCTATTTCAGATAGCGTACTGGGCTAGGCGGCATATTCAAGGGCGTGGAAGGGCGAGTAAAATGCACGACTAAACATCTATGATAGGGCAATCAGAGACCCGATTAGATCATTTTATATTTTGTTTAATATAAGATTTCAGGGAAATTCTATCACATTTGTTCAATTTACGTCGCTCCTATTTCAGATAGCGTATTGGGCTAAGCGGCATCTCAAAGCGCATGGAACGTCCAATAGAATGCACTATTAATCTTCTAGGCTAGGGCAAACAGAGACCCGATTAGATCATTTTACATTAAGGTTAATATAAGAATTCAGGGAAATTCTATCACATTTGTTCAATTTACGTCGCCCCTATTTCAGATAGCGTATTGGGCTAAGCGGCATCTCAAAGCGCATGAAATGGCGAGCAAAATGCACTATTAATCTTCTAGGGTAGGGCAAACAGCGACCCGATTAGATCATTTTGTATTACCGTTAATTTATGAATTCAGCAAAATTCTACCACATTTGTTCAATTTACGTCGCTCCTATTTCAGATAGCGTACTGGGCTAGGTGGCATCTTAAAGCGCGTGGAATGGCGAGTAAAATGCACTGTTAAACTTCTATGATAGGACAATCAGGGACCCGATCAAATCATTTTATATTTTGGTTAATATAAGAATTCAAGGAAATTCTATCACATTTGTTCAATTTACGTCGCTCCTATTTCAGACAGCGTATTCGGCTAAGCGGCATCTCAAAGCGCATGAAATGATGAGTGAAATGCACTATTAAACTTCTATGATAGGGCAATCAGAGACCCGATTAGATCATTTTATATTTTGGTTAATTTAATAATTCAGCAAAATTCTATCACATTTCTTCAATTTACGTCGTTCCTATTTCAGATAGCGTACTGGGCTAGGCGGCATCTTCAAGGGCGTGGAAGGGCGAGTAAAATGCACGACTAAACATCTATGATAGGGCAATCAGAGACCCGATTAGATCATTTTATATTTTGTTTAATATAAGATTTCAGGGAAATTCTATCACATTTGTTCAATTTACGTCGCTCCTATTTCAGATAGCGTATTGGGCTAAGCGGCATCTCAAAGCGCATGGAACGTCCAATAAAATGCACTATTAATCTACTAGGCTAGGGCAAACAGAGACCCGATTAGATCATTTTACATTAAGGTTAATATAAGAATTCAGGGAAATTCTATCACATTTGTTCAATTTACGTCGCCCCTATTACAGATAGCGTATTGGGCTAAGCGGCATCTCAAAGAGCATGAAATGGCGAGCAAAATGCACTATTAAACTTCTAGGGTAGGGCAAACAGAGACCCGATTAGATCATTTTGTATTCCCGTTAATTTATGAATTCAGCAAAATTCTATCACATTTGTTCAATTTACGTCGCTCCTATTTCAGATAGCGTATTGGGCTAGGCGGCATCTTAAAGCGCGTGGAATGGCGAGTAAAATGCACTATTAAACTTCTATGATAGGGCAATCAGGGACCCGACCAGATCATTTTATATTTTGGTTAATATAAGAATTCAATGAAATTCTATCACATTTGTTCAATTTACGTCGCTCCTATTTCAGATAGCGTATTAGGCTAAGCGGCATCTCAATGCGCATGAAATGGCGAGTAAAATGCACTATCAAACTTCTAGGGTAATGCAAAGAGAGACCCGATTAGATCATTTTATATTACGGTTAATATAAGAATTAAGCGTATTTCTATCACATTTGTTCAATTTACGTCACTCCTATTTCAGATAGCCTACTGGGCTAGCCGGCATCTTAAATCGCGTGGAATAGCGAGTGAAATGCACTATTAAACTTCTAGGGTAGGGCGAACAGAGACCCGATTAGATCATTTTACATTAAGGTTAATATAAGAATTCAGCGAAATTCTATCGCATTTGTTCAATTTACGTCGCCCCTATTACAGATAGCGTATTGGGCTAAGCGGCATCTCAAAGAGCATGAAATGGCGAGCAAAATGCACTATTAAACTTCTAGGGTAGGGCAAACAGAGACCCGATTAGATCATTTTGTATTCCCGTTAATTTATGAATTCAGCAAAATTCTATCACATTTGTTCAATTTACGTCGCTCCTATTTCAGATAGCGTACTGGGCTAGGCGGCATATTAAAGCGTGCGGAATGGCGAGTAAAATGCACTTTTAAACTTCTATGATAGGGCAATCAGAGACCCGATTAGATCATTTTATATTTTGGTTTATATAAGAATTCAGCCAAATTCTATCACATTTGTTCAATTTACGTCGCTCCTATTTCAGATAGCGTATTGGGCTAAGCGGCATCTCAAAGCGTATGAAATGGCGAATAAAATGCACTATTACAGTTCTAGGCTAGGGCGAACAGAGACCCGGTTAGATCATTTTACATTATGGTTAATAAAAGAATTCAGCGAAATTCTATCACATTTGTTCAATTTACGTCGTTCCTATTTCAGATAGCGTACTGGGCTAGGCGGCATCTTAAAGCGCGTGGAAAGGCGAGTAAAATGCACTATTAAACTTCTATGATAGGGCAATCAGAGACCCGATTAGATCATTTTATATGACGGTTAATATAAGAATTCAGCGTAATTCTATCACATTTGTTCAACTTACGTCGCTCCTATTTCAGATAGCGCACTGGGCTAGGCGGTATCTTGAAGCGCGTGGAATGGCGAGTAAAATGCACTACTAAACTACTATGATAGAGCAATCAGAGGCCCGATTAGGTCATTTTATATTTTGGTTAATATAAGAATTCAGCGAAATTCTATCACATTTGTTCAATTTACGTCGCTCCTATTTCAGATAGCGTATTGGGCTAAGCGTCATCTGAAAGCGTATGAAATGGCGACTAAAATGCACTATTAAACTTCTAGGGTAGGGCAAACAGAGACCCGATTAGATCATTTTATATTATGGTTAATTTAAGAATTCAGCGAAATTCTATCACATTTGTTCAATTTACGTCGCTACTATTTCAGATAGCGTATTGGGCTAAGCGGCATCTCAAAGCGCATGAAATGGCGAGTATAATGCACTATTAAACTTCTAGAATAAGGCAAACAGAGACCCGATTAGATCATTTTATATTACGGTTAATATAAGAATTCAGCGTAATTCTATCACATTTGTTCAACTTACGTCGCTCCTCTTTCAGATAGCGTACTGGGCTAGGCGGCATCTTAAAGCGCGTGGAATGGCGAGTAAAATGCACTATTAAACTTCTATGATAGGGCTATCAGAGACCCGATTAGATCATTTTATATTGTGGTTAACATAAGAATTCAGTGAAATTCTAACACATTTGTTCAATTTGCGTCGCTCCTATTTCAGATAGCGCACTGGGCTAGGCTGCATCATAAAGCGCGTGGAATGGCGAGTAAAATGCACTATTAAACTTCTAGGATAAGGCAAACAGAGACCCGATTAGATCATTTTATATTACGGTTAATATAAGAATTCAGCGTAATTCTATCACATTTGTTCAACTTACGTCGCTCCTCTTTCAGATAACGCACTGGGCTAGGCGGTATCTTGAAGCGCGTGGAATGGCGAGTAAAATGCACTATTAAACTTCTATGATAGGGCAATCAGAGACCCGATTAGATCATTTTATATTTTGGTTAATATAAGAATTCAGCGAAATTCTATCACATTTGTTCAATTTATATCGCTCCTATTTCAGATAGCGTATTGGGCTAAGCGGTATCTCAAAGCGCATGAAGTGACGAGTGAAATGCACTATTAAAGTTCTAGGGTAGGGCAAACAGAGACCCGACTAGATCATTTTATATTATGGTTAATTTAAGAATTCAGCGAAATACTATCACATTCGTTCAATTTACGTCGCTCCTATTTCAGATAGCGTATTGGGCAAAGCGGCATCTCAAAGCGCAAGAAATGACGAGTAAAATGCACTATTAAACTTCTAGGGTAGGACAAGCAGTGACCCGATTAGATCATTTTATATTATGGTTAATTTAAGAATTCAGCAAAATTCTATCACATTTGTTCAATTTAGGTCGCTCCTATTTCAGATAGCGTACTGGGCTAGGCGGCATCTTAATGCGCGTGGAATGGCGAGTAACATCCACTATTAAACTTCTAGGCTAGGGCGAACAGAGACCCGATTAGATCATTTTACATTATGGTTAATAAACGAATTCAGCGAAATTCTATCACATTTGTTCAACTTACGTCGCTCCTATTTCAGATAGCGTATTGGGCTAAGCGGCATCTCAAAGCGCATGAAATGGCGAGTAAAATGCACTATTAAACTTCTAGGGTAGGGCAAACAGAGACCCGATTAGATCATTTTATATTATGGTTAATATAAGAATTCAGCGAAATTCTATCACATTTGTTCAACTTACGTCGCTCCTATTTCAGATAGCGTATTGAGCTAAGCGGCATCTCAAAGCGCATGAAATGAGGAGTGAAATGCACTATTAAACTTCTAGGGTAGGGCGAACAGAGACCCGATTAGATCATTTTACATTAAGCTTAATATAAGGATTCACGGAAATTCTATCACATTTGTTCAATTTACGTCTTCCTATTTCAGATAGCGTATTGGGCTAGGCGGCATCTCAAAGCGCATGAAATGGCGAGTAAGATGTACTATTAAACTTCTAGGATAAGGCATACAGAGAACCGATTAGATCATTTTATATTACGGATAATATAAGAATTCAGCGTAATTCTATCACATTTGTTCAACTTACGCCGCACCTGCTTGAGATAGCGTACTGGGCTAGGCGGCATCTTAAAGCGCGTGGAAGGGCGAGTAAAATGCACTATTAAACTTCTAGGCTAGGGCGAACAGAGACCCGATTAGATCATTATATATTTTGGTTAATTTAAGAATTCAACGAGATTCTATCACATTTGTTCAATTTACGTCGCTCCTATTTCAGATAGCGTATTGGGCTAAGCGGCACCTCAAAGCTCATGAAATGGCGAGTAAAATGCACTATTAAACTTCTAGGGTAAGGCAAACAGAGACCCGATTAGATCATATTACATTATGGTTAATAAAAGAATTCAACGAAATTCTATCACATTTGTTCAATTTACGTCGCTCCTATTTCGGATAGCATATTGGGCTAAGCGGCATCTCAAAGCGCATGAAATTACGAGTGAAATGCACTATTAAACTTCTAGGGTAGGGCGAACAGAGACCCGATTAGATCATTTTATATTTTGGTTAATATAAGGATTCAGCGAAATTCTATCACATTTGTTCAATTTACGTCGCTCCTATTTCAGATAGCGTACTGGGCTAGGCGTCAGCTTAAAGCGCGTGGAATGGCGAGTACAATGCACTATTAAACTTCTATGATAGGGCAATCAGAAACCCGATTAGATCATTTTATAATTTGGTTATTATAAGTATTCAGCGAAATTCTATAACATTTCTTCAATTGACGTCTCTCCTATTTCAGATAGCGCAGTGTGCTAAGCGGCATCTCAAAGCGCATGAAATGACGAGTGAAATGCACTATTAAACTTCTAGGGTAAGGCAAAGAGAGTCCCGATTAGATCATTTTATATTACGGTTAATATAAGAATTCAGCAACATTCTGTCACATTTGTACAATTTACGTTGCTCCTATTTCAGATAGCGTACTGGGCTGGGCGGCATCTTCAAGGGCGTGGAAGGGCGAGTAAAATGCACGACTAAACATCTATGATAGGGCAATCAGAGACCCGATTAGATCATTTTATATTTTGTTTAATATAAGATTTCAGGGAAATTCTATCACATTTGTTCAATTTACGTCGCTCCTATTTCAGATAGCGTATTGGGCTAAGCGGCATCTCAAAGCGCATGGAACGTCCAATAAAATGCACTATTAATCTTCTAGGCTAGGGCCAACAGAGACCCGATTAGATCATTTTACATTAAGGTTAATATAAGAATTCAGGGAAATTCTATCACATTTGTTCAATTTACGTCGCCCCTATTACAGATAGCGTATTGGGCTAAGCGGCATCTCAAAGCGCATGAAATGGCGAGCAAAATGCACTATTAAACTTCTAGGGTAGGGCAAACAGAGACCCGATTAGATCATTTTGTATTACCGTTAATTTATGAATTCAGCAAAATTCTATCACATTTGTTCAATTTACGTCGCTCCTATTTCAGATAGCGTATTGGGCTAGGCGGCATCTTACAGCGCGTGGAATGGCGAGTAAAATGCACTATTAAACTTCTATGATAGGGCAATCAGGGACCCGATCAGATCATTTTAAATTTTGGTTAATATAAGAATTCAAGGAAATTCTATCACATTTGTTCAATTTACGTCGCTCCTATTTCAGATAGCGTATTAGGCTAAGCGGCATCTCAATGCGCATGAAATGGCGAGTAAAATGCACTATTAAACTTCTAGGGTAATGCAAAGAGAGACCCGATTAGATCATTTTATATTATGGTTAATATAAGAATTCAGCGAAATTCTATCACATTTGTTCAATTTACGTCTCTCACGTTTCATATAGCGTATTGGGCTAAGCGGCATCTCAAAGCGCATGAAATGGCGAGTAAAATGCACTATTAAACTTCTAGGGTAGGGCAAACAGAGACCCGACTAGATCATTTTATATTATGGTTAATTTAAGAATTCAGCGAAATACTATCACATTCGTTCAATTTACGTCGCTCCTATTTCAGATAGCGTATTGGGCAAAGCGGCAACTCAAAGCTAATGAAATGACGAGTAAAATGCACTATTAAACTTCTAGGGTAGGACAAGCAGTGACCCGATTAGATCATTTTATATTATGGTTAATTTAAGAATTCAGCAAAATTCTATCACATTTGTTCAATTTACGTCGCTTCTATTTCAGATAGCGTACTGGGCTAGTCGTCAGCTTAAAGCGCGTGGAATGGCGAGTAAAATGCACTATTAAACTTCTATGATAGGGCAATCAGAGACCCGATTAAATCATTTTATATTTTGGTTAATATAAGAATTCAGCGAAATTCTATCACATTTGTTCAACTTACGTCGCTCCTATTTCAGATAGCGTATTGAGCTAAGCGGCATCTCAAAGCGCATGAAATGAGGAGTGAAATGCACTATTAAACTTCTGGGGTAGGGCGAACAGAGACCCGATTAGATCATTTTACATTAAGCTTAATATAAGAATTCACGGAAATTCTATCACATTTGTTCAATTTACGTCTTCCTATTTCAGATAGCGTATTGGGCTAGGCGGCACCTCAAAGCGCATGAAATGGCGAGTAAGATGTACTATTAAACTTCTAGGGTAAGGCAAACAGAGACCCGATTAGATCATATTACATTATGGTTAATAAAAGAATTCAGCGAAATTCTATCACATTTGTTCAATTTAGGTCGCTCCTATTTCAGATAGCGTATTGGGATACGCGGCACCTCAAAGCGCATGAAATGGCGAGTAAAATGCACTATTAAACTTCTAGGGTAGGGCGAACAGAGACCCGATTAGATCATTTTATATTTTGGTTAATATAAGGATTCAGCGAAATTCTATCACATTTGTTCAATTTACGTCGCTCCTATTTCAGATAGCGTACTGGGCTAGGCGTCAGCTTAAAGCGCGTGGAATGGCGAGTACAATGCACTATTAAACTTCTATGATAGGGCAATCAGAAACCCGATTAGATCATTTTATAATTTGGTTATTATAAGAATACAGCGAAATTCTATCACATTTCTTCAATTGACGTCTCTCCTATTTCAGATAGCGCAGTGTGCTAAGCGGCATCTCAAAGCGCATGAAATGACGAGTGAAATGCACTATTAAACTTCTAGGGTAAGGCAAAGAGAGTCCCGATTAGATCATTTTATATTACGGTTAATATAAGAATTCAGCAACATTCTGTCACATTTGTTCAATTTACGTTGCTCCTATTTCAGATAGCGTACTGGGCTTGGCGGCATCTTAAAGCGAGTGGAATGACGAGTGAAATGCACTATTAAACTTCTAGGGTAGGGCAAACAGAGACCCGATTAGATCATTTTATATTACCGTTAATTTAAGAATTCAGCAAAATTCTATCACATTTGTTCAATTTACGTCGCTCCTATTTCAGATAGCGTACTGGGCTAGGCGGCATCTTAAAGCGCGTGGAATGGCGAGTAAAATGCACTATTAAACTTCTATGATAGGGCAATCAGGGACCCGATCAGATCATTTTATATTTTGGTTAATATAAGAATTCAAGGAAATTCTACCACATTTGTTCAATTTACGTCGCTCCTATTTCAGACAGCGTATTCGGCTAAGCGGCATCTCAAAGCGCATGAAATGATGAGTGAAATGCACTATTAAACTTCTATGATAGGGCAATCAGAGACCCGATTAGATCATTTTATATTACGGTTAATATAAGAATTCAGCGTAATTCTATCACATTTGTTCAACTTACGTCGCTCCTCTTTCAGATAGCGTACTGGGCTAGGCGGCATCTTAAAGCGCGTGGAATGGCGAGTAAAATGCACTATTAAACTTCTATGATAGGGCTATCAGAGACCCGATTAGATCATTTTATATTGTGGTTAACATAAGAATTCAGTGAAATTCTAACACATTTGTTCAATTTACGTCGCTCCTATTGCAGATAGCGTATTGGGCTAAGCGGCATCTCAAAGCGCATGAAATGGCGAGTAAAATGCACTATTAAACTTCTAGGGTAGGGCAAACAGAGACCCGATTAGATTATTTTATATTATGATTAATTTAAGAAGTCAGCAAAATTCTATCACATTTGTTCAATTTACGTCGTTCCTATTTCAGATAGCGTACTGGGCTAGGCGGCATCTTAAAGCGCGTGGAAAGGCGAGTAAAATGCACTATTAAACTTTTATGATAGGGCAATCAGAGACCCGATTAGATCATTTTATATTAGGGTTAATATAAGAATTCAGCGTAATTCTATCACATTTGTTCAACTTACGTCGCTCCTATTTCAGATAGCGCACTGGGCTAGGCGGCATCTTAAAGCGCGTGGAATGTCGAGTAAAATGCACTACTAAACTACTATGATAGGGCAATCAGAGACCCGTTTAGGTCATTTTATATTTTGGTTAATATAAGAATTCAGCGAAATTCTATCACATTTGTTCAATTTACGTCGCTCCTATTTCAGATAGCGTACTGGGCTAGGCGTCAGCTTAAAGCGCGTGGAATGGCGAGTACAATGCACTATTAAACTTCTATGATAGGGCAATCAGAAACCCGATTAGATCATTTTATAATTTGGTTATTATAAGAATTCAGCGAAATTCTATCACATTTCTTCAATTGACGTCTCTCCTATTTCAGATAGCGCAGTGTGCTAAGCGGCATCTCAAAGCGCATGAAATGATGAGTGAAATGCACTATTAAACTTCTATGATAGGGCAATCAGAGACCCGATTAGACCATTTTATATTTTGGTTAATTTAATAATTCAGCAAAATTCTATCACATTTGTTCAATTTACGTCGTTCCTATTTCAGATAGCGTACTGGGCTAGGCGGCATATTCAAGGGCGTGGAAGGGCGAGTAAAATGCACGACTAAACATCTATGATAGGGCAATCAGAGACCCGATTAGATCATTTTATATTTTGTTTAATATAAGATTTCAGGGAAATTCTATCACATTTGTTCAATTTACGTCGCTCCTATTTCAGATAGCGTATTGGGCTAAGCGGCATCTCAAAGCGCATGGAACGTCCAATAGAATGCACTATTAATCTTCTAGGCTAGGGCAAACAGAGACCCGATTAGATCATTTTACATTAAGGTTAATATAAGAATTCAGGGAAATTCTATCACATTTGTTCAATTTACGTCGCCCCTATTTCAGATAGCGTATTGGGCTAAGCGGCATCTCAAAGCGCATGAAATGGCGAGCAAAATGCACTATTAATCTTCTAGGGTAGGGCAAACAGAGACCCGATTAGATCATTTTGTATTACCGTTAATTTATGAATTCAGCAAAATTCTACCACATTTGTTCAATTTACGTCGCTCCTATTTCAGATAGCGTACTGGGCTAGGTGGCATCTTAAAGCGCGTGGAATGGCAAGTAAAATGCACTGTTAAACTTCTATGATAGGACAATCAGGGACCCGATCAAATCATTTTATATTTTGGTTAATATAAGAATTCAAGGAAATTCTATCACATTTGTTCAATTTACGTCGCTCCTATTTCAGACAGCGTATTCGGCTAAGCGGCATCTCAAAGCGCATGAAATGATGAGTGAAATGCACTATTAAACTTCTATGATAGGGCAATCAGAGACCCGATTAGATCATTTTATATTTTGGTTAATTTAATAATTCAGCAAAATTCTATCACATTTCTTCAATTTACGTCGTTCCTATTTCAGATAGCGTACTGGGCTAGGCGGCATCTTCAAGGGCGTGGAAGGGCGAGTAAAATGCACGACTAAACATCTATGATAGGGCAATCAGAGACCCGATTAGATCATTTTATATTTTGTTTAATATAAGATTTCAGGGAAATTCTATCACATTTGTTCAATTTACGTCGCTCCTATTTCAGATAGCGTATTGGGCTAAGCGGCATCTCAAAGCGCATGGAACGTCCAATAAAATGCACTATTAATCTACTAGGCTAGGGCAAACAGAGACCCGATTAGATCATTTTACATTAAGGTTAATATAAGAATTCAGGGAAATTCTATCACATTTGTTCAATTTACGTCGCCCCTATTACAGATAGCGTATTGGGCTAAGCGGCATCTCAAAGAGCATGAAATGGCGAGCAAAATGCACTATTAAACTTCTAGGGTAGGGCAAACAGAGACCCGATTAGATCATTTTGTATTCCCGTTAATTTATGAATTCAGCAAAATTCTATCACATTTGTTCAATTTACGTCGCTCCTATTTCAGATAGCGTATTGGGCTAGGCGGCATCTTAAAGCGCGTGGAATGGCGAGTAAAATGCACTATTAAACTTCTATGATAGGGCAATCAGGGACCCGACCAGATCATTTTATATTTTGGTTAATATAAGAATTCAATGAAATTCTATCACATTTGTTCAATTTACGTCGCTCCTATTTCAGATAGCGTATTAGGCTAAGCGGCATCTCAATGCGCATGAAATGGCGAGTAAAATGCACTATCAAACTTCTAGGGTAATGCAAAGAGAGACCCGATTAGATCATTTTATATTACGGTTAATATAAGAATTAAGCGTATTTCTATCACATTTGTTCAATTTACGTCACTCCTATTTCAGATAGCCTACTGGGCTAGCCGGCATCTTAAATCGCGTGGAATAGCGAGTGAAATGCACTATTAAACTTCTAGGGTAGGGCGAACAGAGACCCGATTAGATCATTTTACATTAAGGTTAATATAAGAATTCAGCGAAATTCTATCGCATTTGTTCAATTTACGTCGCCCCTATTACAGATAGCGTATTGGGCTAAGCGGCATCTCAAAGAGCATGAAATGGCGAGCAAAATGCACTATTAAACTTCTAGGGTAGGGCAAACAGAGACCCGATTAGATCATTTTGTATTCCCGTTAATTTATGAATTCAGCAAAATTCTATCACATTTGTTCAATTTACGTCGCTCCTATTTCAGATAGCGTATTGGGCTAGGCGGCATCTTAAAGCGCGTGGAATGGCGAGTAAAATGCACTATTAAACTTCTATGATAGGGCAATCAGGGACCCGATCAGATCATTTTATATTTTGGTTAGTATAAGAATTCAATGAAATTCTATCACATTTGTTCAATTTACGTCGCTCCTATTTCAGATAGCGTATTAGGCTAAGCGGCATCTCAATGCGCATGAAATGGCGAGTAAAATGCACTATCAAACTTCTAGGGTAATGCAAAGAGAGACCCGATTAGATCATTTTATATTACGGTTAATATAAGAATTAAGCGTATTTCTATCACATTTGTTCAATTTACGTCACTCCTATTTCAGACAGCCTACTGGGCTAGCCGGCATCTTAAATCGCGTGGAATAGCGAGTGAAATGCACTATTAAACTTCTAGGGTAGGGCGAACAGAGACCCGATTAGATCATTTTACATTAAGGTTAATATAAGAATTCAGCGAAATTCTATCACATTTGTTCAATTTACGTCGCTCATATTTCAGATAGCGTATTGGGCTAAGCGGCATCTCAAAGCGCATGAAATGGCGAGTAAAATGCGCTACTAACCTTCTATGATAGGGCAATCAGAGACCCGATTAGATCATTTTATATTTTGTTTAATATAAGATTTCAGGGAAATTCTATCACATTTGTTCAATTTACGTCGCTCATATTTCAGATAGCGTATTGGGCTAAGCGGCATCTCAAAGCGCATGCAATGGCGAGTAAAATGCACTGTTAAACTTCTAGGGTAGGGCAAACAGAGACCCGATTAGATCATTTTGTATTATGGTTAATTTAAGAATTCAGCGACATTCTATCACATTTGTTCAATTTACGCGGCTCCTATTTAAGATAGCGTACTGGGCTAAGCGGCATCTCAAAGCGCATGAAATGACGAGTAAAATGCACTATTATACTTCTAGGGTACGGCAAACAGAGACCCGATTAGATCATTTTGTATTATGGTTAATTTAAGAATTCAGCAAAATTCTATCACATTTGTTCAATTTTCGTCGCTCCTATTTCAGATAGCGTACTGGGCTAGGCGGCATATTAAAGCGTGCGGAATGGCGAGTAAAATGCACTTTTAAACTTCTATGATAGGGCAATCAGAGACCCGATTAGATCATTTTATATTTTGGTTTATATAAGAATTCAGCCAAATTCTATCACATTTGTTCAATTTACGTCGCTCCTATTTCAGATAGCGTATTGGGCTAAGCGGCATCTCAAAGCGTATGAAATGGCGAATAAAATGCACTATTACAGTTCTAGGCTAGGGCGAACAGAGACCCGGTTAGATCATTTTACATTATGGTTAATAAAAGAATTCAGGGAAATTCTATCACATTTGTTCAATTTACGTCGTTCCTATTTCAGATAGCGTACTGGGCTAGGCGGCATCTTAAAGCGCGTGGAAAGGCGAGTAAAATGCACTATTAAACTTCTATGATAGGGCAATCAGAGACCCGATTAGATCATTTTATATGACGGTTAATATAAGAATTCAGCGTAATTCTATCACATTTGTTCAACTTACGTCGCTCCTATTTCAGATAGCGCACTGGGCTAGGCGGTATCTTGAAGCGCGTGGAATGGCGAGTAAAATGCACTACTAAACTACTATGATAGAGCAATCAGAGGCCCGATTAGGTCATTTTATATTTTGGTTAATATAAGAATTCAGCGAAATTCTATCACATTTGTTCAATTTACGTCGCTCCTATTTCAGATAGCGTATTGGGCTAAGCGGCATCTGAAAGCGTATGAAATGGCGACTAAAATGCACTATTAAACTTCTAGGGTAGGACAAACAGAGACCCGATTAGATCATTTTATATTATGGTTAATTTAAGAATTCAGCGAAATTCTATCACACTTGTTCAATTTACGTCGCTACTATTTCAGATAGCGTATTGGGCTAAGCGGCATCTCAAAGCGCATGAAATGGCGAGTATAATGCACTATTAAACTTCTAGAATAAGGCAAACAGAGACCCGATTAGATCATTTTATATTGCGGTTAATATAAGAATTCAGCGTAATTCTATCACATTTGTTCAACTTACGTCGCTCCTCTTTCAGATAGCGTACTGGGCTAGGCGGCATCTTAAAGCGCGTGGAATGGCGAGTAAAATGCACTATTAAACTTCTATGATAGGGCTATCAGAGACCCGATTAGATCATTTTATATTGTGGTTAACATAAGAATTCAGTGAAATTCTAACACATTTGTTCAATTTGCGTCGCTCCTATTTCAGATAGCGCACTGGGCTAGGCTGCATCATAAAGCGCGTGGAATGGCGAGTAAAATGCACTATTAAACTTCTAGGATAAGGCAAACAGAGACCCGATTAGATCATTTTATATTACGGTTAATATAAGAATTCAGCGTAATTCTATCACATTTGTTCAACTTACGTCGCTCCTCTTTCAGATAACGCACTGGGCTAGGCGGTATCTTGAAGCGCGTGGAATGGCGAGTAAAATGCACTATTAAACTTCTATGATAGGGCAATCAGAGACCCGATTAGATCATTTTATATTTTGGTTAATATAAGAATTCAGCGAAATTCTATCACATTTGTTCAATTTATATCGCTCCTATTTCAGATAGCGTATTGGGCTAAGCGGTATCTCAAAGCGCATGAAGTGACGAGTGAAATGCACTATTAAAGTTCTAGGGTAGGGCAAACAGAGACCCGACTAGATCATTTTATATTATGGTTAATTTAAGAATTCAGCGAAATACTATCACATTCGTTCAATTTACGTCGCTCCTATTTCAGATAGCGTATTGGGCAAAGCGGCATCTCAAAGCGCAAGAAATGACGAGTAAAATGCACTATTAAACTTCTAGGGTAGGACAAGCAGTGACCCGATTAGATCATTTTATATTATGGTTAATTTAAGAATTCAGCAAAATTCTATCACATTTGTTCAATTTAGGTCGCTCCTATTTCAGATAGCGTACTGGGCTAGGCGGCATCTTAATGCGCGTGGAATGGCGAGTAACATCCACTATTAAACTTCTAGGCTAGGGCGAACAGAGACCCGATTAGATCATTTTACATTATGGTTAATAAACGAATTCAGCGAAATTCTATCACATTTGTTCAACTTACGTCGCTCCTATTTCAGATAGCGTATTGGGCTAAGCGGCATCTCAAAGCGCATGAAATGGCGAGTAAAATGCACTATTAAACTTCTAGGGTAGGGCAAACAGAGACCCGATTAGATCATTTTATATTATGGTTAATATAAGAATTCAGCGAAATTCTATCACATTTGTTCAACTTACGTCGCTCCTATTTCAGATAGCGTATTGAGCTAAGCGGCATCTCAAAGCGCATGAAATGAGGAGTGAAATGCACTATTAAACTTCTAGGGTAGGGCGAACAGAGACCCGATTAGATCATTTTACATTAAGCTTAATATAAGGATTCACGGAAATTCTATCACATTTGTTCAATTTACGTCTTCCTATTTCAGATAGCGTATTGGGCTAGGCGGCATCTCAAAGCGCATGAAATGGCGAGTAAGATGTACTATTAAACTTCTAGGATAAGGCATACAGAGAACCGATTAGATCATTTTATATTACGGATAATATAAGAATTCAGCGTAATTCTATCACATTTGTTCAACTTACGCCGCACCTGCTTGAGATAGCGTACTGGGCTAGGCGGCATCTTAAAGCGCGTGGAAGGGCGAGTAAAATGCACTATTAAACTTCTAGGCTAGGGCGAACAGAGACCCGATTAGATCATTATATATTTTGGTTAATTTAAGAATTCAACGAGATTCTATCACATTTGTTCAATTTACGTCGCTCCTATTTCAGATAGCGTATTGGGCTAAGCGGCACCTCAAAGCTCATGAAATGGCGAGTAAAATGCACTATTAAACTTCTAGGGTAAGGCAAACAGAGACCCGATTAGATCATATTACATTATGGTTAATAAAAGAATTCAACGAAATTCTATCACATTTGTTCAATTTACGTCGCTCCTATTTCGGATAGCATATTGGGCTAAGCGGCATCTCAAAGCGCATGAAATTACGAGTGAAATGCACTATTAAACTTCTAGGGTAGGGCGAACAGAGACCCGATTAGATCATTTTATATTTTGGTTAATATAAGGATTCAGCGAAATTCTATCACATTTGTTCAGTTTACGTCGCTCCTATTTCAGATAGCGTACTGGGCTAGGCGTCAGCTTAAAGCGCGTGGAATGGCGAGTACAATGCACTATTAAACTTCTATGATAGGGCAATCAGAAACCCGATTAGATCATTTTATAATTTGGTTATTATAAGTATTCAGCGAAATTCTATAACATTTCTTCAATTGACGTCTCTCCTATTTCAGATAGCGCAGTGTGCTAAGCGGCATCTCAAAGCGCATGAAATGACGAGTGAAATGCACTATTAAACTTCTAGGGTAAGGCAAAGAGAGTCCCGATTAGATCATTTTATATTACGGTTAATATAAGAATTCAGCAACATTCTGTCACATTTGTACAATTTACGTTGCTCCTATTTCAGATAGCGTACTGGGCTGGGCGGCATCTTCAAGGGCGTGGAAGGGCGAGTAAAATGCACGACTAAACATCTATGATAGGGCAATCAGAGACCCGATTAGATCATTTTATATTTTGTTTAATATAAGATTTCAGGGAAATTCTATCACATTTGTTCAATTTACGTCGCTCCTATTTCAGATAGCGTATTGGGCTAAGCGGCATCTCAAAGCGCATGGAACGTCCAATAAAATGCACTATTAATCTTCTAGGCTAGGGCCAACAGAGACCCGATTAGATCATTTTACATTAAGGTTAATATAAGAATTCAGGGAAATTCTATCACATTTGTTCAATTTACGTCGCCCCTATTACAGATAGCGTATTGGGCTAAGCGGCATCTCAAAGCGCATGAAATGGCGAGCAAAATGCACTATTAAACTTCTAGGGTAGGGCAAACAGAGACCCGATTAGATCATTTTGTATTACCGTTAATTTATGAATTCAGCAAAATTCTATCACATTTGTTCAATTTACGTCGCTCCTATTTCAGATAGCGTATTGGGCTAGGCGGCATCTTACAGCGCGTGGAATGGCGAGTAAAATGCACTATTAAACTTCTATGATAGGGCAATCAGGGACCCGATCAGATCATTTTAAATTTTGGTTAATATAAGAATTCAAGGAAATTCTATCACATTTGTTCAATTTACGTCGCTCCTATTTCAGATAGCGTATTAGGCTAAGCGGCATCTCAATGCGCATGAAATGGCGAGTAAAATGCACTATTAAACTTCTAGGGTAATGCAAAGAGAGACCCGATTAGATCATTTTATATTATGGTTAATATAAGAATTCAGCGAAATTCTATCACATTTGTTCAATTTACGTCTCTCACGTTTCATATAGCGTATTGGGCTAAGCGGCATCTCAAAGCGCATGAAATGGCGAGTAAAATGCACTATTAAACTTCTAGGGTAGGGCAAACAGAGACCCGACTAGATCATTTTATATTATGGTTAATTTAAGAATTCAGCGAAATACTATCACATTCGTTCAATTTACGTCGCTCCTATTTCAGATAGCGTATTGGGCAAAGCGGCAACTCAAAGCTAATGAAATGACGAGTAAAATGCACTATTAAACTTCTAGGGTAGGACAAGCAGTGACCCGATTAGATCATTTTATATTATGGTTAATTTAAGAATTCAGCAAAATTCTATCACATTTGTTCAATTTACGTCGCTTCTATTTCAGATAGCGTACTGGGCTAGTCGTCAGCTTAAAGCGCGTGGAATGGCGAGTAAAATGCACTATTAAACTTCTATGATAGGGCAATCAGAGACCCGATTAAATCATTTTATATTTTGGTTAATATAAGAATTCAGCGAAATTCTATCACATTTGTTCAACTTACGTCGCTCCTATTTCAGATAGCGTATTGAGCTAAGCGGCATCTCAAAGCGCATGAAATGAGGAGTGAAATGCACTATTAAACTTCTGGGGTAGGGCGAACAGAGACCCGATTAGATCATTTTACATTAAGCTTAATATAAGAATTCACGGAAATTCTATCACATTTGTTCAATTTACGTCTTCCTATTTCAGATAGCGTATTGGGCTAGGCGGCACCTCAAAGCGCATGAAATGGCGAGTAAGATGTACTATTAAACTTCTAGGGTAAGGCAAACAGAGACCCGATTAGATCATATTACATTATGGTTAATAAAAGAATTCAGCGAAATTCTATCACATTTGTTCAATTTAGGTCGCTCCTATTTCAGATAGCGTATTGGGATACGCGGCACCTCAAAGCGCATGAAATGGCGAGTAAAATGCACTATTAAACTTCTAGGGTAGGGCGAACAGAGACCCGATTAGATCATTTTATATTTTGGTTAATATAAGGATTCAGCGAAATTCTATCACATTTGTTCAATTTACGTCGCTCCTATTTCAGATAGCGTACTGGGCTAGGCGTCAGCTTAAAGCGCGTGGAATGGCGAGTACAATGCACTATTAAACTTCTATGATAGGGCAATCAGAAACCCGATTAGATCATTTTATAATTTGGTTATTATAAGAATACAGCGAAATTCTATCACATTTCTTCAATTGACGTCTCTCCTATTTCAGATAGCGCAGTGTGCTAAGCGGCATCTCAAAGCGCATGAAATGACGAGTGAAATGCACTATTAAACTTCTAGGGTAAGGCAAAGAGAGTCCCGATTAGATCATTTTATATTACGGTTAATATAAGAATTCAGCAACATTCTGTCACATTTGTTCAATTTACGTTGCTCCTATTTCAGATAGCGTACTGGGCTTGGCGGCATCTTAAAGCGAGTGGAATGACGAGTGAAATGCACTATTAAACTTCTAGGGTAGGGCAAACAGAGACCCGATTAGATCATTTTATATTACCGTTAATTTAAGAATTCAGCAAAATTCTATCACATTTGTTCAATTTACGTCGCTCCTATTTCAGATAGCGTACTGGGCTAGGCGGCATCTTAAAGCGCGTGGAATGGCGAGTAAAATGCACTATTAAACTTCTATGATAGGGCAATCAGGGACCCGATCAGATCATTTTATATTTTGGTTAATATAAGAATTCAAGGAAATTCTACCACATTTGTTCAATTTACGTCGCTCCTATTTCAGACAGCGTATTCGGCTAAGCGGCATCTCAAAGCGCATGAAATGATGAGTGAAATGCACTATTAAACTTCTATGATAGGGCAATCAGAGACCCGATTAGATCATTTTATATTTTGGTTAATTTAATAATTCAGCAAAATTCTATCACATTTGTTCAATTTACGTCGTTCCTATTTCAGATAGCGTACTGGGCTAGGCGGCATCTTCAAGGGCGTGGAAGGGCGAGTAAAATGCACGACTAAACATCTATGATAGGGCAATCAGAGACCCGATTAGATCATTTTATATTTTGTTTAATATAAGATTTCAGGGAAATTCTATCACATTTGTTCAATTTACGTCGCTCCTATTTCAGATAGCGTATTGGGCTAAGCGGCATCTCAAAGCGCATGGAACGTCCAATAGAATGCACTATTAATCTTCTAGGCTAGGGCAAACAGAGACCCGATTAGATCATTTTACATTAAGGTTAATATAAGAATTCAGGGAAATTCTATCACATTTGTTCAATTTACGTCGAGTCTATTTCAGATAGCGTATTGGGCTAAGCGGCATCTCAAAGCGCATGAAATGGCGAGCAAAATGCACTATTAAACTTCTAGGGTAGGGCAAACAGAGACCCGATTAGATCATTTTGTATTACCGTTAATTTATGAATTCAGCAAAATTCTACCACATTTGTTCAATTTACGTCGCTCCTATTTCAGATAGCGTACTGGGCTAGGCGGCATCTTAAAGCGCGTGGAATGGCGAGTAAAATGCACTATTAAACTTCTATGATAGGGCAATCAGGGACCCGATCAGATCATTTTATATTTTGGTTAATATAAGAATTCAAGGAAATTCTATCACATTTGTTCAATTTACGTCGCTCCTATTTCAGACAGCGTATTCGGCTAAGCGGCATCTCAAAGCGCATGAAATGATGAGTGAAATGCACTATTAAACTTCTATGATAGGGCAATCAGAGACCCGATTAGATCATTTTATATTTTGGTTAATTTAATAATTCAGCAAAATTCTATCACATTTGTTTAATTTACGTCGTTCCTATTTCAGATAGCGTACTGGGCTAGGCGGCATCTTCAAGGGCGTGGAAGGGCGAGTAAAATGCACGACTAAACATCTATGATAGGGCAATCAGAGTCCCGATTAGATCATTTTATATTTTGTTTAATATAAGATTTCAGGGAAATTCTATCACATTTGTTCAATTTACGTCGCTCCTATTTCAGATAGCGTATTGGGCTAAGCGGCATCTCAAAGCGCATGGAACGTCCAATAGAATGCACTATTAATCTTCTAGGCTAGGGCAAACAGAGACCCGATTAGATCATTTTACATTAAGGTTAATATAAGAATTCAGGGAAATTCTATCACATTTGTTCAATTTACGTCGCCCCTATTTCAGATAGCGTATTGGGCTAAGCGGCATCTCAAAGCGCATGAAATGGCGAGCAAAATGCACTATTAAACTTCTAGGGTAGGGCAAACAGAGACCCGATTAGATCATTTTGTATTACCGTTAATTTATGAATTCAGCAAAATTCTACCACATTTGTTCAATTTACGTCGCTCCTATTTCAGATAGCGTACTGGGCTAGGCGGCATCTTAAAGCGCGTGGAATGGCGAGTAAAATGCACTATTAAACTTCTATGATAGGGCAATCAGGGACCCGATCAGATCATTTTATATTTTGGTTAATATAAGAATTCAAGGAAATTCTATCACATTTGTTCTATTTACGTCGCTCCTATTTCAGACAGCGTATTCGGCTAAGCGGCATCTCAAAGCGCATGAAATGATGAGTGAAATGCACTATTAAACTTCTATGATAGGGCAATCAGAGACCCGATTAGATCATTTTATATTTTGGTTAATTTAATAATTCAGCAAAATTCTATCACATTTGTTCAATTTACGTCGTTCCTATTTCAGATAGCGTACTGGGCTAGGCGGCATCTTCAAGGGCGTGGAAGGGCGAGTAAAATGCACGACTAAACATCTATGATAGGGCAATCAGAGACCCGATTAGATCATTTTATATTTTGTTTAATATAAGATTTCAGGGAAATTCTATCACATTTGTTCAATTTACGTCGCTCCTATTTCAGATAGCGTATTGGGCTAAGCGGCATCTCAAAGCGCATGGAACGTCCAATAAAATGCACTATTAATCTTCTAGGCTAGGGCAAACAGAGACCCGATTTGATCATTTTACATTAAGGTTAATATAAGAATTCAGCGAAATTCTATCACATTTGTTCAATTTACGTCGCTCCTATTTCAGATAGCGTATTGGGCTAAGCGGCACCTGAAAGCGCATGAAATGACGAGTGAAATGCACTATTAAGCTTCTAGGGTAGGGCGAACAGAGACCCGATTAGATAATTTTATATTATGATTAATTTAAGAAGTCAGCAAAATTCTATCACATTTGTTCAATTTACGTCGTTCCTATTTCAGATAGCGTACTGGGATAGGCGGCATCTTAAAGCGCGTGGAAAGGCGAGTAAAATGCACTATTAAACTTCTATGACAGGGCAATCAGAGACCCGATTAGATCATTTTATATTACGGTTAATATAAGAATTCAGCGTAATTCTATCACATTTGTTCAACTTACGTCGCTCCTATTTCAGATAGCGCACTGGGCTAGGCGGCATCTTAAAGCGCGTGGAATGGCGAGTAAAATGCACTACTAAACTACTATGATAGGGCAATCAGAGACCCGTTTAGGTCATTTTATATTTTGGTTAATATAAGAATTCAGCGAAATTCTATCACATTTGTTCAATTTTCGTCGCTCCTATTAAAGATAGCGTATTGGGCTAAGCGGCATCTGAAAGCGCATGAAATGGAGAGTAAAATGCACTATTAAACTTCTAGGGTAGGGCAAACAGAGACCCGATTACATCATTTTATATTATGATTAATTTAAGAAGTCAGCAAAATTCTATCACATTTGTTCAATTTACGTCGTTCCTATTTCAGATAGCCTACTGGGCTAGGCGGCATCTTAAAGCGCGTGGAAAGGCGAGTAAAATGCACTATTAAACTTCTATGATAGGGCAATCAGAGACCCGATTAGATCATTTTATATTTTGGTTCATATAAGAATTCAGCGTAATTCTATCACATTTGTTCAATTTACGTCGCTCCTATTTCAGATAGCTTATTGGGCTAAGCGGCATCTCAAAGCGCATGAAATGACGAGTGAAATGCACTATTAAACTTCTAGGGTAGGGCGAACAGAGACCAGATTAGATCATTTTACATTAAGGTTAATATAAGAATTCAGCGTAATTCTGTCACATTTGTACAACTTACGTAGCTCTTATTTCAGATAGCGTACTGGGCTAGGCGGCATCTTAAAGCGCGTAGAATGGCGAGTAAAATGCACTATTAAACTTCTATGATAGGGCAATCAGAGACCCGATTAGATCATTTTGTATTTTGGTTAATATAAGAATTCAGCGAAATTCTATCACATTTGTTCAATTTACGTCGCTCCTATTTCAGATAGCGTATTGGGCTAGGCGGCATCTCAAAGCGCGTGGAAGGGCGAGTAAAATGCACTACTAAGCTTCTATGATAGGGCAATCAGAGACCCGATTACATTATTTTATATTTTGGTTAATATAAGAATTCAGCGAAATTCTCTCACATTTGTTCAATTTACGTCGCTGATATTTCAGATAGCGTATTGGGCTAAGCGGCATCTCAATGCGCATGAAATGGTGAGTAAAATGCACTATTAAACTTCTAGGATAAGGCAAACAGAGACCCGATTTGATCATTTTATATTTTGGTTAATATAAGAATTCGGCGAAATTCTATCAGATTTGTTCAATTTACGTCGCTCCTATTTCAGATAGCGTATTGGGAGTAGCGGCATCTCAAAGCGCATGAAAGGGCGAGTAAAATGCACTATTAAACTTCAAGGGTAGGGCAAACAGAGACCCGATTAGATCATTTTATATTATGGTTAATTTAAGAATTCAGAAAAATTCTATCACATTTGTTCAATTTACGTCGTTCCTATTTCAGATAGCGTATTGGGCTATGCGGCATCTCAAAGCGCATGAAATGACGAGTAAAATGCACTATTAAACTTCTAGGGTAGGGCAAACAGAGACCCGATTAGATCATTTTATATTACGGCTAATATAAGAATTCAGCGTAATTCTATCACATTTGTTCAAATTACGTCGCTCCTATTTCAGATAGCGTACTGGGCTAGGCGGCATCTTAAAGCGCGTGGAAAGGCGAGTAAAATGCACTATTAAACTTCTATGATAGGGCAATCAGAGACCCGATTAGATCATTTTATATTACGGTTAATATAAGAATTCAGCGTAATTCTATCACATTTGTTCAACTTACGTCGCTCCTATTTCAGATAGCGCACTGGGCTAGGCGGCATCTTAAAGCGCCTGGAATGTCGAGTAAAATGCACTACTAAACTACTATGATAGGGCAATCAGAGACCCGTTAAGGTCATTTTATATTTTGGTTAATATAAGAATTCAGCGAAATTCTATCACATTTGTTCAATTTACGTCGCTCCTATTAAAGATAGCGTATTGGGCTAAGCGGCATCTCAAAGCGCATGAAATGACGAGTGAAAGGCACTCTTAAACTTCTAGGGTAGGGCGAACAGAGACCCGATTAGATCATTTTACATTAAGGTTAATATAAGTATTCAGGGAAATTCTATCACATTTGTTCAATTTACGTCGCTCCTATTTCAGATAGCGTATTGGGCTAAGCGGCATCTCAAAGCGCATGAAATGGCGAGTAAAATGCACTTTTAAACATCTAGGGTAGGGCAAACAGAGACCCGATTAGATCATTTCATATTATGGTTTATTTAAGAATTCAGAAAAATTCTGTCACATTTGTTCAATTTACGTCGCTCCTATTTCAGATAGCGTATTGGGCTAAGCTGCATCTCGAAGCGCAAGAAATGGCTATTAAAATGCGCTGTTAAACTTCTAGGGTAGGGCAAACGGAGATCCGATTAGATCATTTTATATTATGGTTAATTTAAGAATTCAGCCAAATTCTATCACATTTGTTCAACTTACGTCTCTCCTATTTCAGATAGCGTACTGGGCTATGCGGAACCTTAAAGCGCGTGGATTGGCGAGTAAAATGCACTATTAAACTTCTATGATAGGGCAATCAGAGACCCGATTAGATCATTTTATATTTTGGTTAATATGGGAATTCAGCGAAATTCTATCACAATTGTTATATTTACGTCGCTCCTATTTCAGATAGCGTATTGGGCTAAGCGGCATCTCAAAGCCCATGAAATGGCGAGTGAAATGCACTATTACACTTCTAGGGTAGGGCGAACAGAGACCCGATTAGATCATTTTACATTAAGGTAAATATAAGTATTCAGGGAAATTCTATCACATTTGTTCAATTTACGTCGCTCCTATTTCAGATAGCGTATTGGGCTAAGCGGCATCTCAAAGCCCATGAAATGGCGAGTAAAATGCACTGTTAAACTTCTAGGGAAGGGCAAACGGAGACCCGATTAGATCATTTCATATTATGGTTTATTTAAGAATTCAGAAAAATTCTATCACATTTGTTCAATTTACGTCGCTCCTATTTCAGATAGTGTATTGGGCTAAGCGGCATCTCAACGCGCATGAAATGGCGAGTAAAATGCACTGTTAAACTTCTAGGGAAGGGCAAACGGAGACCCGATTAGATCATTTCATATTATGGTTTATTTATGAATTCAGAAAAATTCTATCACATTTGTTCAATTTACGTCGCTCCTATTTCAGATAGCGTATTGGCCTAAGCGGCATCTCTAATCGCATGAGATGGCGAGTAAAATGCACTAATAAACTTCTAGGGTAAGGCAAACAGAGACCCGATTAGATCATTTTATATTATGGTTAATTTAAGAATTCAGCCAAATTCTATCACATTTGTTCAATTTACGTCGCTCCTATTTCAGATAGCGTATTGGGCTAAGCGGCATCTCAAAGCGTATGAAATGGCGAATAAAATGCACTATTAAAGTTCTAGGCTAGGGCGAACAGAGACCCGGTTAGATCATTTTACATTATGGTTAATAAAAGAATTCAGCGAAATTCTATCACATTTGTTCAATTTACGTCGCTCCTATTTCAGATAGCGTATTGGGCTAAGCGGCACCTGAAAGCGCATGAAATGACGAGTGAAATGCACTATTAAGCTTCTAGGGTAGGGCGAACAGAGACCCGATTAGATAATTTTATATTACGATTAATTTAAGAAGTCAGCAACATTCTATCACATTTGTTCAATTTACGTCGTTCCTATTTCAGATAGCGTACTGGGCTAGGCGGTATCTTAAAGCGCGTGGAAAGGCGAGTAAAATGCACTATTAAACTTCTATGACAGGGCAATCAGAGACCCGATTAGATCATTTTATATTACGGTTAATATAAGAATTCAGCGTAATTCTATCACATTTGTTCAACTTACGTCGCTCCTATTTCAGATAGCGTACTGGGCTAGGCGGCATCTTAAAGCGCGTGGAATGGCGAGTAAAATGCACTATTAAACTTCTATGATAGGGCAATCAGGGACCCGATCAGATCATTTTATATTTTGGTTAATATAAGAATTCAAGGAAATTCTATCACATTTGTTCAATTTACGTCGCTCCTATTTCAGACAGCGTATTCGGCTAAGCGGCATCTCAAAGCGCATGAAATGATGAGTGAAATGCACTATTAAACTTCTATGAATGGGCAATCAGAGACCCGATTAGATCATTTTATATTTTGGTTAATTTAATAATTCAGCAAAATTCTATCACATTTGTTCAATTTACGTCGTTCCTATTTCAGATACCGTACTGGGCTAGGCGGCATCTTCAAGGGCGTGGAAGGGCGAGTAAAATGCACGACTAAACATCTATGATAGGGCAATCAGAGACCCGATTAGATCATTTTATATTTTGTTTAATATAAGATTTCAGGGAAATTCTATCACATTTGTTCAATTTACGTCGCTCCTATTTCAGATAGCGTATTGGGCTAAGCGGCATCTCAAAGCGCATGGAACGTCCAATAGAATGCACTATTAATCTTCTAGGCTAGGGCAAACAGAGACCCGATTAGATCATTTTACATTAAGGTTAATATAAGAATTCAGGGAAATTCTATCACATTTGTTCAATTTACGTCGAGTCTATTTCAGATAGCGTATTGGGCTAAGCGGCATCTCAAAGCGCATGAAATGGCGAGCAAAATGCACTATTAAACTTCTAGGGTAGGGCAAACAGAGACCCGATTAGATCATTTTGTATTACCGTTAATTTATGAATTCAGCAAAATTCTACCACATTTGTTCAATTTACGTCGCTCCTATTTCAGATAGCGTACTGGGCTAGGCGGCATCTTAAAGCGCGTGGAATGGCGAGTAAAATGCACTATTAAACTTCTATGATAGGGCAATCAGGGACCCGATCAGATCATTTTATATTTTGGTTAATATAAGAATTCAAGGAAATTCTATCACATTTGTTCAATTTACGTCGCTCCTATTTCAGACAGCGTATTCGGCTAAGCGGCATCTCAAAGCGCATGAAATGATGAGTGAAATGCACTATTAAACTTCTATGATAGGGCAATCAGAGACCCGATTAGATCATTTTATATTTTGGTTAATTTAATAATTCAGCAAAATTCTATCACATTTGTTCAATTTACGTCGTTCCTATTTCAGATAGCGTACTGGGCTAGGCGGCATCTTCAAGGGCGTGGAAGGGCGAGTAAAATGCACGACTAAACATCTATGATAGGGCAATCAGAGACCCGATTAGATCATTTTATATTTTGTTTAATATAAGATTTCAGGGAAATTCTATCACATTTGTTCAATTTACGTCGCTCCTATTTCAGATAGCGTATTGGGCTAAGCGGCATCTCAAAGCGCATGGAACGTTCAATAGAATGCACTATTAATCTTCTAGGCTAGGGCAAACAGAGACCCGATTAGATCATTTTACATTAAGGTTAATATAAGAATTCAGGGAAATTCTATCACATTTGTTCAATTTACGTCGCCCCTATTTCAGATAGCGTATTGGGCTAAGCGGCATCTCAAAGCGCATGAAATGGCGAGCAAAATGCACTATTAAACTTCTAGGGTAGGGCAAACAGAGACCCGATTAGATCATTTTGTATTACCGTTAATTTATGAATTCAGCAAAATTCTACCACATTTGTTCAATTTACGTCGCTCCTATTTCAGATAGCGTACTGGGCTAGGCGGCATCTTAAAGCGCGTGGAATGGCGAGTAAAATGCACTATTAAACTTCTATGATAGGGCAATCGGGGACCCGATCAGATCATTTTATATTTTGGTTAATATAAGAATTCAAGGAAATTCTATCACATTTGTTCAATTTACGTCGCTCCTATTTCAGACAGCGTATTCGGCTAAGCGGCATCTCAAAGCGCATGAAATGATGAGTGAAATGCACTATTAAACTTCTATGATAGGGCAATCAGAGACCCGATTAGATCATTTTATATTTTGGTTAATTTAATAATTCAGCAAAATTCTATCACATTTGTTCAATTTACGTCGTTCCTATTTCAGATAGCGTACTGGGCTAGGCGGCATCTTCAAGGGCGTGGAAGGGCGAGTAAAATGCACGACTAAACATCTATGATAGGGCAATCAGAGACCCGATTAGATCATTTTATATTTTGTTTAATATAAGATTTCAGGGAAATTCTATCACATTTGTTCAATTTACGTCGCTCCTATTTCAGATAGCGTATTGGGCTAAGCGGCATCTCAAAGCGCATGGAACGTCCAATAAAATGCACTATTAATCTTCTAGGCTAGGGCAAACAGAGACCCGATTTGATCATTTTACATTAAGGTTAATATAAGAATTCAGCGAAATTCTATCACATTTGTTCAATTTACGTCGCTCCTATTTCAGATAGCGTATTGGCCTAAGCGGCACCTGAAAGCGCATGAAATGACGAGTGAAATGCACTATTAAGCTTCTAGGGTAGGGCGAACAGAGACCCGATTAGAAAATTTTATATTATGATTAATTTAAGAAGTCAGCAAAATTCTATCACATTTGTTCAATTTACGTCGTTCCTATTTCAGATAGCGTACTGGGCTAGGCGGCATCTTAAAGCGCGTGGAAAGGCGAGTAAAATGCACTATTAAACTTCTATGACAGGGCAATCAGAGACCCGATTAGATCATTTTATATTACGGTTAATATAAGAATTCAGCGTAATTCTATCACATTTGTTCAACTTACGTCGCTCCTATTTCAGATAGCGCACTGGGCTAGGCGGCATCTTAAAGCGCGTGGAATGGCGAGTAAAATGCACTACTAAACTACTATGATAGGGCAATCAGAGACCCGTTTAGGTCATTTTATATTTTGGTTAATATAAGAATTCAGCGAAATTCTATCACATTTGTTCAATTTTCGTCGCTCCTATTAAAGATAGCGTATTGGGCTAAGCGGCATCTGAAAGCGCATGAAATGGAGAGTAAAATGCACTATTAAACTTCTAGGGTAGGGCAAACAGAGACCCGATTACATCATTTTATATTATGATTAATTTAAGAAGTCAGCAAAATTCTATCACATTTGTTCAATTTACGTCGTTCCTATTTCAGATAGCCTACTGGGCTAGGCGGCATCTTAAAGCGCGTGGAAAGGCGAGTAAAATGCACTATTAAACTTCTATGATAGGGCAATCAGAGACCCGATTAGATCATTTTATATTTTGGTTCATATAAGAATTCAGCGTAATTCTATCACATTTGTTCAATTTACGTCGCTCCTATTTCAGATAGCTTATTGGGCTAAGCGGCATCTCAAAGCGCATGAAATGACGAGTGAAATGCACTATTAAACTTCTAGGGTAGGGCGAACAGAGACCAGATTAGATCATTTTACATTAAGGTTAATATAAGAATTCAGCGTAATTCTGTCACATTTGTTCAACTTACGTAGCTCTTATTTCAGATAGCGTACTGGGCTAGGCGGCATCTTAAAGCGCGTAGAATGGCGAGTAAAATGCACTATTAAACTTCCATGATAGGACAATCAGAGACCCGATTAGATCATTTTGTATTTTGGTTAATATAAGAATTCAGCGAAATTCTATCACATTTGTTCAATTTACGTCGCTCCTATTTCAGATAGCGTATTGGGCTAGGCGGCATCTCAAAGCGCGTGGAAGGGCGAGTAAAATGCACTACTAAGCTTCTATGATAGGGCAATCAGAGACCCGATTACATTATTTTATATTTTGGTTAATATAAGAATTCAGCGAAATTCTCTCACATTTGTTCAATTTACGTCGCTGATATTTCAGATAGCGTATTGGGCTAAGCGGCATCTCAATGCGCATGAAATGGTGAGTAAAATGCACTATTAAACTTCTAGGATAAGGCAAACAGAGACCCGATTTGATCATTTTATATTTTGGTTAATATAAGAATTCAGCGAAATTCTATCAGATTTGTTCAATTTACGTCGCTCCTATTTCAGATAGCGTATTGGGAGTAGCGGCATCTCAAAGCGCATGAAAGGGCGAGTAAAATGCACTATTAAACTTCAAGGGTAGGGCAAACAGAGACCCGATTAGATCATTTTATATTATGGTTAATTTAAGAATTCAGAAAAATTCTATCACATTTGTTCAATTTACGTCGTTCCTATTTCAGATAGCGTATTGGGCTATGCGGCATCTCAAAGCGCATGAAATGACGAGTAAAATGCACTATTAAACTTCTAGGGTAGGGCAAACAGAGACCCGTTTAGGTCATTTTATATTTTGGTTAATATAAGAATTCAGCGAAATTCTATCACATTTGTTCAATTTACGTCGCTCCTATTAAAGATAGCGTATTGGGCTAAGTGGCATCTTAAAGCGCGTGGAAAGGCGAGTAAAATGCACTATTAAACTTCTATGATAGGGCAATCAGAGACCCGATTAGATCATTTTATATTACGGTTAATATAAGAATTCAGCGTAATTCTATCACATTTGTTCAACTTACGTCGCTCCTATTTCAGATAGCGCACTGGGCTAGGCGGCATCTTAAAGCGCGTGGAATGTCGAGTAAAATGCACTACTAAACTACTATGATAGGGCAATCAGAGACCCGTTTAGGTCATTTTATATTTTGGTTAATATAAGAATTCAGCGAAATTCTATCACATTTGTTCAATTTACGTCGCTCCTATTAAAGATAGCGTATTGGGCTAAGTGGCATCTGAAAGCGCACGAAATGGCGAGTGAAATGCACTATTAAACTTCTAGGGTAGGGCAAACAGAGACCCGATTAGATCATTTTATATTATGATTAATTTAAGAAGTCAGCAAAATTCTATCACATTTGTTCAATTTACGTCGTTCCTATTTCAGATAGCGTACTGGGCTAGGCGGCATCTTAAAGCGCGTGGAAAGGCGAGTAAAATGCACTATTAAACTTCTATGACAGGGCAATCATAGACCCGATTAGATCATTTTATATTACGGTTAATATAAGAATTCAGCGTAATTCTATCACATTTGTTCAATTTACGTCGCTGATATTTCAGATAGCGTATTGGGCTCAGCGGCATCTCAAAGCGCAAGAAATGTGGAGTAAAATGCACTATTAAACTTCTAGGGTAGGGCAAACAGAGACCCGATAAGATCATTTTATATTATGGTTAATTTAAGAATTCAGCGAAATTCTATCACATTTGTTCCATTTACGTCGCTCCTATTTCAGATAGCGTATTGGGCTAAGCGGCATCTTAAAGCGCGTGGAATGGCGAGTAAAATGCACTATTACACTTCTAGGGTAGGGCAAACAGAGACCCGATTAGATCATTTTATATTATGATTAATTTAAGAAGTCAGCAAAATTCTATCACATTTGTTCAATTTACGTCGTTCCTATTTCAGATAGCGTACTGGGCTAGGCGGCATCTTAAAGCGCGTGGAAAGGCGAGTAAAATGCACTATTAAACTTCTATGACAGGGCAATCATAGACCCGATTAGATCATTTTATATTACGGTTAATATAAGAATTCAGCGTAATTCTATCACATTTGTTCAACTTACGTCGCTCCTATTTCAGATAGCGCACTGGGCTAGGCGGCATCTTAAAGCGCGTGGAATGGCGAGTAAAATGCACTACTAAACTACTATGATAGGGCAATCAGAGACCCGTTTAGGTCATTTTATATTTTGGTTAATATAAGAATTCAGCGAAATTCTATCACATTTGTTCAATTTTCGTCGCTCCTATTAAAGATAGCGTATTGGGCTAAGCGGCATCTGAAAGCGCATGAAATGGAGAGTAAAATGCACTATTAAACTTCTAGGGTAGGGCAAACAGAGACCCGATTACATCATTTTATATTATGATTAATTTAAGAAGTCAGCAAAATTCTATCACATTTGTTCAATTTACGTCGTTCCTATTTCAGATAGCCTACTGGGCTAGGCGGCATCTTAAAGCGCGTGGAAAGGCGAGTAAAATGCACTATTAAACTTCTATGATAGGGCAATCAGAGACCCGATTAGATCATTTTATATTTTGGTTCATATAAGAATTCAGCGTAATTCTATCACATTTGTTCAATTTACGTCGCTCCTATTTCAGATAGCTTATTGGGCTAAGCGGCATCTCAAAGCGCATGAAATGACGAGTGAAATGCACTATTAAACTTCTAGGGTAGGGCGAACAGAGACCAGATTAGATCATTTTACATTAAGGTTAGTATAAGAATTCAGCGTAATTCTGTCACATTTGTTCAACTTACGTAGCTCTTATTTCAGATAGCGTACTGGGCTAGGCGGCATCTTAAAGCGTGTAGAATGGCGAGTAAAATGCACTATTAAACTTCTATGATAGGGCAATCAGAGACCCGATTAGATCATTTTGTATTTTGGTTAATATAAGAATTCAGCGAAATTCTATCACATTTGTTCAATTTACGTCGCTCCTATTTCAGATAGCGTATTGGGCTAGGCGGCATCTCAAAGCGCGTGGAAGGGCGAGTAAAATGCACTACTAAGCTTCTATGATAGGGCAATCAGAGACCCGATTACATTATTTTATATTTTGGTTAATATAAGAATTCAGCGAAATTCTCTCACATTTGTTCAATTTACGTCGCTGATATTTCAGATAGCGTATTGGGCTAAGCGGCATCTCAATGCGCATGAAATGGTGAGTAAAATGCACTATTAAACTTCTAGGATAAGGCAAACAGAGACCCGATTTGATCCTTTTATATTTTGGTTAATATAAGAATTCAGCGAAATTCTATCAGATTTGTTCAATTTACGTCGCTCCTATTTCAGATAGCGTATTGGGAGTAGCGGCATCTCAAAGCGCATGAAAGGGCGAGTAAAATGCACTATTAAACTTCAAGGGTAGGGCAAACAGAGACCCGATTAGATCATTTTATATTATGGTTAATTTAAGAATTCAGAAAAATTCTATCACATTTGTTCAATTTACGTCGTTCCTATTTCAGATAGCGTATTGGGCTATGCGGCATCTCAAAGCGCATGAAATGACGAGTAAAATGCACTATTAAACTTCTAGGGTAGGGCAAACAGAGACCCGATTAGATCATTTTATATTACGGCTAATATAAGAATTCAGCGTAATTCTATCACATTTGTTCAAATTACGTCGCTCCTATTTCAGATAGCGTACTGGGCTAGGCGGCATCTTAAAGCGCGTGGAAAGGCGAGTAAAATGCACTATTAAACTTCTATGATAGGGCAATCAGAGACCCGATTAGATCATTTTATATTACGGTTAATATAAGAATTCAGCGTAATTCTATCACATTTGTTCAACTTACGTCGCTCCTATTTCAGATAGCGCACTGGGCTAGGCGGCATCTTAAAGCGCGTGGAATGTCGAGTAAAATGCACTACTAAACTACTATGATAGGGCAATCAGAGACCCGTTTAGGTCATTTTATATTTTGGTTAATATAAGAATTCAGCGAAATTCTATCACATTTGTTCAATTTACGTCGCTCCTATTAAAGATAGCGTATTGGGCTAAGTGGCATCTGAAAGCGCACGAAATGGCGAGTGAAATGCACTATTAAACTTCTAGGGTAGGGCAAACAGAGACCCGATTAGATCATTTTATATTATGATTAATTTAAGAAGTCAGCAAAATTCTATCACATTTGTTCAATTTACGTCGCTGATATTTCAGATAGCGTATTGGGCTCAGCGGCATCTCAAAGCGCAAGAAATGTGGAGTAAAATGCACTATTAAACTTCTAGGGTAGGGCAAACAGAGACCCGATAAGATCATTTTATATTATGGTTAATTTAAGAATTCAGCGAAATTCTATCACATTTGTTCCATTTACGTCGCTCCTATTTCAGATAGCGTATTGGGCTAAGCGGCATCTTAAAGCGCGTGGAATGGCGAGTAAAATGCACTATTACACTTCTAGGGTAGGGCAAACAGAGACCCGATTAGATCATTTTATATTATGATTAATTTAAGAAGTCAGCAAAATTCTATCACATTTGTTCAATTTACGTCGTTCCTATTTCAGATAGCGTACTGGGCTAGGCGGCATCTTAAAGCGCGTGGAAAGGCGAGTAAAATGCACTATTAAACTTCTATGACAGGGCAATCAGAGACCCGATTAGATCATTTTATATTACGGTTAATATAAGAATTCAGCGTAATTCTATCACATTTGTTCAACTTACGTCGCTCCTATTTCAGATAGCGCACTGGGCTAGGCGGCATCTTAAAGCGCGTGGAATGGCGAGTAAAATGCACTACTAAACTACTATGATAGGGCAATCAGAGACCCGTTTAGGTCATTTTATATTTTGGTTAATATAAGAATTCAGCGAAATTCTATCACATTTGTTCAATTTTCGTCGCTCCTATTAAAGATAGCGTATTGGGCTAAGCGGCATCTGAAAGCGCATGAAATGGAGAGTAAAATGCACTATTAAACTTCTAGGGTAGGGCAAACAGAGACCCGATTACATCATTTTATATTATGATTAATTTAAGAAGTCAGCAAAATTCTATCACATTTGTTCAATTTACGTCGTTCCTATTTCAGATAGCCTACTGGGCTAGGCGGCATCTTAAAGCGCGTGGAAAGGCGAGTAAAATGCACTATTAAACTTCTATGATAGGGCAATCAGAGACCCGATTAGATCATTTTATATTTTGGTTCATATAAGAATTCAGCGTAATTCTATCACATTTGTTCAATTTACGTCGCTCCTATTTCAGATAGCTTATTGGGCTAAGCGGCATCTCAAAGCGCATGAAATGATGAGTGAAATGCACTATTAAACTTCTAGGGTAGGGCGAACAGAGACCAGATTAGATCATTTTACATTAAGGTTAATATAAGAATTCAGCGTAATTCTGTCACATTTGTTCAACTTACGTAGCTCTTATTTCAGATAGCGTACTGGGCTAGGCGGCATCTTAAAGCGCGTAGAATGGCGAGTAAAATGCACTATTAAACTTCTATGATAGGGCAATCAGAGACCCGATTAGATCATTTTGTATTTTGGTTAATATAAGAATTCAGCGAAATTCTATCACATTTGTTCAATTTACGTCGCTCCTATTTCAGATAGCGTATTGGGCTAGGCGGCATCTCAAAGCGCGTGGAAGGGCGAGTAAAATGCACTACTAAGCTTCTATGATAGGGCAATCAGAGACCCGATTACATTATTTTATATTTTGGTTAATATAAGAATTCAGCGAAATTCTCTCACATTTGTTCAATTTACGTCGCTGATATTTCAGATAGCGTATTGGGCTAAGCGGCATCTCAATGCGCATGAAATGGTGAGTAAAATGCACTATTAAACTTCTAGGATAAGGCAAACAGAGACCCGATTTGATCATTTTATATTTTGGTTAATATAAGAATTCAGCGAAATTCTATCAGATTTGTTCAATTTACGTCGCTCCTATTTCAGATAGCGTATTGGGAGTAGCGGCATCTCAAAGCGCATGAAAGGGCGAGTAAAATGCACTATTAAACTTCAAGGGTAGGGCAAACAGAGACCCGATTAGATCATTTTATATTATGGTTAATTTAAGAATTCAGAAAAATTCTATCACATTTGTTCAATTTACGTCGTTCCTATTTCAGATAGCGTATTGGGCTATGCGGC
Source organism: Macropis europaea (assembly GCA_916610135.2). NCBI lineage: Eukaryota > Metazoa > Arthropoda > Insecta > Hymenoptera > Melittidae > Macropis > Macropis europaea. Next base: position 52,313 of record CAKAJE020000958.1, on the reverse strand, counting down.
ATCTCAAAGCGCATGAAATGATGAGTAAAATGCACTATTAAACTTCTAGGGTAGGGCAAACAGAGACCCGATTAGATCATTTTATATTACGGCTAATATAAGAATTCAGCGTAATTCTATCACATTTGTTCAAATTACGTCGCTCCTATTTCAGATAGCGTACTGGGCTAGGCGGCATCTTAAAGCGCGTGGAAAGGCGAGTAAAATGCACTATTAAACTTCTATGATAGGGCAATCAGAGACCCGATTAGATCATTTTATATTACGGTTAATATAAGAATTCAGCGTAATTCTATCACATTTGTTCAACTTACGTCGCTCCTATTTCAGATAGCGCACTGGGCTAGGCGGCATCTAAAAGCGCGTGGAATGTCGAGTAAAATGCACTACTAAACTACTATGATAGGGCAATCAGAGACCCGTTTAGGTCATTTTATATTTTGGTTAATATAAGAATTCAGCGAAATTCTATCACATTTGTTCAATTTACGTCGCTCCTATTAAAGATAGCGTATTGGGCTAAGCGGCATCTGAAAGCGCACGAAATGGCGAGTGAAATGCACTATTAAACTTCTAGGGTAGGGCAAACAGAGACCCGATTAGATCATTTTATATTATGATTAATTTAAGAAGTCAGCAAAATTCTATCACATTTGTTCAATTTACGTCGCTGATATTCCAGATAGCGTATTGGGCTCAGCGGCATCTCAAAGCGCAAGAAATGTGGAGTAAAATGCACTATTAAACTTCTAGGGTAGGGCAAACAGAGACCCGATAAGATCATTTTATATTATGGTTAATTTAAGAATTCAGCGAAATTCTATCACATTTGTTCCATTTACGTCGCTCCTATTTCAGATAGCGTATTGGGCTAAGCGGCATCTTAAAGCGCGTGGAATGGCGAGTAAAATGCACTATTACACTTCTAGGGTAGGGCAAACAGAGACCCGATTAGATCATTTTATATTATGGTTCATTTAAGAATTCACCGAAATTCTATCACATTTGTTCAATTTACGTCGTTCCTATTTCAAATAGCGTACTGGGCTAGGCGGCATCTTAAAGCGCGTGGAAAGGCGAGTAAAATGTACTATTAAACTTCTATGATAGGGCAATCAGAGACCCGATTAGATCATTTTATATTTTGTTTAATATAAGATTTCAGGGAAATTCTGTCACATTTGTTCAATTTACGTCGCTCCTATTTCAGATAGCTTATTGGGCTTAGCGGCATCTGAAAGCGCATGAAATGGCGAGTAAAATGCACTATTAAACTTCTAGGGTAGGGCAAACAGAGACCCGATTAGATCATTTTATATTATGGTTAATTTAAGAATTCAGCGAAATTCTATCACATTTGTTCAATTTACGTCGCTCCTATTTCAGATAGCGTATTGGGCTAAGCGGCATCTCAAAGCGCATGAAATGACGAGTGAAATGCACTATAAAACTTCTAGGGTTGGGCGAACAAAGACACGATTGGAACATTTTACGTTAATGTTAATATAAGAATTCAGGGAAATTCTATCACATTTGTTCGATTTACGTCGCTCCTATTTCAGATAGCGTATTGGGCTAAGCGCCATCTCAAAGCGCCTGAAATGGCGAGTAAAATGCACTATTAAACTTATAGGGTAGGGCAAACAGAGACCCGATTAGATCATTTTATATTATGGTTAATTTAAGAATTCAGCCAAATTCTATCACATTTGTTCAATTTACGTCGCCCCAATTTCAGGTAGCGTATTGGGCTAACCGGCATCTCAACTCGCATGAAATGCCGAGTAAAATGCACAATTAAACTTCTAGGGTGAGGCAAACAGAGACCCGTTTAGATCATTTTATATTACGGTTAATATAAGAATTCAGCGTAATTCTATGACATTTGTTCAACTCACGTCGCTCCTATTTCAGATAGCGTACTGGGCTAGGTGGCATCTTAAAGCGCGTGGAAGGGCGAGCAAAATGCACTGCTAAACTTCTATGATAGGGCGAACAAAGACCCGATTAGATCATTTTACATTAAGGTTAATATAAGGATTCGGCGAAATTCTATCACATTTGTTCAATTTACGTCGCTCCTATTGCAGATAGCGTATTGGGCTAAGCGGCATCTCAAAGCGCATGAAATGGCGAGTAAAATGCACTATTAAACTTCTAGGGTAGGGCAAACAGAGACCCGATTAGATTATTTTATATTATGATTAATTTAAGAAGTCAGCAAAATTCTATCACATTTGTTCAATTTACGTCGTTCCTATTTCAGATAGCGTACTGGGCTAGGCGGCATCTTAAAGCGCGTGGAAAGGCGAGTAAAATGCACTATTAAACTTTTATGATAGGGCAATCAGAGACCCGATTAGATCATTTTATATTAGGGTTAATATAAGAATTCAGCGTAATTCTATCACATTTGTTCAACTTACGTCGCTCCTATTTCAGATAGCGCACTGGGCTAGGCGGCATCTTAAAGCGCGTGGAATGTCGAGTAAAATGCACTACTAAACTACTATGATAGGGCAATCAGAGACCCGTTTAGGTCATTTTATATTTTGGTTAATATAAGAATTCAGCGAAATTCTATCACATTTGTTCAATTTACGTCGCTCCTATTAAAGATAGCGTATTGGGCTCAGCGGCATCTCAAAGCGCAAGAAATGTGGAGTAAAATGCACTATTAAACTTCTAGGGTAGGGCAAACAGAGACCCGATAAGATCATTTTATATTATGGTTAATTTAAGAATTCAGCGAAATTCTATCACATTTGTTCCATTTACGTCGCTCCTATTTCAGATAGCGTATTGGGCTAAGCGGCATCATAAAGCGCGTGGAATGGCGAGTAAAATGCACTATTACACTTCTAGGGTAGGGCAAACAGAGACCCGATTAGATCATTTTATATTATGGTTAATTTAAGAATTCACCGAAATTCTATCACATTTGTTCAATTTACGTCGTTCCTATTTCAAATAGCGTACTGGGCTAGGCGGCATCTTAAAGCGCGTGGAAAGGCGAGTAAAATGTACTATTAAACTTCTATGATAGGGCAATCAGAGACCCGATTAGATCATTTTATATTTTGTTTAATATAAGATTTCAGGGAAATTCTGTCACATTTGTTCAATTTACGTCGCTCCTATTTCAGATAGCTTATTGGGCTTAGCGGCATCTGAAAGCGCATGAAATGGCGAGTAAAATGCACTATTAAACTTCTAGGGTAGGGCAAACAGAGACCCGATTAGATCATTTTATATTATGGTTAATTTAAGAATTCAGCGAAATTCTATCACATTTGTTCAATTTACGTCGCTCCTATTTCAGATAGCGTATTGGGCTAAGCGGCATCTCAAAGCGCATGAAATGACGAGTGAAATGCACTATAAAACTTCTAGGGTTGGGCGAACAAAGACACGATTAGAACATTTTACGTTAATGTTAATATAAGAATTCAGGGAAATTCTATCACATTTGTTCGATTTACGTCGCTCCTATTTCAGATAGCGTATTGGGCTAAGCGCCATCTCAAAGCGCCTGAAATGGCGAGTAAAATGCACTATTAAACTTATAGGGTAGGGCAAACAGAGACCCGATTAGATCATTTTATATTATGGTTAATTTAAGAATTCAGCCAAATTCTATCACATTTGTTCAATTTACGTCGCCCCAATTTCAGGTAGCGTATTGGGCTAACCGGCATCTCAACTCGCATGAAATGCCGAGTAAAATGCACAATTAAACTTCTAGGGTGAGGCAAACAGAGACCCGTTTAGATCATTTTATATTACGGTTAATATAAGAATTCAGCGTAATTCTATGACATTTGTTCAACTCACGTCGCTCCTATTTCAGATAGCGTACTGGGCTAGGTGGCATCTTAAAGCGCATGGAAGGGCGAGCAAAATGCACTGCTAAACTTCTATGATAGGGCGAACAAAGACCCGATTAGATCATTTTACATTAAGGTTAATATAAGGATTCGGCGAAATTCTATCACATTTGTTCAATTTACGTCGCTCCTATTGCAGATAGCGTATTGGGCTAAGCGGCATCTCAAATCGCATGAAATGGCGAGTAAAATGCACTATTAAACTTCTAGGGTAGGGCAAACAGAGACCCGATTAGATTATTTTATATTATGATTAATTTAAGAAGTCAGCAAAATTCTATCACATTTGTTCAATTTACGTCGTTCCTATTTCAGATAGCGTACTGGGCTAGGCGGCATCTTAAAGCGCGTGGAAAGGCGAGTAAAATGCACTATTAAACTTTTATGATAGGGCAATCAGAGACCCGATTAGATCATTTTATATTAGGGTTAATATAAGAATTCAGCGTAATTCTATCACATTTGTTCAACTTACGTCGCTCCTATTTCAGATAGCGCACTGGGCTAGGCGGCATCTTAAAGCGCGTGGAATGTCGAGTAAAATGCACTACTAAACTACTATGATAGGGCAATCAGAGACCCGTTTAGGTCATTTTATATTTTGGTTAATATAAGAATTCAGCGAAATTCTATCACATTTGTTCAATTTACGTCGCTCCTATTTCAGATAGCGTACTGGGCTAGGCGTCAGCTTAAAGCGCGTGGAATGGCGAGTACAATGCACTATTAAACTTCTATGATAGGGCAATCAGAAACCCGATTAGATCATTTTATAATTTGGTTATTATAAGAATTCAGCGAAATTCTATCACATTTCTTCAATTGACGTCTCTCCTATTTCAGATAGCGCAGTGTGCTAAGCGGCATCTCAAAGCGCATGAAATGATGAGTGAAAGGCACTATTAAACTTCTATGATAGGGCAATCAGAGACCCGATTAGATCATTTTATATTTTGGTTAATTTAATAATTCAGCAAAATTCTATCACATTTGTTCAATTTACGTCGTTCCTATTTCAGATAGCGTACTGGGCTAGGCGGCATATTCAAGGGCGTGGAAGGGCGAGTAAAATGCACGACTAAACATCTATGATAGGGCAATCAGAGACCCGATTAGATCATTTTATATTTTGTTTAATATAAGATTTCAGGGAAATTCTATCACATTTGTTCAATTTACGTCGCTCCTATTTCAGATAGCGTATTGGGCTAAGCGGCATCTCAAAGCGCATGGAACGTCCAATAGAATGCACTATTAATCTTCTAGGCTAGGGCAAACAGAGACCCGATTAGATCATTTTACATTAAGGTTAATATAAGTATTCAGGGAAATTCTATCACATTTGTTCAATTTACGTCGCCCCTATTTCAGATAGCGTATTGGGCTAAGCGGCATCTCAAAGCGCATGAAATGGCGAGCAAAATGCACTATTAATCTTCTAGGGTAGGGCAAACAGAGACCCGATTAGATCATTTTGTATTACCGTTAATTTATGAATTCAGCAAAATTCTACCACATTTGTTCAATTTACGTCGCTCCTATTTCAGATAGCGTACTGGGCTAGGTGGCATCTTAAAGCGCGTGGAATGGCGAGTAAAATGCACTGTTAAACTTCTATGATAGGACAATCAGGGACCCGATCAGATCATTTTATATTTTGGTTAATATAAGAATTCAAGGAAATTCTATCACATTTGTTCAATTTACGTCGCTCCTATTTCAGACAGCGTATTCGGCTAAGCGGCATCTCAAAGCGCATGAAATGATGAGTGAAATGCACTATTAAACTTCTATGATAGGGCAATCAGAGACCCGATTAGATCATTTTATATTTTGTTTAATATAAGATTTCAGGGAAATTCTATCACATTTGTTCAATTTACGTCGCTCCTATTTCAGATAGCGTATTGGGCTAAGCGGCATCTCAAAGCGCATGGAACGTCCAATAAAATGCACTATTAATCTACTAGGCTAGGGCAAACAGAGACCCGATTAGATCATTTTACATTAAGGTTAATATAAGAATTCAGGGAAATTCTATCACATTTGTTCAATTTACGTCGCCCCTATTACAGATAGCGTATTGGGCTAAGCGGCATCTCAAAGAGCATGAAATGGCGAGCAAAATGCACTATTAAACTTCTAGGGTAGGGCAAACAGAGACCCGATTAGATCATTTTGTATTCCCGTTAATTTATGAATTCAGCAAAATTCTATCACATTTGTTCAATTTACGTCGCTCCTATTTCAGATAGCGTATTGGGCTAGGCGGCATCTCAAAGCGCGTGGAATGGCGAGTAAAATGCACTATTAAACTTCTATGATAGGGCAATCAGGGACCCGATCAGATCATTTTATACTTTGGTTAATATAAGAATTCAATGAAATTCTATCACATTTGTTCAATTTACGTCGCTCCTATTTCAGATAGCGTATTAGGCTAAGCGGCATCTCAATGCGCATGAAATGGCGAGTAAAATGCACTATCAAACTCCTAGGGTAATGCAAAGAGAGACCCGATTAGATCATTTTATATTACGGTTAATATAAGAATTAAGCGTATTTCTATCACATTTGTTCAATTTACGTCACTCCTATTTCAGATAGCCTACTGGGCTAGCCGGCATCTTAAATCGCGTGGAATAGCGAGTGAAATGCACTATTAAACTTCTAGGGTAGGGCGAACAGAGACCCGATTAGATCATTTTACATTAAGGTTAATATAAGAATTCAGCGAAATTCTATCACATTTGTTCAATTTACGTCGCCCCTATTACAGATAGCGTATAGGGGCTAAGCGGCATCTCAAAGAGCATGAAATGGCGAGCAAAATGCACTATTAAACTTCTAGGGTAGGGCAAACAGAGACCCGATTAGATCATTTTGTATTCCCGTTAATTTATGAATTCAGCAAAATTCTATCACATTTGTTCAATTTACGTCGCTCCTATTTAAGATAGCGTATTGGGCTAGGCGGCATCTTAAAGCGCGTGGAATGGCGAGTAAAATGCACTATTAAACTTCTATGATAGGGCAATCAGGGACCCGATCAGATCATTTTATATTTTGGTTAATATAAGAATTCAATGAAATTCTATCACATTTGTTCAATTTACGTCGCTCCTATTTCAGATAGCGTATTGGGCTAAGCGGCATCTCAATGCGCATGAAATGGCGAGTAAAATGCACTATCAAACTTCTAGGGTAATGCAAAGAGAGACCCGATTAGATCATTTTATATTACGGTTAATATAAGAATTAAGCGTATTTCTATCACATTTGTTCAATTTACGTCACTCCTATTTCAGATAGCCTACTGGGCTAGCCGGCATCTGAAAGCGCATGAAATGGCGAGTAAAATGCACTATTAAACTTCTAGGGTAGGGCAAACAGAGACCCGATTAGATCATTTTATATTATGGTTAATTTAAGAATTCAGCGAAATTCTATCACATTTGTTCAATTTACGTCGCTCCTATTTCAGATAGCGTATTGGGCTAAGCGGCATCTCAAAGCGCATGAAATGACGAGTGAAATGCACTATAAAACTTCTAGGGTTGGGCGAACAAAGACACGATTAGAACATTTTACGTTAATGTTAATATAAGAATTCAGGGAAATTCTATCACATTTGTTCGATTTACGTCGCTCCTATTTCAGATAGCGTATTGGGCTAAGCGCCATCTCAAAGCGCCTGAAATGGCGAGTAAAATGCACTATTAAACTTATAGGGTAGGGCAAACAGAGACCCGATTAGATCATTTTATATTATGGTTAATTTAAGAATTCAGCCAAATTCTATCACATTTGTTCAATTTACGTCGCCACAATTTCAGGTAGCGTATTGGGCTAACCGGCATCTCAACTCGCATGAAATGCCGAGTAAAATGCACAATTAAACTTCTAGGGTGAGGCAAACAGAGACCCGATTAGATCATTTTATATTACGGTTAATATAAGAATTCAGCGTAATTCTATGACATTTGTTCAACTCACGTCGCTCCTATTTCAGATAGCGTACTGGGCTAGGTGGCATCTTAAAGCGCGTGGAAGGGCGAGCAAAATGCACTGCTAAACTTCTATGATAGGGCGAACAAAGACCCGATTAGATCATTTTACATTAAGGTTAATATAAGGATTCGGCGAAATTCTATCACATTTGTTCAATTTACGTCGCTCCTATTGCAGATAGCGTATTGGGCTAAGCGGCATCTCAAAGCGCATGAAATGGCGAGTAAAATGCACTATTAAACTTCTAGGGTAGGGCAAACAGAGACCCGATTAGATTATTTTATATTATGATTAATTTAAGAAGTCAGCAAAATTCTATCACATTTGTTCAATTTACGTCGTTCCTATTTCAGATAGCGTACTGGGCTAGGCGGCATCTTAAAGCGCGTGGAAAGGCGAGTAAAATGCACTATTAAACTTTTATGATAGGGCAATCAGAGATCCGATTAGATCATTTTATATTAGGGTTAATATAAGAATTCAGCGTAATTCTATCACATTTGTTCAACTTACGTCGCTCCTATTTCAGATAGCGCACTGGGCTAGGCGGCATCTTAAAGCGCGTGGAATGTCGAGTAAAATGCACTACTAAACTACTATGATAGGGCAATCAGAGACCCGTTTAGGTCATTTTATATTTTGGTTAATATAAGAATTCAGCGAAATTCTATCACATTTGTTCAATTTACGTCGCTCCTATTTCAGATAGCGTACTGGGCTAGGCGTCAGCTTAAAGCGCGTGGAATGGCGAGTACAATGCACTATTAAACTTCTATGATAGGGCAATCAGAAACCCGATTAGATCATTTTATAATTTGGTTATTATAAGAATTCAGCGAAATTCTATCACATTTCTTCAATTGACGTCTCTCCTATTTCAGATAGCGCAGTGTGCTAAGCGGCATCTCAAAGCGCATGAAATGATGAGTGAAAGGCACTATTAAACTTCTATGATAGGGCAATCAGAGACCCGATTAGATCATTTTATATTTTGGTTAATTTAATAATTCAGCAAAATTCTATCACATTTGTTCAATTTACGTCGTTCCTATTTCAGATAGCGTACTGGGCTAGGCGGCATATTCAAGGGCGTGGAAGGGCGAGTAAAATGCACGACTAAACATCTATGATAGGGCAATCAGAGACCCGATTAGATCATTTTATATTTTGTTTAATATAAGATTTCAGGGAAATTCTATCACATTTGTTCAATTTACGTCGCTCCTATTTCAGATAGCGTATTGGGCTAAGCGGCATCTCAAAGCGCATGGAACGTCCAATAGAATGCACTATTAATCTTCTAGGCTAGGGCAAACAGAGACCCGATTAGATCATTTTACATTAAGGTTAATATAAGAATTCAGGGAAATTCTATCACATTTGTTCAATTTACGTCGCCCCTATTTCAGATAGCGTATTGGGCTAAGCGGCATCTCAAAGCGCATGAAATGGCGAGCAAAATGCACTATTAATCTTCTAGGGTAGGGCAAACAGCGACCCGATTAGATCATTTTGTATTACCGTTAATTTATGAATTCAGCAAAATTCTACCACATTTGTTCAATTTACGTCGCTCCTATTTCAGATAGCGTACTGGGCTAGGTGGCATCTTAAAGCGCGTGGAATGGCGAGTAAAATGCACTGTTAAACTTCTATGATAGGACAATCAGGGACCCGATCAGATCATTTTATATTTTGGTTAATATAAGAATTCAAGGAAATTCTATCACATTTGTTCAATTTACGTCGCTCCTATTTCAGATAGCGTATTGGGCTAAGCGGCATCTCAAAGCGCATGGAACGTCCAATAAAATGCACTATTAATCTACTAGGCTAGGGCAAACAGAGACCCGATTAGATCATTTTACATTAAGGTTAATATAAGAATTCAGGGAGATTCTATCACATTTGTTCAATTTACGTCGCCCCTATTACAGATAGCGTATTGGGCTAAGCGGCATCTCAAAGAGCATGAAATGGCGAGCAAAATGCACTATTAAACTTCTAGGGTAGGGCAAACAGAGACCCGATTAGATCATTTTGTATTCCCGTTAATTTATGAATTCAGCAAAATTCTATCACATTTGTTCAATTTACGTCGCTCCTATTTCAGATAGCGTATTGGGCTAGGCGGCATCTTAAAGCGCGTGGAATGGCGAGTAAAATGCACTATTAAACTTCTATGATAGGGCAATCAGGGACCCGACCAGATCATTTTATATTTTGGTTAATATAAGAATTCAATGAAATTCTATCACATTTGTTCAATTTACGTCGCTCCTATTTCAGATAGCGTATTAGGCTAAGCGGCATCTCAATGCGCATGAAATGGCGAGTAAAATGCACTATCAAACTTCTAGGGTAATGCAAAGAGAGACCCGATTAGATCATTTTATATTACGGTTAATATAAGAATTAAGCGTATTTCTATCACATTTGTTCAATTTACGTCACTCCTATTTCAGATAGCCTACTGGGCTAGCCGGCATCTTAAATCGCGTGGAATAGCGAGTGAAATGCACTATTAAACTTCTAGGGTAGGGCGAACAGAGACCCGATTAGATCATTTTACATTAAGGTTAATATAAGAAGTCAGCGAAATTCTATCACATTTGTTCAATTTACGTCGCTCATATTTCAGATAGCGTATTGGGCTAAGCGGCATCTCAAAGCGCATGAAATGGCGAGTAAAATGCGCTACTAACCTTCTATGATAGGGCAATCAGAGACCCGATTAGATCATTTTATATTTTGTTTAATATAAGATTTCAGGGAAATTCTATCACATTTGTTCAATTTACGTCGCTCATATTTCAGATAGCGTATTGGGCTAAGCGGCATCTCAAAGCGCATGCAATGGCGAGTAAAATGCACTGTTAAACTTCTAGGGTAGGGCAAACAGAGACCCGATTAGATCATTTTGTATTATGGTTAATTTAAGAATTCAGCGACATTCTATCACATTTGTTCAATTTACGTGGCTCCTATTTAAGATAGCGTACTGGGCTAAGCGGCATCTCAAAGCGCATGAAATGACGAGTAAAATGCACTATTATACTTCTAGGGTACGGCAAACAGAGACCCGATTAGATCATTTTGTATTATGGTTAATTTAAGAATTCAGCAAAATTCTATCACATTTGTTCAATTTTCGTCGCTCCTATTTCAGATAGCGTACTGGGCTAGGCGGCATATTAAAGCGTGCGGAATGGCGAGTAAAATGCACTTTTAAACTTCTATGATAGGGCAATCAGAGACCCGATTAGATCATTTTATATTTTGGTTTATATAAGAATTCAGCGAAATTCTATCACATTTGTTCAATTTACGTCGCTCCTATTTCAGATAGCGTATTGGGCTAAGCGTCATCTGAAAGCGTATGAAATGGCGACTAAAATGCACTATTAAACTTCTAGGGTAGGACAAACAGAGACCCGATTAGATCATTTTATATTATGGTTAATTTAAGAATTCAGCGAAATTCTATCACATTTGTTCAATTTACGTCGCTACTATTTCAGATAGCGTATTGGGCTAAGCGGCATCTCAAAGCGCATGAAATGGCGAGTATAATGCACTATTAAACTTCTAGAATAAGGCAAACAGAGACCCGATTAGATCATTTTATATTACGGTTAATATAAGAATTCAGCGTAATTCTATCACATTTGTTCAACTTACGTCGCTCCTCTTTCAGATAGCGTACTGGGCTAGGCGGCATCTTAAAGCGCGTGGAATGGCGAGTAAAATGCACTATTAAACTTCTATGATAGGGCTATCAGAGACCCGATTAGATCATTTTATATTGTGGTTAACATAAGAATTCAGTGAAATTCTAACACATTTGTTCAATTTGCGTCGCTCCTATTTCAGATAGCGCACTGGGCTAGGCTGCATCATAAAGCGCGTGGAATGGCGAGTAAAATGCACTATTAAACTTCTAGGATAAGGCAAACAGAGACCCGATTAGATCATTTTATATTACGGTTAATATAAGAATTCAGCGTAATTCTATCACATTTGTTCAACTTACGTCGCTCCTCTTTCAGATAACGCACTGGGCTAGGCGGTATCTTGAAGCGCGTGGAATGGCGAGTAAAATGCACTATTAAACTTCTATGATAGGGCAATCAGAGACCCGATTAGATCATTTTATATTTTGGTTAATATAAGAATTCAGCGAAATTCTATCACATTTGTTCAATTTATATCGCTCCTATTTCAGATAGCGTATTGGGCTAAGCGGTATCTCAAAGCGCATGAAGTGACGAGTGAAATGCACTATTAAAGTTCTAGGGTAGGGCAAACAGAGACCCGACTAGATCATTTTATATTATGGTTAATTTAAGAATTCAGCGAAATACTATCACATTCGTTCAATTTACGTCGCTCCTATTTCAGATAGCGTATTGGGCAAAGCGGCATCTCAAAGCGCAAGAAATGACGAGTAAAATGCACTATTAAACTTCTAGGGTAGGACAAGCAGTGACCCGATTAGATCATTTTATATTATGGTTAATTTAAGAATTCAGCAAAATTCTATCACATTTGTTCAATTTAGGTCGCTCCTATTTCAGATAGCGTACTGGGCTAGGCGGCATCTTAATGCGCGTGGAATGGCGAGTAACATCCACTATTAAACATCTAGGCTAGGGCGAACAGAGACCCGATTAGATCATTTTACATTATGGTTAATAAACGAATTCAGCGAAATTCTATCACATTTGTTCAACTTACGTCGCTCCTATTTCAGATAGCGTATTGGGCTAAGCGGCATCTCAAAGCGCATGAAATGGCGAGTAAAATGCACTATTAAACTTCTAGGGTAGGGCAAACAGAGACCCGATTAGATCATTTTATATTATGGTTAATATAAGAATTCAGCGAAATTCTATCACATTTGTTCAACTTACGTCGCTCCTATTTCAGATAGCGTATTGAGCTAAGCGGCATCTCAAAGCGCATGAAATGAGGAGTGAAATGCACTATTAAACTTCTAGGGTAGGGCGAACAGAGACCCGATTAGATCATTTTACATTAAGCTTAATATAAGGATTCACGGAAATTCTATCACATTTGTTCAATTTACGTCTTCCTATTTCAGATAGCGTATTGGGCTAGGCGGCATCTCAAAGCGCATGAAATGGCGAGTAAGATGTACTATTAAACTTCTAGGATAAGGCATACAGAGAACCGATTAGATCATTTTATATTACGGATAATATAAGAATTCAGCGTAATTCTATCACATTTGTTCAACTTACGCCGCACCTGCTTGAGATAGCGTACTGGGCTAGGCGGCATCTTAAAGCGCGTGGAAGGGCGAGTAAAATGCACTATTAAACTTCTAGGCTAGGGCGAACAGAGACCCGATTAGATCATTATATATTTTGGTTAATTTAAGAATTCAACGAGATTCTATCACATTTGTTCAATTTACGTCGCTCCTATTTCAGATAGCGTATTGGGCTAAGCGGCACCTCAAAGCGCATGAAATGGCGAGTAAAATGCACTATTAAACTTCTAGGGTAAGGCAAACAGAGACCCGATTAGATCATATTACATTATGGTTAATAAAAGAATTCAACGAAATTCTATCACATTTGTTCAATTTACGTCGCTCCTATTTCGGATAGCATATTGGGCTAAGCGGCATCTCAAAGCGCATGAAATTACGAGTGAAATGCACTATTAAACTTCTAGGGTAGGGCGAACAGAGACCCGATTAGATCATTTTATATTTTGGTTAATATAAGGATTCAGCGAAATTCTATCACATTTGTTCAATTTACGTCGCTCCTATTTCAGATAGCGTACTGGGCTAGGCGTCAGCTTAAAGCGCGTGGAATGGCGAGTACAATGCACTATTAAACTTCTATGATAGGGCAATCAGAAACCCGATTAGATCATTTTATAATTTGGTTATTATAAGTATTCAGCGAAATTCTATAACATTTCTTCAATTGACGTCTCTCCTATTTCAGATAGCGCAGTGTGCTAAGCGGCATCTCAAAGCGCATGAAATGACGAGTGAAATGCACTATTAAACTTCTAGGGTAAGGCAAAGAGAGTCCCGATTAGATCATTTTATATTACGGTTAATATAAGAATTCAGCAACATTCTGTCACATTTGTACAATTTACGTTGCTCCTATTTCAGATAGCGTACTGGGCTGGGCGGCATCTTCAAGGGCGTGGAAGGGCGAGTAAAATGCACGACTAAACATCTATGATAGGGCAAACAGAGACCCGATTAGATCATTTTGTATTACCGTTAATTTATGAATTCAGCAAAATTCTATCACATTTGTTCAATTTACGTCGCTCCTATTTCAGATAGCGTATTGGGCTAGGCGGCATCTTACAGCGCGTGGAATGGCGAGTAAAATGCACTATTAAACTTCTATGATAGGGCAATCAGGGACCCGATCAGATCATTTTAAATTTTGGTTAATATAAGAATTCAAGGAAATTCTATCACATTTGTTCAATTTACGTCGCTCCTATTTCAGATAGCGTATTAGGCTAAGCGGCATCTCAATGCGCATGAAATGGCGAGTAAAATGCACTATTAAACTTCTAGGGTAATGCAAAGAGAGACCCGATTAGATCATTTTATATTATGGTTAATATAAGAATTCAGCGAAATTCTATCACATTTGTTCAATTTACGTCTCTCACGTTTCATATAGCGTATTGGGCTAAGCGGCATCTCAAAGCGCATGAAATGGCGAGTAAAATGCACTATTAAACTTCTAGGGTAGGGCAAACAGAGACCCGACTAGATCATTTTATATTATGGTTAATTTAAGAATTCAGCGAAATACTATCACATTCGTTCAATTTACGTCGCTCCTATTTCAGATAGCGTATTGGGCAAAGCGGCAACTCAAAGCTAATGAAATGACGAGTAAAATGCACTAATAAACTTCTAGGGTAGGACAAGCAGTGACCCGATTAGATCATTTTATATTATGGTTAATTTAAGAATTCAGCAAAATTCTATCACATTTGTTCAATTTACGTCGCTTCTATTTCAGATAGCGTACTGGGCTAGTCGTCAGCTTAAAGCGCGTGGAATGTCGAGTAAAATGCCCTATTAAACTTCTATGATAGGGCAATCAGAGACCCGATTAAATCATTTTATATTTTGGTTAATATAAGAATTCAGCGAAATTCTATCACATTTGTTCAACTTACGTCGCTCCTATTTCAGATAGCGTATTGAGCTAAGCGGCATCTCAAAGCGCATGAAATGAGGAGTGAAATGCACTATTAAACTTCTGGGGTAGGGCGAACAGAGACCCGATTAGATCATTTTACATTAAGCTTAATATAAGAATTCACGGAAATTCTATCACATTTGTTCAATTTACGTCTTCCTATTTCAGATAGCGTATTGGGCTAGGCGGCACCTCAAAGCGCATGAAATGGCGAGTAAGATGCACTATTAAACTTCTAGGGTAGGGCGAACAGAGACCCGATTAGATCATTTTATATTTTGGTTAATATAAGGATTCAGCGAAATTCTATCACATTTGTTCAATTTACGTCGCTCCTATTTCAGATAGCGTACTGGGCTAGGCGTCAGCTTAAAGCGCGTGGAATGGCGAGTACAATGCACTATTAAACTTCTATGATAGGGCAATCAGAAACCCGATTAGATCATTTTATAATTTGGTTATTATAAGAATTCAGCGAAATTCTATCACATTTCTTCAATTGACGTCTCTCCTATTTCAGATAGCGCAGTGTGCTAAGCGGCATCTCAAAGCGCATGAAATGACGAGTGAAATGCACTATTAAACTTCTAGGGTAAGGCAAAGAGAGTCCCGATTAGATCATTTTATATTACGGTTAATATAAGAATTCAGCAACATTCTGTCACATTTGTTCAATTTACGTTGCTCCTATTTCAGATAGCGTACTGGGCTTGGCGGCATCTTAAAGCGAGTGGAATGACGAGTGAAATGCACTATTAAACTTCTAGGGTAGGGCAAACAGAGACCCGATTAGATCATTTTATATTACCGTTAATTTAAGAATTCAGCAAAATTCTATCACATTTGTTCAATTTACGTCGCTCCTATTTCAGATAGCGTACTGGGCTAGGCGGCATCTTAAAGCGCGTGGAATGGCGAGTAAAATGCACTATTAAACTTCTATGATAGGGCAATCAGGGACCCGATCAGATCATTTTATATTTTGGTTAATATAAGAATTCAAGGAAATTCTACCACATTTGTTCAATTTACGTCGCTCCTATTTCAGACAGCGTATTCGGCTAAGCGGCATCTCAAAGCGCATGAAATGATGAGTGAAATGCACTATTAAACTTCTATGATAGGGCAATCAGAGACCCGATTAGATCATTTTATATTTTGGTTAATTTAATAATTCAGCAAAATTCTATCACATTTGTTCAATTTACGTCGTTCCTATTTCAGATAGCGTACTGGGCTAGGCGGCATCTTCAAGGGCGTGGAAGGGCGAGTAAAATGCACGACTAAACATCTATGATAGGGCAATCAGAGACCCGATTAGATCATTTTATATTTTGTTTAATATAAGATTTCAGGGAAATTCTATCACATTTGTTCAATTTACGTCGCTCCTATTTCAGATAGCGTATTGGGCTAAGCGGCATCTCAAAGCGCATGGAACGTCCAATAAAATGCACTATTAATCTTCTAGGCTAGGGCAAACAGAGACCCGATTTGATCATTTTACATTAAGGTTAATATAAGAATTCAGGGAAATTCTATCACATTTGTTCAATTTACGTCGCCCCTATTACAGATAGCGTATTGGGCTAAGCGGCATCTCAAAGCGCATGAAATGGCGAGCAAAATGCACTATTAAACTTCTAGGGTAGGGCAAACAGAGACCCGATTAGATCATTTTGTATTACCGTTAATTTATGAATTCAGCAAAATTCTATCACATTTGTTCAATTTACGTCGCTCCTATTTCAGATAGCGTATTGGGCTAGGCGGCATCTTAAAGCGCGTGGAATGGCGAGTAAAATGCACTATTAAACTTCTATGATAGGGCAATCAGGGACCCGATCAGATCATTTTATATTTTGGTTAATATAAGAATTCAAGGAAATTCTATCACATTTGTTCAATTTACGTCGCTCATATTTCAGATAGCGTATTGGGCTAAGCGGCATCTCAAAGCGCATGCAATGGCGAGTAAAATGCACTATTAAACTTCTAGGGTAGGGCAAACAGAGACCCGATTAGATCATTTTGTATTATGGTTAATTTAAGAATTCAGCGAAATTCTATCACAGTTGTTCAATTTACGTCGCTCCTATTTAAGATAGCGTACTGGGCTAAGCGGCATCTCAAAGCGCATGAAATGTCGAGTAAAATGCACTATTATACTTCTAGGGTACGGCAAACAGAGACCCGATAAGATCATTTTGTATTATGGTTAATTTAAGAATTCAGCAAAATTCTATCACATTTGTTCAATTTACGTCGCTCCTATTTCAGATAGCGTACTGGGCTAGGCGGCATATTAAAGCGTGCGGAATGGCGAGTAAAATGCACTTTTAAACTTCTATGATAGGGCAATCAGAGACCCGATTAGATCATTTTATATTTTGGATTATATAAGAATTCAGCAAAATTCTATCACATTTGTTCAATTTACGTCGCTCCTATTTCAGATAGCGTATTGGGCTAGGCGGCATCTTAAAGCGCGTGGAATGGCGAGTAAAATGCACTATTAAACTTCTATGATAGGGCAATCAGGGACCCGATCAGATCATTTTATATTTTGGTTAATATAAGAATTCAAGGAAATTCTATCACATTTGTTCAATTTACGTCGCTCCTATTTCAGATAGCGTATTGGGCTAAGCGGCATCTCAAAGCGCATGAAATGGCGAGTAAAATGCGCTACTAACCTTCTATGATAGGGCAATCAGAGACCCGATTAGATCATTTTATATTTTGTTTAATATAAGATTTCAGGGAAATTCTATCACATTTGTTCAATTTACGTCGCTCATATTTCAGATAGCGTATTGGGCTAAGCGGCATCTCAAAGCGCATGCAATGGCGAGTAAAATGCACTATTAAACTTCTAGGGTAGGGCAAACAGAGACCCGATTAGATCATTTTGTATTATGGTTAATTTAAGAATTCAGCGAAATTCTATCACAGTTGTTCAATTTACGTCGCTCCTATTTAAGATAGCGTACTGGGCTAAGCGGCATCTCAAAGCGCATGAAATGTCGAGTAAAATGCACTATTATACTTCTAGGGTACGGCAAACAGAGACCCGATTAGATCATTTTGTATTATGGTTAATTTAAGAATTCAGCAAAATTCTATCACATTTGTTCAATTTACGTCGCCCCTATTACAGATAGCGTATTGGGCTAAGCGGCATCTCAAAGCGCATGAAATGGCGAGCAAAATGCACTATTAAACTTCTAGGGTAGGGCAAACAGAGACCCGATTAGATCATTTTGTATTACCGTTAATTTATGAATTCAGCAAAATTCTATCACATTTGTTCAATTTACGTCGCTCCTATTTCAGATAGCGTATTGGGCTAGGCGGCATCTTAAAGCGCGTGGAATGGCGAGTAAAATGCACTATTAAACTTCTATGATAGGGCAATCAGGGACCCGATCAGATCATTTTATATTTTGGTTAATATAAGAATTCAAGGAAATTCTATCACATTTGTTCAATTTACGTCGCTCATATTTCAGATAGCGTATTGGGCTAAGCGGCATCTCAAAGCGCATGCAATGGCGAGTAAAATGCACTATTAAACTTCTAGGGTAGGGCAAACAGAGACCCGATTAGATCATTTTGTATTATGGTTAATTTAAGAATTCAGCGAAATTCTATCACAGTTGTTCAATTTACGTCGCTCCTATTTAAGATAGCGTACTGGGCTAAGCGGCATCTCAAAGCGCATGAAATGTCGAGTAAAATGCACTATTATACTTCTAGGGTACGGCAAACAGAGACCCGATAAGATCATTTTGTATTATGGTTAATTTAAGAATTCAGCAAAATTCTATCACATTTGTTCAATTTACGTCGCTCCTATTTCAGATAGCGTACTGGGCTAGGCGGCATATTAAAGCGTGCGGAATGGCGAGTAAAATGCACTTTTAAACTTCTATGATAGGGCAATCAGAGACCCGATTAGATCATTTTATATTTTGGATTATATAAGAATTCAGCCAAATTCTATCACATTTCTTCAATTTACGTCGCTCCTATTTCAGATAGCGTATTGGGCTAAGCGGCATCTCAAAGCGTATGAAATGGCGAATAAAATGCACTATTAAAGTTCTAGGCTAGGGCGAACAGAGACCCGGTTAGATCATTTTACATTATGGTTAATAAAAGAATTCAGCGAAATTCTATCACATTTGTTCAATTTACGTCGCTCCTATTTCAGATAGCGTATTGGGCTAAGCGGCACCTGAAAGCGCATGAAATGACGAGTGAAATGCACTATTAAGCTTCTAGGGTAGGGCGAACAGAGACCCGATTAGATAATTTTATATTATGATTAATTTAAGAAGTCAGCAAAATTCTATCACATTTGTTCAATTTACGTCGTTCCTATTTCAGATAGCGTACTGGGCTAGGCGGCATCTTAAAGCGCGTGGAAAGGCGAGTAAAATGCACTATTAAACTTCTATGACAGGGCAATCAGAGACCCGATTAGATCATTTTATATTACGGTTAATATAAGAATTCAGCGTAATTCTATCACATTTGTTCAACTTACGTCGCTCCTATTTCAGATAGCGTACTGGGCTAGGCGGCATCTTAAAGCGCGTGGAATGGCGAGTAAAATGCACTATTAAACTTCTATGATAGGGCAATCAGGGACCCGATCAGATCATTTTATATTTTGGTTAATATAAGAATTCAAGGAAATTCTATCACATTTGTTCAATTTACGTCGCTCCTATTTCAGACAGCGTATTCGGCTAAGCGGCATCTCAAAGCGCATGAAATGATGAGTGAAATGCACTATTAAACTTCTATGATAGGGCAATCAGAGACCCGATTAGATCATTTTATATTTTGGTTAATTTAATAATTCAGCAAAATTCTATCACATTTGTTCAATTTACGTCGTTCCTATTTCAGATAGCGTACTGGGCTAGGCGGCATCTTCAAGGGCGTGGAAGGGCGAGTAAAATGCACGACTAAACATCTATGATAGGGCAATCAGAGACCCGATTAGATCATTTTATATTTTGTTTAATATAAGATTTCAGGGAAATTCTATCACATTTGTTCAATTTACGTCGCTCCTATTTCAGATAGCGTATTGGGCTAAGCGGCATCTCAAAGCGCATGGAACGTCCAATAGAATGCACTATTAATCTTCTAGGCTAGGGCAAACAGAGACCCGATTAGATCATTTTACATTAAGGTTAATATAAGAATTCAGGGAAATTCTATCACATTTGTTCAATTTACGTCGCTCCTATTTCAGACAGCGTATTCGGCTAAGCGGCATCTCAAAGCGCATGAAATGATGAGTGAAATGCACTATTAAACTTCTATGATAGGGCAATCAGAGACCCGATTAGATCATTTTATATTTTGGTTAATTTAATAATTCAGCAAAATTCTATCACATTTGTTCAATTTACGTCGTTCCTATTTCAGATAGCGTACTGGGCTAGGCGGCATCTTCAAGGGCGTGGAAGGGCGAGTAAAATGCACGACTAAACATCTATGATAGGGCAATCAGAGACCCGATTAGATCATTTTATATTTTGTTTAATATAAGATTTCAGGGAAATTCTATCACATTTGTTCAATTTACGTCGCTCCCATTTCAGATAGCGTATTGGGCTAAGCGGCATCTCAAAGCGCATGGAACGTCCAATAAAATGCACTATTAATCTTCAAGGCTAGGGCAAACAGAGACCCGATTTGATCATTTTACATTAAGGTTAATATAAGGATTCAGGGAAATTCTATCACATTTGTTCAATTTACGTCGCCCCTATTACAGATAGCGTATTGGGCTAAGCGGCATCTCAAAGCGCATGAAATGGCGAGCAAAATGCACTATTAAACTTCTAGGGTAGGGCAAACAGAGACCCGATTAGATCATTTTGTATTACCGTTAATTTATGAATTCAGCAAAATTCTATCACATTTGTTCAATTTACGTCGCTCCTATTTCAGATAGCGTATTGGGCTAGGCGGCATCTTAAAGCGCGTGGAATGGCGAGTAAAATGCACTATTAAACTTCTATGATAGGGCAATCAGGGACCCGATCAGATCATTTTATATTTTGGTTAATATAAGAATTCAAGGAAATTCTATCACATTTGTTCAATTTACGTCGCTCCTATTTCAGATAGCGTATTGGGCTAAGCGGCATCTCAAAGCGCATGAAATGGCGAGTAAAATGCGCTACTAACCTTCTATGATAGGGCAATCAGAGACCCGATTAGATCATTTTATATTTTGTTTAATATAAGATTTCAGGGAAATTCTATCACATTTGTTCAATTTACGTCGCTCATATTTCAGATAGCGTATTGGGCTAAGCGGCATCTCAAAGCGCATGCAATGGCGAGTAAAATGCACTATTAAACTTCTAGGGTAGGGCAAACAGAGACCCGATTAGATCATTTTGTATTATGGTTAATTTAAGAATTCAGCGAAATTCTATCACAGTTGTTCAATTTACGTCGCTCCTATTTAAGATAGCGTACTGGGCTAAGCGGCATCTCAAAGCGCATGAAATGTCGAGTAAAATGCACTATTATACTTCTAGGGTACGGCAAACAGAGACCCGATTAGATCATTTTGTATTATGGTTAATTTAAGAATTCAGCAAAATTCTATCACATTTGTTCAATTTACGTCGCTCCTATTTCAGATAGCGTACTGGGCTAGGCGGCATATTAAAGCGTGCGGAATGGCGAGTAAAATGCACTTTTAAACTTCTATGATAGGGCAATCAGAGACCCGATTAGATCATTTTATATTTTGGATTATATAAGAATTCAGCCAAATTCTATCACATTTGTTCAATTTACGTCGCTCCTATTTCAGATAGCGTATTGGGCTAAGCGGCATCTCAAAGCGTATGAAATGGCGAATAAAATGCACTATTAAAGTTCTAGGCTAGGGCGAACAGAGACCCGGTTAGACCATTTTACATTATGGTTAATAAAAGAATTCAGCGAAATTCTATCACATTTGTTCAATTTACGTCGCTCCTATTTCAGATAGCGTATTGGGCTAAGCGGCACCTGAAAGCGCATGAAATGACGAGTGAAATGCACTATTAAGCTTCTAGGGTAGGGCGAACAGAGACCCGATTAGATAATTTTATATTATGATTAATTTAAGAAGTCAGCAAAATTCTATCACATTTGTTCAATTTACGTCGTTCCTATTTCAGATAGCGTACTGGGCTAGGCGGCATCTTAAAGCGCGTGGAAAGGCGAGTAAAATGCACTATTAAACTTCTATGACAGGGCAATCAGAGACCCGATTAGATCATTTTATATTACGGTTAATATAAGAATTCAGCGTAATTCTATCACATTTGTTCAACTTACGTCGCTCCTATTTCAGATAGCGTACTGGGCTAGGCGGCATCTTAAAGCGCGTGGAATGGCGAGTAAAATGCACTATTAAACTTCTATGATAGGGCAATCAGGGACCCGATCAGATCATTTTATATTTTGGTTAATATAAGAATTCAAGGAAATTCTATCACATTTGTTCAATTTACGTCGCTCCTATTTCAGACAGCGTATTCCGCTAAGCGGCATCTCAAAGCGCATGAAATGATGAGTGAAATGCACTATTAAACTTCTATGATAGGGCAATCAGAGACCCGATTAGATCATTTTATATTTTGGTTAATTTAATAATTCAGCAAAATTCTATCACATTTGTTCAATTTACGTCGTTCCTATTTCAGATAGCGTACTGGGCTAGGCGGCATCTTCAAGGGCGTGGAAGGGCGAGTAAAATGCACGACTAAACATCTATGATAGGGCAATCAGAGACCCGATTAGATCATTTTATATTTTGTTTAATATAAGATTTCAGGGAAATTCTATCACATTTGTTCAATTTACGTCGCTCCTATTTCAGATAGCGTATTGGGCTAAGCGGCATCTCAAAGCGCATGGAACGTCCAATAGAATGCACTATTAATCTTCTAGGCTAGGGCAAACAGAGACCCGATTAGATCATTTTACATTAAGGTTAATATAAGAATTCAGGGAAATTCTATCACATTTGTTCAATTTACGTCGCCCCTATTTCAGATAGCGTATTGGGCTAAGCGGCATCTCAAAGCGCATGAAATGGCGAGCAAAATGCACTATTAAACTTCTAGGGTAGGGCAAACAGAGACCCGATTAGATCATTTTGTATTACCGTTAATTTATGAATTCAGCAAAATTCTACCACATTTGTTCAATTTACGTCGCTCCTATTTCAGATAGCGTACTGGGCTAGGCGGCATCTTAAAGCGCGTGGAATGGCGAGTAAAATGCACTATTAAACTTCTATGATAGGGCAATCAGGGACCCGATCAGATCATTTTATATTTTGGTTAATATAAGAATTCAAGGAAATTCTATCACATTTGTTCAATTTACGTCGCTCCTATTTCAGACAGCGTATTCGGCTAAGCGGCATCTCAAAGCGCATGAAATGATGAGTGAAATGCACTATTAAACTTCTATGATAGGGCAATCAGAGACCCGATTAGATCATTTTATATTTTGGTTAATTTAATAATTCAGCAAAATTCTATCACATTTGTTCAATTTACGTCGTTCCTATTTCAGATAGCGTACTGGGCTAGGCGGCATCTTCAAGGGCGTGGAAGGGCGAGTAAAATGCACGACTAAACATCTATGATAGGGCAATCAGAAACCCGATTAGATCATTTTATATTTTGTTTAATATAAGATTTCAGGGAAATTCTATCACATTTGTTCAATTTACGTCGCTCCTATTTCAGATAGCGTATTGGGCTAAGCGGCATCTCAAAGCGCATGAAATGACGAGTGAAATGCACTATTAAACTTCTAGGGTAGGGCGAACAGAGACCAGATTAGATCATTTTACATTAAGGTTAATATAAGAATTTAGCGTAATTCTGTCACATTTGTTCAACTTACGTAGCTCCTATTTCAGATAGCGTACTGGGCTAGGCTGCATCTTAAAGCGCGTAGAATGGCGAGTAAAATGCACTATTAAACTTCTATGATAGGGCAATCAGAGACCCGATTAGATCATTTTGTATTTTGGTTAATATAAGAATTCAGCGAAATTCTATAACATTTGTTCAATTTACGTCGCTCCTATTTCAGATAGCGTATTGGGCTAGGCGGCATCTCAAAGCGCGTGGAAGGGCGAGTAAAATGCACTACTAAGCTTCTATGATAGGGCAATCAGAGACCCGATTACATTATTTTATATTTTGGTTAATATAAGAATTCAGCGAAATTCTTTCACATTTGTTCAATTTACGTCGCTGATATTTCAGATAGCGTATTGGGCTAAGCGGCATCTCAATGCGCATGAAATGGTGAGTAAAATGCACTATTAAACTTCTAGGATAAGGCAAACAGAGACCCGATTAGATCATTTTATATTTTGGTTAATATAAGAATTCAGCGAAATTCTATCAGATTTGTTCAATTTACGTCGCTCCTATTTCAGATAGCGTATTGGGAGTAGCGGCATCTCAAAGCGCATGAAAGGGCGAGTAAAATGCACTATTAAACTTCAAGGGTAGGGCAAACAGAGACCCGATTAGATCATTTTATATTATGGTTAATTTAAGAATTCAGAAAAATTCTATCACATTTGTTCAATTTACGTCGTTCCTATTTCAGATAGCGTATTGGGCTATGCGGCATCTCAAAGCGCATGAAATGACGAGTAAAATGCACTATTAAACTTCTAGGGTAGGGCAAACAGAGACCCGATTAGATCATTTTATATTACGGCTAATATAAGAATTCAGCGTAATTCTATCACATTTGTTCAAATTACGTCGCTCCTATTTCAGATAGCGTACTGGGCTAGGCGGCATCTTAAAGCGCGTGGAAAGGCGAGTAAAATGCACTATTAAACTTCTATGATAGGGCAATCAGAGACCCGATTAGATCATTTTATATTACGGTTAATATAAGAATTCAGCGTAATTCTATCACATTTGTTCAACTTACGTCGCTCCTATTTCAGATAGCGCACTGGGCTAGGCGGCATCTTAAAGCGCGTGGAATGTCGAGTAAAATGCACTACTAAACTACTATGATAGGGCAATCAGAGACCCGTTTAGGTCATTTTATATTTTGGTTAATATAAGAATTCAGCGAAATTCTATCACATTTGTTCAATTTACGTCGCTCCTATTAAAGATAGCGTATTGGGCTAAGTGGCATCTGAAAGCGCACGAAATGGCGAGTGAAATGCACTATTAAACTTCTAGGGTAGGGCAAACAGAGACCCGATTAGATCATTTTATATTATGATTAATTTAAGAAGTCAGCAAAATTCTATCACATTTGTTCAATTTACGTCGCTGATATTTCAGATAGCGTATTGGGCTCAGCGGCATCTCAAAGCGCAAGAAATGTGGAGTAAAATGCACTATTAAACTTCTAGGGTAGGGCAAACAGAGACCCGATAAGATCATTTTATATTATGGTTAATTTAAGAATTCAGCGAAATTCTATCACATTTGTTCCATTTACGTCGCTCCTATTTCAGATAGCGTATTGGGCTAAGCGGCATCTTAAAGCGCGTGGAATGGCGAGTAAAATGCACTATTACACTTCTAGGGTAGGGCAAACAGAGACCCGATTAGATCATTTTATATTATGATTAATTTAAGAAGTCAGCAAAATTCTATCACATTTGTTCAATTTACGTCGTTCCTATTTCAGATAGCGTACTGGGCTAGGCGGCATCTTAAAGCGCGTGGAAAGGCGAGTAAAATGCACTATTAAACTTCTATGACAGGGCAATCAGAGACCCGATTAGATCATTTTATATTACGGTTAATATAAGAATTCAGCGTAATTCTATCACATTTGTTCAACTTACGTCGCTCCTATTTCAGATAGCGCACTGGGCTAGGCGGCATCTTAAAGCGCGTGGAATGGCGAGTAAAATGCACTACTAAACTACTATGATAGGGCAATCAGAGACCCGTTTAGGTCATTTTATATTTTGGTTAATATAAGAATTCAGCGAAATTCTATCACATTTGTTCAATTTTCGTCGCTCCTATTAAAGATAGCGTATTGGGCTAAGCGGCATCTGAAAGCGCATGAAATGGAGAGTAAAATGCACTATTAAACTTCTAGGGTAGGGCAAACAGAGACCCGATTACATCATTTTATATTATGATTAATTTAAGAAGTCAGCAAAATTCTATCACATTTGTTCAATTTACGTCGTTCCTATTTCAGATAGCCTACTGGGCTAGGCGGCATCTTAAAGCGCGTGGAAAGGCGAGTAAAATGCACTATTAAACTTCTATGATAGGGCAATCAGAGACCCGATTAGATCATTTTATATTTTGGTTCATATAAGAATTCAGCGTAATTCTATCACATTTGTTCAATTTACGTCGCTCCTATTTCAGATAGCTTATTGGGCTAAGCGGCATCTCAAAGCGCATGAAATGACGAGTGAAATGCACTATTAAACTTCTAGGGTAGGGCGAACAGAGACCAGATTAGATCATTTTACATTAAGGTTAATATAAGAATTCAGCGTAATTCTGTCACATTTGTTCAACTTACGTAGCTCTTATTTCAGATAGCGTACTGGGCTAGGCGGCATCTTAAAGCGCGTAGAATGGCGAGTAAAATGCACTATTAAACTTCTATGATAGGGCAATCAGAGACCCGATTAGATCATTTTGTATTTTGGTTAATATAAGAATTCAGCGAAATTCTATCACATTTGTTCAATTTACGTCGCTCCTATTTCAGATAGCGTATTGGGCTAGGCGGCATCTCAAAGCGCGTGGAAGGGCGAGTAAAATGCACTACTAAGCTTCTATGATAGGGCAATCAGAGACCCGATTACATTATTTTATATTTTGGTTAATATAAGAATTCAGCGAAATTCTCTCACATTTGTTCAATTTACGTCGCTGATATTTCAGATAGCGTATTGGGCTAAGCGGCATCTCAATGCGCATGAAATGGTGAGTAAAATGCACTATTAAACTTCTAGGATAAGGCAAACAGAGACCCGATTTGATCCTTTTATATTTTGGTTAATATAAGAATTCAGCGAAATTCTATCAGATTTGTTCAATTTACGTCGCTCCTATTTCAGATAGCGTATTGGGAGTAGCGGCATCTCAAAGCGCATGAAAGGGCGAGTAAAATGCACTATTAAACTTCAAGGGTAGGGCAAACAGAGACCCGATTAGATCATTTTATATTATGGTTAATTTAAGAATTCAGAAAAATTCTATCACATTTGTTCAATTTACGTCGTTCCTATTTCAGATAGCGTATTGGGCTATGCGGCATCTCAAAGCGCATGAAATGACGAGTAAAATGCACTATTAAACTTCTAGGGTAGGGCAAACAGAGACCCGATTAGATCATTTTATATTACGGCTAATATAAGAATTCAGCGTAATTCTATCACATTTGTTCAAATTACGTCGCTCCTATTTCAGATAGCGCACTGGGCTAGGCGGCATCTTAAAGCGCGTGGAATGGCGAGTAAAATGCACTACTAAACTACTATGATAGGGCAATCAGAGACCCGTTTAGGTCATTTTATATTTTGGTTAATATAAGAATTCAGCGAAATTCTATCACATTTGTTCAATTTTCGTCGCTCCTATTAAAGATAGCGTATTGGGCTAAGCGGCATCTGAAAGCGCATGAAATGGAGAGTAAAATGCACTATTAAACTTCTAGGGTAGGGCAAACAGAGACCCGATTACATCATTTTATATTATGATTAATTTAAGAAGTCAGCAAAATTCTATCACATTTGTTCAATTTACGTCGTTCCTATTTCAGATAGCCTACTGGGCTAGGCGGCATCTTAAAGCGCGTGGAAAGGCGAGTAAAATGCACTATTAAACTTCTATGATAGGGCAATCAGAGACCCGATTAGATCATTTTATATTTTGGTTCATATAAGAATTCAGCGTAATTCTATCACATTTGTTCAATTTACGTCGCTCCTATTTCAGATAGCTTATTGGGCTAAGCGGCATCTCAAAGCGCATGAAATGACGAGTGAAATGCACTATTAAACTTCTAGGGTAGGGCGAACAGAGACCAGATTAGATCATTTTACATTAAGGTTAATATAAGAATTCAGCGTAATTCTGTCACATTTGTTCAACTTACGTAGCTCTTATTTCAGATAGCGTACTGGGCTAGGCGGCATCTTAAAGCGCGTAGAATGGCGAGTAAAATGCACTATTATACTTCTATGATAGGGCAATCAGAGACCCGATTAGATCATTTTGTATTTTGGTTAATATAAGAATTCAGCGAAATTCTATCACATTTGTTCAATTTACGTCGCTCCTATTTCAGATAGCGTATTGGGCTAGGCGGCATCTCAAAGCGCGTGGAAGGGCGAGTAAAATGCACTACTAAGCTTCTATGATAGGGCAATCAGAGACCCGATTACATTATTTTATATTTTGGTTAATATAAGAATTCAGCGAAATTCTCTCACATTTGTTCAATTTACGTCGCTGATATTTCAGATAGCGTATTGGGCTAAGCGGCATCTCAATGCGCATGAAATGGTGAGTAAAATGCACTATTAAACTTCTAGGATAAGGCAAACAGAGACCCGATTTGATCCTTTTATATTTTGGTTAATATAAGAATTCAGCGAAATTCTATCAGATTTGTTCAATTTACGTCGCTCCTATTTCAGATAGCGTATTGGGAGTAGCGGCATCTCAAAGCGCATGAAAGGGCGAGTAAAATGCACTATTAAACTTCAAGGGTAGGGCAAACAGAGACCCGATTAGATCATTTTATATTATGGTTAATTTAAGAATTCAGAAAAATTCTATCACATTTGTTCAATTTACGTCGTTCCTATTTCAGATAGCGTATTGGGCTAGGCGGCATCTCAAAGCGCATGAAATGACGAGTAAAATGCACTATTAAACTTCTAGGGTAGGGCAAACAGAGACCCGATTAGATCATTTTATATTACGGCTAATATAAGAATTCAGCGTAATTCTATCACATTTGTTCAAATTACGTCGCTCCTATTTCAGATAGCGTACTGGGCTAGGCGGCATCTTAAAGCGCGTGGAAAGGCGAGTAAAATGCACTATTAAACTTCTATGATAGGGCAATCAGAGACCCGATTAGATCATTTTATATTACGGTTAATATAAGAATTCAGCGTAATTCTATCACATTTGTTCAACTTACGTCGCTCCTATTTCAGATAGCGCACTGGGCTAGGCGGCATCTTAAAGCGCGTGGAATGTCGAGTAAAATGCACTACTAAACTACTATGATAGGGCAATCAGAGACCCGTTTAGGTCATTTTATATTTTGGTTAATATAAGAATTCAGCGAAATTCTATCACATTTGTTCAATTTACGTCGCTCCTATTAAAGATAGCGTATTGGGCTAAGTGGCATCTGAAAGCGCACGAAATGGCGAGTGAAATGCACTATTAAACTTCTAGGGTAGGGCAAACAGAGACCCGATTAGATCATTTTATATTATGATTAATTTAAGAAGTCAGCAAAATTCTATCACATTTGTTCAATTTACGTCGCTGATATTTCAGATAGCGTATTGGGCTCAGCGGCATCTCAAAGCGCAAGAAATGTGGAGTAAAATGCACTATTAAACTTCTAGGGTAGGGCAAACAGAGACCCGATAAGATCATTTTATATTATGGTTAATTTAAGAATTCAGCGAAATTCTATCACATTTGTTCCATTTACGTCGCTCCTATTTCAGATAGCGTATTGGGCTAAGCGGCATCTTAAAGCGCGTGGAATGGCGAGTAAAATGCACTATTACACTTCTAGGGTAGGGCAAACAGAGACCCGATTAGATCATTTTATATTATGGTTAATTTAAGAATTCACCGAAATTCTATCACATTTGTTCAATTTACGTCGTTCCTATTTCAAATAGCGTACTGGGCTAGGCGGCATCTTAAAGCGCGTGGAAAGGCGAGTAAAATGTACTATTAAACTTCTATGATAGGGCAATCAGAGACCCGATTAGATCATTTTATATTTTGTTTAATATAAGATTTCAGGGAAATTCTGTCACATTTGTTCAATTTACGTCGCTCCTATTTCAGATAGCTTATTGGGCTTAGCGGCATCTGAAAGCGCATGAAATGGCGAGTAAAATGCACTATTAAACTTCTAGGGTAGGGCAAACAGAGACCCGATTAGATCATTTTATATTATGGTTAATTTAAGAATTCAGCGAAATTCTATCACATTTGTTCAATTTACGTCGCTCCTATTTCAGATAGCGTATTGGGCTAAGCGGCATCTCAAAGCGCATGAAATGACGAGTGAAATGCACTATAAAACTTCTAGGGTTGGGCGAACAAAGACACGATTGGAACATTTTACGTTAATGTTAATATAAGAATTCAGGGAAATTCTATCACATTTGTTCGATTTACGTCGCTCCTATTTCAGATAGCGTATTGGGCTAAGCGCCATCTCAAAGCGCCTGAAATGGCGAGTAAAATGCACTATTAAACTTATAGGGTAGGGCAAACAGAGACCCGATTAGATCATTTTATATTATGGTTAATTTAAGAATTCAGCCAAATTCTATCACATTTGTTCAATTTACGTCGCCCCAATTTCAGGTAGCGTATTGGGCTAAGCGGCATCTCAACTCGCATGAAATGCCGAGTAAAATGCACAATTAAACTTCTAGGGTGAGGCAAACAGAGACCCGATTAGATCATTTTATATTACGGTTAATATAAGAATTCAGCGTAATTCTATGACATTTGTTCAACTCACGTCGCTCCTATTTCAGATAGCGTACTGGGCTAGGTGGCATCTTAAAGCGCGTGGAAGGGCGAGAAAAATGCACTGCTAAACTTCTATGATAGGGCGAACAAAGACCCGATTAGATCATTTTACATTAAGGTTAATATAAGGATTCGGCGAAATTCTATCACATTTGTTCAATTTACGTCGCTCCTATTGCAGATAGCGTATTGGGCTAAGCGGCATCTCAAAGCGCATGAAATGGCGAGTAAAATGCACTATTAAACTTCTAGGGTAGGGCAAACAGAGACCCGATTAGATTATTTTATATTATGATTAATTTAAGAAGTCAGCAAAATTCTATCACATTTGTTCAATTTACGTCGTTCCTATTTCAGATAGCGTACTGGGCTAGGCGGCATCTTAAAGCGCGTGGAAAGGCGAGTAAAATGCACTATTAAACTTTTATGATAGGGCAATCAGAGACCCGATTAGATCATTTTATATTAGGGTTAATATAAGAATTCAGCGTAATTCTATCACATTTGTTCAACTTACGTCGCTCCTATTTCAGATAGCGCACTGGGCTAGGCGGCATCTTAAAGCGCGTGGAATGTCGAGTAAAATGCACTACTAAACTACTATGATAGGGCAATCAGAGACCCGTTTAGGTCATTTTATATTTTGGTTAATATAAGAATTCAGCGAAATTCTATCACATTTGTTCTATTTACGTCGCTCCTATTAAAGATAGCGTATTGGGCTCAGCGGCATCTCAAAGCGCAAGAAATGTGGAGTAAAATGCACTATTAAACTTCTAGGGTAGGGCAAACAGAGACCCGATAAGATCATTTTATATTATGGTTAATTTAAGAATTCAGCGAAATTCTATCACATTTGTTCCATTTACGTCGCTCCTATTTCAGATAGCGTATTGGGCTAAGCGGCATCATAAAGCGCGTGGAATGGCGAGTAAAATGCACTATTAAACTTCTAGGGTAGGGCAAACAGAGACCCGATTAGATCATTTTATATTATGGTTAATTTAAGAATTCACCGAAATTCTATCACATTTGTTCAATTTACGTCGTTCCTATTTCAAATAGCGTACTGGGCTAGGCGGCATCTTAAAGCGCGTGGAAAGGCGAGTAAAATGTACTATTAAACTTCTATGATAGGGCAATCAGAGACCCGATTAGATCATTTTATATTTTGTTTAATATAAGATTTCAGGGAAATTCTGTCACATTTGTTCAATTTACGTCGCTCCTATTTCAGATAGCTTATTGGGCTTAGCGGCATCTGAAAGCGCATGAAATGGCGAGTGAAATGCACTATAAAACTTCTAGGGTTGGGCGAACAAAGACACGATTAGAACATTTTACGTTAATGTTAATATAAGAATTCAGGGAAATTCTATCACATTTGTTCGATTTACGTCGCTCCTATTTCAGATAGCGTATTGGGCTAAGCGCCATCTCAAAGCGCCTGAAATGGCGAGTAAAATGCACTATTAAACTTATAGGGTAGGGCAAACAGAGACCCGATTAGATCATTTTATATTATGGTTAATTTAAGAATTCAGCCAAATTCTATCACATTTGTTCAATTTACGTCGCCCCAATTTCAGGTAGCGTATTGGGCTAACCGGCATCTCAACTCGCATGAAATGCCGAGTAAAATGCACAATTAAACTTCTAGGGTGAGGCAAACAGAGACCCGATTAGATCATTTTATATTACGGTTAATATAAGAATTCAGCGTAATTCTATGACATTTGTTCAACTCACGTCGCTCCTATTTCAGATAGCGTACTGGGCTAGGTGGCATCTTAAAGCGCGTGGAAGGGCGAGCAAAATGCACTGCTAAACTTCTATGATAGGGCGAACAAAGACCCGATTAGATCATTTTACATTAAGGTTAATATAAGGATTCGGCGAAATTCTATCACATTTGTTCAATTTACGTCGCTCCTATTGCAGATAGCGTATTGGGCTAAGCGGCATCTCAAAGCGCATGAAATGGCGAGTAAAATGCACTATTAAACTTCTAGGGTAGGGCAAACAGAGACCCGATTAGATTATTTTATATTATGATTAATTTAAGAAGTCAGCAAAATTCTATCACATTTGTTCAATTTACGTCGTTCCTATTTCAGATAGCGTACTGGGCTAGGCGGCATCTTAAAGCGCGTGGAATGGCGAGTAAAATGCACTATTAAACTTCTATGATAGGGCAATCAGAGACCCGATTAGATCATTTTATATTAGGGTTAATATAAGAATTCAGCGTAATTCTATCACATTTGTTCAACTTACGTCGCTCCTATTTCAGATAGCGCACTGGGCTAGGCGGCATCTTAAAGCGCGTGGAATGTCGAGTAAAATGCACTACTAAACTACTATGATAGGGCAATCAGAGACCCGTTTAGGTCATTTTATGTTTTGGTTAATATAAGAATTCAGCGAAATTCTATCACATTTGTTCAATTTACGTCGCTCCTTTTTCAGATAGCGTACTGGGCTAGGCGTCAGCTTAAAGCGCGTGGAATGGCGAGTACAATGCACTATTAAACTTCTATGATAGGGCAATCAGAAACCCGATTAGATCATTTTATAATTTGGTTATTATAAGAATTCAGCGAAATTCTATCACATTTCTTCAATTGACGTCTCTCCTATTTCAGATAGCGCAGTGTGCTAAGCGGCATCTCAAAGCGCATGAAATGATGAGTGAAAGGCACTATTAAACTTCTATGATAGGGCAATCAGAGACCCGATTAGATCATTTTATATTTTGTTTAATATAAGATTTCAGGGAAATTCTATCACATTTGTTCAATTTACGTCGCTCCTATTTCAGATAGCGTATTGGGCTAAGCGGCATCTCAAAGCGCATGGAACGTCCAATAAAATGCACTATTAATCTACTAGGCTAGGGCAAACAGAGACCCGATTAGATCATTTTACATTAAGGTTAATATAAGAATTCAGGGAAATTCTATCACATTTGTTCAATTTACGTCGCCCCTATTACAGATAGCGTATTGGGCTAAGCGGCATCTCAAAGAGCATGAAATGGCGAGCAAAATGCACTATTAAACTTCTAGGGTAGGGCAAACAGAGACCCGATTAGATCATTTTGTATTCCCGTTAATTTATGAATTCAGCAAAATTCTATCACATTTGTTCAATTTACGTCGCTCCTATTTCAGATAGCGTATTGGGCTAGGCGGCATCTCAAAGCGCATGAAATGGCGAGCAAAATGCACTATTAATCTTCTAGGGTAGGGCAAACAGAGACCCGATTAGATCATTTTGTATTACCGTTAATTTATGAATTCAGCAAAATTCTACCACATTTGTTCAATTTACGTCGCTCCTATTTCAGATAGCGTACTGGGCTAGGTGGCATCTTAAAGCGCGTGGAATGGCGAGTAAAATGCACTGTTAAACTTCTATGATAGGACAATCAGGGACCCGATCAGATCATTTTATATTTTGGTTAATATAAGAATTCAAGGAAATTCTATCACATTTGTTCAATTTACGTCGCTCCTATTTCAGACAGCGTATTCGGCTAAGCGGCATCTCAAAGCGCATGAAATGATGAGTGAAATGCACTATTAAACTTCTATGATAGGGCAATCAGAGACCCGATTAGATCATTTTATATTTTGTTTAATATAAGATTTCAGGGAAATTCTATCACATTTGTTCAATTTACGTCGCTCCTATTTCAGATAGCGTATTGGGCTAAGCGGCATCTCAAAGCGCATGGAACGTCCAATAAAATGCACTATTAATCTACTAGGCTAGGGCAAACAGAGACCCGATTTGATCATTTTACATTAAGGTTAATATAAGAATTCAGGGAAATTCTATCACATTTGTTCAATTTACGTCGCCCCTATTACAGATAGCGTATTGGGCTAAGCGGCATCTCAAAGAGCATGAAATGGCGAGCAAAATGCACTATTAAACTTCTAGGGTAGGGCAAACAGAGACCCGATTAGATCATTTTGTATTCCCGTTAATTTATGAATTCAGCAAAATTCTATCACATTTGTTCAATTTACGTCGCTCCTATTTCAGATAGCGTATTGGGCTAGGCGGCATCTTAAAGCGCGTGGAATGGCGAGTAAAATGCACTATTAAACTTCTATGATAGGGCAATCAGGGACCCGATCAGATCATTTTATACTTTGGTTAATATAAGAATTCAATGAAATTCTATCACATTTGTTCAATTTACGTCGCTCCTATTTCAGATAGCGTATTAGGCTAAGCGGCATCTCAATGCGCATGAAATGGCGAGTAAAATGCACTATCAAACTTCTAGGGTAATGCAAAGAGAGACCCGATTAGATCATTTTATATTACGGTTAATATAAGAATTAAGCGTATTTCTATCACATTTGTTCAATTTACGTCACTCCTATTTCAGATAGCCTACTGGGCTAGCCGGCATCTTAAATCGCGTGGAATAGCGAGTGAAATGCACTATTAAACTTCTAGGGTAGGGCGAACAGAGACCCGATTAGATCATTTTATATTATGGTTAATTTAAGAATTCAGCGAAATTCTATCACATTTGTTCAATTTACGTCGCTCCTATTTCAGATAGCGTATTGGGCTAAGCGGCATCTCAAAGCGCATGAAATGACGAGTGAAATGCACTATAAAACTTCTAGGGTTGGGCGAACAAAGACACGATTAGAACATTTTACGTTAATGTTAATATAAGAATTCAGGGAAATTCTATCACATTTGTTCGATTTACGTCGCTCCTATTTCAGATAGCGTATTGGGCTAAGCGCCATCTCAAAGCGCCTGAAATGGCGAGTAAAATGCACTATTAAACTTCTAGGGTAGGGCAAACAGAGACCCGATTAGATCATTTTATATTATGGTTAATTTAAGAATTCAGCCAAATTCTATCACATTTGTTCAATTTACGTCGCCCCAATTTCAGGTAGCGTATTGGGCTAACCGGCATCTCAACTCGCATGAAATGCCGAGTAAAATGCACAATTAAACTTCTAGGGTGAGGCAAACAGAGACCCGATTAGATCATTTTATATTACGGTTAATATAAGAATTCAGCGTAATTCTATGACATTTGTTCAACTCACGTCGCTCCTATTTCAGATAGCGTACTGGGCTAGGTGGCATCTTAAAGCGCGTGGAAGGGCGAGCAAAATGCACTGCTAAACTTCTATGATAGGGCGAACAAAGACCCGATTAGATCATTTTACATTAAGGTTAATATAAGGATTCGGCGAAATTCTATCACATTTGTTCAATTTACGTCGCTCCTATTGCAGATAGCGTATTGGGCTAAGCGGCATCTCAAAGCGCATGAAATGGCGAGTAAAATGCACTATTAAACTTCTAGGGTAGGGCAAACAGAGACCCGATTAGATTATTTTATATTATGATTAATTTAAGAAGTCAGCAAAATTCTATCACATTTGTTCAATTTACGTCGTTCCTATTTCAGATAGCGTACTGGGCTAGGCGGCATCTTAAAGCGCGTGGAAAGGCGAGTAAAATGCACTATTAAACTTTTATGATAGGGCAATCAGAGACCCGATTAGATCATTTTATATTAGGGTTAATATAAGAATTCAGCGTAATTCTATCACATTTGTTCAACTTACGTCGCTCCTATTTCAGATAGCGTACTGGGCTAGGCGGCATCTTAAAGCGCGTGGAATGTCGAGTAAAATGCACTACTAAACTACTATGATAGGGCAATCAGAGACCCGTTTAGGTCATTTTATATTTTGGTTAATATAAGAATTCAGCGAAATTCTATCACATTTGTTCAATTTACGTCGCTCCTATTTCAGATAGCGTACTGGGCTAGGCGTCAGCTTAAAGCGCGTGGAATGGCGAGTACAATGCACTATTAAACTTCTATGATAGGGCAATCAGAAACCCGATTAGATCATTTTATAATTTGGTTATTATAAGAATTCAGCGAAATTCTATCACATTTCTTCAATTGACGTCTCTCCTATTTCAGATAGCGCAGTGTGCTAAGCGGCATCTCAAAGCGCATGAAATGATGAGTGAAAGGCACTATTAAACTTCTATGATAGGGCAATCAGAGACCCGATTAGATCATTTTATATTTTGGTTAATTTAATAATTCAGCAAAATTCTATCACATTTGTTCAATTTACGTCGTTCCTATTTCAGATAGCGTACTGGGCTAGGCGGCATATTCAAGGGCGTGGAAGGGCGAGTAAAATGCACGACTAAACATCTATGATAGGGCAATCAGAGACCCGATTAGATCATTTTATATTTTGTTTAATATAAGATTTCAGGGAAATTCTATCACATTTGTTCAATTTACGTCGCTCCTATTTCAGATAGCGTATTGGGCTAAGCGGCATCTCAAAGCGCATGGAACGTCCAATAGAATGCACTATTAATCTTCTAGGCTAGGGCAAACAGAGACCCGATTAGATCATTTTACATTAAGGTTAATATAAGAATTCAGGGAAATTCTATCACATTTGTTCAATTTACGTCGCCCCTATTTCAGATAGCGTATTGGGCTAAGCGGCATCTCAAAGCGCATGAAATGGCGAGCAAAATGCACTATTAATCTTCTAGGGTGAGGCAAACAGAGACCCGATTAGATCATTTTATATTACGGTTAATATAAGAATTCAGCGTAATTCTATGACATTTGTTCAACTCACGTCGCTCCTATTTCAGATAGCGTACTGGGCTAGGTGGCATCTTAAAGCGCGTGGAAGGGCGAGCAAAATGCACTGCTAAACTTCTATGATAGGGCGAACAAAGACCCGATTAGATCATTTTACATTAAGGTTAATATAAGGATTCGGCGAAATTCTATCACATTTGTTCAATTTACGTCGCTCCTATTGCAGATAGCGTATTGGGCTAAGCGGCATCTCAAAGCGCATGAAATGGCGAGTAAAATGCACTATTAAACTTCTAGGGTAGGGCAAACAGAGACCCGATTAGATTATTTTATATTATGATTAATTTAAGAAGTCAGCAAAATTCTATCACATTTGTTCAATTTACGTCGTTCCTATTTCAGATAGCGTACTGGGCTAGGCGGCATCTTAAAGCGCGTGGAAAGGCGAGTAAAATGCACTATTAAACTTTTATGATAGGGCAATCAGAGACCCGATTAGATCATTTTATATTAGGGTTAATATAAGAATTCAGCGTAATTCTATCACATTTGTTCAACTTACGTCGCTCCTATTTCAGATAGCGTACTGGGCTAGGCGGCATCTTAAAGCGCGTGGAATGTCGAGTAAAATGCACTACTAAACTACTATGATAGGGCAATCAGAGACCCGTTTAGGTCATTTTATGTTTTGGTTAATATAAGAATTCAGCGAAATTCTATCACATTTGTTCAATTTACGTCGCTCCTTTTTCAGATAGCGTACTGGGCTAGGCGTCAGCTTAAAGCGCGTGGAATGGCGAGTACAATGCACTATTAAACTTCTATGATAGGGCAATCAGAAACCCGATTAGATCATTTTATAATTTGGTTATTATAAGAATTCAGCGAAATTCTATCACATTTCTTCAATTGACGTCTCTCCTATTTCAGATAGCGCAGTGTGCTAAGCGGCATCTCAAAGCGCATGAAATGATGAGTGAAAGGCACTATTAAACTTCTATGATAGGGCAATCAGAGACCCGATTAGATCATTTTATATTTTGTTTAATATAAGATTTCAGGGAAATTCTATCACATTTGTTCAATTTACGTCGCTCCTATTTCAGATAGCGTATTGGGCTAAGCGGCATCTCAAAGCGCATGGAACGTCCAATAAAATGCACTATTAATCTACTAGGCTAGGGCAAACAGAGACCCGATTAGATCATTTTACATTAAGGTTAATATAAGAATTCAGGGAAATT
The DNA here is from genome assembly GCA_916610135.2 of Macropis europaea. Taxonomy (NCBI): domain Eukaryota; kingdom Metazoa; phylum Arthropoda; class Insecta; order Hymenoptera; family Melittidae; genus Macropis; species Macropis europaea. Next base: position 13,478 of record CAKAJE020000958.1, on the reverse strand, counting down.
CTATCACATTTGTTCAATTTACGTCGCCCCTATTACAGATAGCGTATTGGGCTAAGCGGCATCTCAAAGAGCATGAAATGGCGAGCAAAATGCACTATTAAACTTCTAGGGTAGGGCAAACAGAGACCCGATTAGATCATTTTGTATTCCCGTTAATTTATGAATTCAGCAAAATTCTATCACATTTGTTCAATTTACGTCGCTCCTATTTCAGATAGCGTATTGGGCTAGGCGGCATCTCAAAGCGCATGAAATGGCGAGCAAAATGCACTATTAATCTTCTAGGGTAGGGCAAACAGAGACCCGATTAGATCATTTTGTATTACCGTTAATTTATGAATTCAGCAAAATTCTACCACATTTGTTCAATTTACGTCGCTCCTATTTCAGATAGCGTACTGGGCTAGGTGGCATCTTAAAGCGCGTGGAATGGCGAGTAAAATGCACTGTTAAACTTCTATGATAGGACAATCAGGGACCCGATCAGATCATTTTATATTTTGGTTAATATAAGAATTCAAGGAAATTCTATCACATTTGTTCAATTTACGTCGCTCCTATTTCAGATAGCGTATTCGGCTAAGCGGCATCTCAAAGCGCATGAAATGATGAGTGAAATGCACTATTAAACTTCTATGATAGGGCAATCAGAGACCCGATTAGATCATTTTATATTTTGTTTAATATAAGATTTCAGGGAAATTCTATCACATTTGTTCAATTTACGTCGCTCCTATTTCAGATAGCGTATTGGGCTAAGCGGCATCTCAAAGCGCATGGAACGTCCAATAAAATGCACTATTAATCTACTAGGCTAGGGCAAACAGAGACCCGATTAGATCATTTTACATTTAGGTTAATATAAGAATTCAGGGAAATTCTATCACATTTGTTCAATTTACGTCGCCCCTATTACAGATAGCGTATTGGGCTAAGCGGCATCTCAAAGAGCATGAAATGGCGAGCAAAATGCACTATTAAACTTCTAGGGTAGGGCAAACAGAGACCCGATTAGATCATTTTGTATTCCCGTTAATTTATGAATTCAGCAAAATTCTATCACATTTGTTCAATTTACGTCGCTCCTATTTCAGATAGCGTATTGGGCTAGGCGGCATCTTAAAGCGCGTGGAATGGCGAGTAAAATGCACTATTAAACTTCTATGATAGGGCAATCAGGGACCCGATCAGATCATTTTATACTTTGGTTAATATAAGAATTCAATGAAATTCTATCACATTTGTTCAATTTACGTCGCTCCTATTTCAGATAGCGTATTAGGCTAAGCGGCATCTCAATGCGCATGAAATGGCGAGTAAAATGCACTATCAAACTTCTAGGGTAATGCAAAGAGAGACCCGATTAGATCATTTTATATTACGGTTAATATAAGAATTAAGCGTATTTCTATCACATTTGTTCAATTTACGTCACTCCTATTTCAGATAGCCTACTGGGCTAGCCGGCATCTTAAATCGCGTGGAATAGCGAGTGAAATGCACTATTAAACTTCTAGGGTAGGGCGAACAGAGACCCGATTAGATCATTTTACATTAAGGTTAATATAAGAATTCAGCGAAATTCTATCACATTTGTTCAATTTACGTCGCCCCTATTACAGATAGCGTATTGGGCTAAGCGGCATCTCAAAGAGCATGAAATGGCGAGCAAAATGCACTATTAAACTTCTAGGGTAGGGCAAACAGAGACCCGATTAGATCATTTTGTATTCCCGTTAATTTATGAATTCAGCAAAATTCTATCACATTTGTTCAATTTACGTCGCTCCTATTTCAGATAGCGTATTGGGCTAGGCGGCATCTTAAAGCGCGTGGAATGGCGAGTAAAATGCACTATTAAACTTCTATGATAGGGCAATCAGGGACCCGATCAGATCATTTTATATTTTGGTTAATATAAGAATTCAATGAAATTCTATCACATTTGTTCAATTTACGTCGCTCCTATTTCAGATAGCGTATTAGGCTAAGCGGCATCTCAATGCGCATGAAATGGCGAGTAAAATGCACTATCAAACTTCTAGGGTAATGCAAAGAGAGACCCGATTAGATCATTTTATATTACGGTTAATATAAGAATTAAGCGTATTTCTATCACATTTGTTCAATTTACGTCACTCCTATTTCAGATAGCCTACTGGGCTAGCCGGCATCTGAAAGCGCATGAAATGGCGAGTAAAATGCACTATTAAACTTCTAGGGTAGGGCAAACAGAGACCCGATTAGATCATTTTATATTATGGTTAATTTAAGAATTCAGCGAAATTCTATCACATTTGTTCAATTTACGTCGCTCCTATTTCAGATAGCGTATTGGGCTAAGCGGCATCTCAAAGCGCATGAAATGACGAGTGAAATGCACTATAAAACTTCTAGGGTTGGGCGAACAAAGACACGATTAGAACATTTTACGTTAATGTTAATATAAGAATTCAGGGAAATTCTATCACATTTGTTCGATTTACGTCGCTCCTATTTCAGATAGCGTATTGGGCTAAGCGCCATCTCAAAGCGCCTGAAATGGCGAGTAAAATGCACTATTAAACTTCTAGGGTAGGGCAAACAGAGACCCGATTAGATCATTTTATATTATGGTTAATTTAAGAATTCAGCCAAATTCTATCACATTTGTTCAATTTACGTCGCCCCAATTTCAGATAGCGTATTGGGCTAACCGGCATCTCAACTCGCATGAAATGCCGAGTAAAATGCACAATTAAACTTCTAGGGTGAGGCAAACAGAGACCCGATTAGATCATTTTATATTACGGTTAATATAAGAATTCAGCGTAATTCTATGACATTTGTTCAACTCACGTCGCTCCTATTTCAGATAGCGTACTGGGCTAGGTGGCATCTTAAAGCGCGTGGAAGGGCGAGCAAAATGCACTGCTAAACTTCTATGATAGGGCGAACAAAGACCCGATTAGATCATTTTACATTAAGGTTAATATAAGGATTCGGCGAAATTCTATCACATTTGTTCAATTTACGTCGCTCCTATTGCAGATAGCGTATTGGGCTAAGCGGCATCTCAAAGCGCATGAAATGGCGAGTAAAATGCACTATTAAACTTCTAGGGTAGGGCAAACAGAGACCCGATTAGATTATTTTATATTATGATTAATTTAAGAAGTCAGCAAAATTCTATCACATTTGTTCAATTTACGTCGTTCCTATTTCAGATAGCGTACTGGGCTAGGCGGCATCTTAAAGCGCGTGGAATGGCGAGTAAAATGCACTATTAAACTTTTATGATAGGGCAATCAGAGACCCGATTAGATCATTTTATATTAGGGTTAATATAAGAATTCAGCGTAATTCTATCACATTTGTTCAATTTACGTCGCTCCTATTTCAGATAGCGTAATGGGCTAGGCGGCATCTTAAAGCGCGTGGAATGTCGAGTAAAATGCACTACTAAACTACTATGATAGGGCAATCAGAGACCCGTTTAGGTCATTTTATATTTTGGTTAATATAAGAATTCAGCGAAATTCTATCACATTTGTTCAATTTACGTCGCTCCTATTTCAGATAGCGTACTGGGCTAGGCGTCAGCTTAAAGCGCGTGGAATGGCGAGTACAATGCACTATTAAACTTCTATGATAGGGCAATCAGAAACCCGATTAGATCATTTTATAATTTGGTTATTATAAGAATTCAGCGAAATTCTATCACATTTCTTCAATTGACGTCTCTCCTATTTCAGATAGCGCAGTGTGCTAAGCGGCATCTCAAAGCGCATGAAATGATGAGTGAAAGGCACTATTAAACTTCTATGATAGGGCAATCAGAGACCCGATTAGATCATTTTATATTTTGGTTAATTTAATAATTCAGCAAAATTCTATCACATTTGTTCAATTTACGTCGTTCCTATTTCAGATAGCGTACTGGGCTAGGCGGCATATTCAAGGGCGTGGAAGGGCGAGTAAAATGCACGACTAAACATCTATGATAGGGCAATCAGAGACCCGATTAGATCATTTTATATTTTGTTTAATATAAGATTTCAGGGAAATTCTATCACATTTGTTCAATTTACGTCGCTCCTATTTCAGATAGCGTATTGGGCTAAGCGGCATCTCAAAGCGCATGGAACGTCCAATAGAATGCACTATTAATCTTCTAGGCTAGGGCAAACAGAGACCCGATTAGATCATTTTACATTAAGGTTAATATAAGAATTCAGGGAAATTCTATCACATTTGTTCAATTTACGTCGCCCCTATTTCAGATAGCGTATTGGGCTAAGCGGCATCTCAAAGCGCATGAAATGGCGAGCAAAATGCACTATTAATCTTCTAGGGTAGGGCAAACAGCGACCCGATTAGATCATTTTGTATTACCGTTAATTTATGAATTCAGCAAAATTCTACCACATTTGTTCAATTTACGTCGCTCCTATTTCAGATAGCGTACTGGGCTAGGTGGCATCTTAAAGCGCGTGGAATGGCGAGTAAAATGCACTGTTAAACTTCTATGATAGGACAATCAGGGACCCGATCAGATCATTTTATATTTTGGTTAATATAAGAATTCAAGGAAATTCTATCACATTTGTTCAATTTACGTCGCTCCTATTTCAGACAGCGTATTCGGCTAAGCGGCATCTCAAAGCGCATGAAATGATGAGTGAAATGCACTATTAAACTTCTATGATAGGGCAATCAGAGACCCGATTAGATCATTTTATATTTTGGTTAATTTAATAATTCAGCAAAATTCTATCACATTTCTTCAATTTACGTCGTTCCTATTTCAGATAGCGTACTGGGCTAGGCGGCATCTTCAAGGGCGTGGAAGGGCGAGTAAAATGCACGACTAAACATCTATGATAGGGCAATCAGAGACCCGATTAGATCATTTTATATTTTGTTTAATATAAGATTTCAGGGAAATTCTATCACATTTGTTCAATTTACGTCGCTCCTATTTCAGATAGCGTATTGGGCTAAGCGGCATCTCAAAGCGCATGGAACGTCCAATAAAATGCACTATTAATCTACTAGGCTAGGGCAAACAGAGACCCGATTAGATCATTTTACATTAAGGTTAATATAAGAATTCAGGGAAATTCTATCACATTTGTTCAATTTACGTCGCCCCTATTACAGATAGCGTATTGGGCTAAGCGGCATCTCAAAGAGCATGAAATGGCGAGCAAAATGCACTATTAAACTTCTAGGGTAGGGCAAACAGAGACCCGATTAGATCATTTTGTATTCCCGTTAATTTATGAATTCAGCAAAATTCTATCACATTTGTTCAATTTACGTCGCTCCTATTTCAGATAGCGTATTGGGCTAGGCGGCATCTTAAAGCGCGTGGAATGGCGAGTAAAATGCACTATTAAACTTCTATGATAGGGCAATCAGGGACCCGACCAGATCATTTTATATTTTGGTTAATATAAGAATTCAATGAAATTCTATCACATTTGTTCAATTTACGTCGCTCCTATTTCAGATAGCGTATTAGGCTAAGCGGCATCTCAATGCGCATGAAATGGCGAGTAAAATGCACTATCAAACTTCTAGGGTAATGCAAAGAGAGACCCGATTAGATCATTTTATATTACGGTTAATATAAGAATTAAGCGTATTTCTATCACATTTGTTCAATTTACGTCACTCCTATTTCAGATAGCCTACTGGGCTAGCCGGCATCTGAAAGCGCATGAAATGGCGAGTAAAATGCACTATTAAACTTCTAGGGTAGGGCAAACAGAGACCCGATTAGATCATTTTATATTATGGTTAATTTAAGAATTCAGCGAAATTCTATCACATTTGTTCAATTTACGTCGCTCCTATTTCAGATAGCGTATTGGGCTAAGCGGCATCTCAAAGCGCATGAAATGACGAGTGAAATGCACTATAAAACTTCTAGGGTTGGGCGAACAAAGACACGATTAGAACATTTTACGTTAATGTTAATATAAGAATTCAGGGAAATTCTATCACATTTGTTCGATTTACGTCGCTCCTATTTCAGATAGCGTATTGGGCTAAGCGCCATCTCAAAGCGCCTGAAATGGCGAGTAAAATGCACTATTAAACTTATAGGGTAGGGCAAACAGAGACCCGATTAGATCATTTTATATTATGGTTAATTTAAGAATTCAGCCAAATTCTATCACATTTGTTCAATTTACGTCGCCCCAATTTCAGGTAGCGTATTGGGCTAACCGGCATCTCAACTCGCATGAAATGCCGAGTAAAATGCACAATTAAACTTCTAGGGTGAGGCAAACAGAGACCCGATTAGATCATTTTATATTACCGTTAATATAAGAATTCAGCGTAATTCTATGACATTTGTTCAACTCACGTCGCTCCTATTTCAGATAGCGTACTGGGCTAGGTGGCATCTTAAAGCGCGTGGAAGGGCGAGCAAAATGCACTGCTAAACTTCTATGATAGGGCGAACAAAGACCCGATTAGATCATTTTACATTAAGGTTAATATAAGGATTCGGCGAAATTCTATCACATTTGTTCAATTTACGTCGCTCCTATTGCAGATAGCGTATTGGGCTAAGCGGCATCTCAAAGCGCATGAAATGGCGAGTAAAATGCACTATTAAACTTCTAGGGTAGGGCAAACAGAGACCCGATTAGATTATTTTATATTATGATTAATTTAAGAAGTCAGCAAAATTCTATCACATTTGTTCAATTTACGTCGTTCCTATTTCAGATAGCGTACTGGGCTAGGCGGCATCTTAAAGCGCGTGGAAAGGCGAGTAAAATGCACTATTAAACTTTTATGATAGGGCAATCAGAGACCCGATTAGATCATTTTATATTAGGGTTAATATAAGAATTCAGCGTAATTCTATCACATTTGTTCAACTTACGTCGCTCCTATTTCAGATAGCGCACTGGGCTAGGCGGCATCTTAAAGCGCGTGGAATGTCGAGTAAAATGCACTACTAAACTACTATGATAGGGCAATCAGAGACCCGTTTAGGTCATTTTATATTTTGGTTAATATAAGAATTCAGCGAAATTCTATCACATTTGTTCAATTTACGTCGCTCCTATTTCAGATAGCGTACTGGGCTAGGCGTCAGCTTAAAGCGCGTGGAATGGCGAGTACAATGCACTATTAAACTTCTATGATAGGGCAATCAGAAACCCGATTAGATCATTTTATAATTTGGTTATTATAAGAATTCAGCGAAATTCTATCACATTTCTTCAATTGACGTCTCTCCTATTTCAGATAGCGCAGTGTGCTAAGCGGCATCTCAAAGCGCATGAAATGATGAGTGAAATGCACTATTAAACTTCTATGATAGGGCAATCAGAGACCCGATTAGATCATTTTATATTTTGGTTAATTTAATAATTCAGCAAAATTCTATCACATTTGTTCAATTTACGTCGTTCCTATTTCAGATAGCGTACTGGGCTAGGCGGCATATTCAAGGGCGTGGAAGGGCGAGTAAAATGCACGACTAAACATCTATGATAGGGCAATCAGAGACCCGATTAGATCATTTTATATTTTGTTTAATATAAGATTTCAGGGAAATTCTATCACATTTGTTCAATTTACGTCGCTCCTATTTCAGATAGCGTATTGGGCTAAGCGGCATCTCAAAGCGCATGGAACGTCCAATAGAATGCACTATTAATCTTCTAGGCTAGGGCAAACAGAGACCCGATTAGATCATTTTACATTAAGGTTAATATAAGAATTCAGGGAAATTCTATCACATTTGTTCAATTTACGTCGCCCCTATTTCAGATAGCGTATTGGGCTAAGCGGCATCTCAAAGCGCATGAAATGGCGAGCAAAATGCACTATTAATCTTCTAGGGTAGGGCAAACAGCGACCCGATTAGATCATTTTGTATTACCGTTAATTTATGAATTCAGCAAAATTCTACCACATTTGTTCAATTTACGTCGCTCCTATTTCAGATAGCGTACTGGGCTAGGTGGCATCTTAAAGCGCGTGGAATGGCGAGTAAAATGCACTGTTAAACTTCTATGATAGGACAATCAGGGACCCGATCAGATCATTTTATATTTTGGTTAATATAAGAATTCAAGGAAATTCTATCACATTTGTTCAATTTACGTCGCTCCTATTTCAGACAGCGTATTCGGCTAAGCGGCATCTCAAAGCGCATGAAATGATGAGTGAAATGCACTATTAAACTTCTATGATAGGGCAATCAGAGACCCGATTAGATCATTTTATATTTTGGTTAATTTAATAATTCAGCAAAATTCTATCACATTTCTTCAATTTACGTCGTTCCTATTTCAGATAGCGTACTGGGCTAGGCGGCATCTTCAAGGGCGTGGAAGGGCGAGTAAAATGCACGACTAAACATCTATGATAGGGCAATCAGAGACCCGATTAGATCATTTTATATTTTGTTTAATATAAGAATTCAGGGAAATTCTATCACATTTGTTCAATTTACGTCGCTCCTATTTCAGATAGCGTATTGGGCTAAGCGGCATCTCAAAGCGCATGGAACGTCCAATAAAATGCACTATTAATCTACTAGGCTAGGGCAAACAGAGACCCGATTAGATCATTTTACATTAAGGTTAATATAAGAATTCAGGGAAATTCTATCACATTTGTTCAATTTACGTCGCCCCTATTACAGATAGCGTATTGGGCTAAGCGGCATCTCAAAGAGCATGAAATGGCGAGTAAAATGCACTATTAAACTTCTAGGGTAGGGCAAACAGAGACCCGATTAGATCATTTTGTATTCCCGTTAATTTATGAATTCAGCAAAATTCTATCACATTTGTTCAATTTACGTCGCTCCTATTTCAGATAGCGTATTGGGCTAGGCGGCATCTTAAAGCGCGTGGAATGGCGAGTAATATGCACTATTAAACTTCTATGATAGGGCAATCAGGGACCCGACCAGATCATTTTATATTTTGGTTAATATAAGAATTCAATGAAATTCTATCACATTTGTTCAATTTACGTCGCTCCTATTTCAGATAGCGTATTAGGCTAAGCGGCATCTCAATGCGCATGAAATGGCGAGTAAAATGCACTATCAAACTTCTAGGGTAATGCAAAGAGAGACCCGATTAGATCATTTTATATTACGGTTAATATAAGAATTAAGCGTATTTCTATCACATTTGTTCAATTTACGTCACTCCTATTTCAGATAGCCTACTGGGCTAGCCGGCATCTTAAATCGCGTGGAATAGCGAGTGAAATGCACTATTAAACTTCTAGGGTAGGGCGAACAGAGACCCGATTAGATCATTTTACATTAAGGTTAATATAAGAATTCAGCGAAATTCTATCACATTTGTTCAATTTACGTCGCCCCTATTACAGATAGCGTATTGGGCTAAGCGGCATCTCAAACAGCATGAAATGGCGAGCAAAATGCACTATTAAACTTCTAGGGTAGGGCAAACAGAGACCCGATTAGATCATTTTGTATTCCCGTTAATTTATGAATTCAGCAAAATTCTATCACATTTGTTCAATTTACGTCGCTCCTATTTCAGATAGCGTATTGGGCTAGGCGGCATCTTAAAGCGCGTGGAATGGCGAGTAAAATGCACTATTAAACTTCTATGATAGGGCAATCAGGGACCCGATCAGATCATTTTATATTTTGGTTAGTATAAGAATTCAATGAAATTCTATCACATTTGTTCAATTTACGTCGCTCCTATTTCAGATAGCGTATTAGGCTAAGCGGCATCTCAATGCGCATGAAATAGCGAGTAAAATGCACTATCAAACTTCTAGGGTAATGCAAAGAGAGACCCGATTAGATCATTTTATATTACGGTTAATATAAGAATTAAGCGTATTTCTATCACATTTGTTCAATTTACGTCACTCCTATTTCAGATAGCCTACTGGGCTAGCCGGCATCTTAAATCGCGTGGAATAGCGAGTGAAATGCACTATTAAACTTCTAGGGTAGGGCGAACAGAGACCCGATTAGATCATTTTACATTAAGGTTAATATAAGAATTCAGCGAAATTCTATCACATTTGTTCAATTTACGTCGCTCATATTTCAGATAGCGTATTGGGCTAAGCGGCATCTCAAAGCGCATGAAATGGCGAGTAAAATGCGCTACTAACCTTCTATGATAGGGCAATCAGAGACCCGATTAGATCATTTTATATTTTGTTTAATATAAGATTTCAGGGAAATTCTATCACATTTGTTCAATTTACGTCGCTCATATTTCAGATAGCGTATTGGGCTAAGCGGCATCTCAAAGCGCATGCAATGGCGAGTAAAATGCACTGTTAAACTTCTAGGGTAGGGCAAACAGAGACCCGATTAGATCATTTTGTATTATGGTTAATTTAAGAATTCAGCGACATTCTATCACATTTGTTCAATTTACGTGGCTCCTATTTAAGATAGCGTACTGGGCTAAGCGGCATCTCAAAGCGCATGAAATGACGAGTAAAATGCACTATTATACTTCTAGGGTACGGCAAACAGAGACCCGATTAGATCATTTTGTATTATGGTTAATTTAAGAATTCAGCAAAATTCTATCACATTTGTTCAATTTTCGTCGCTCCTATTTCAGATAGCGTACTGGGCTAGGCGGCATATTAAAGCGTGCGGAATGGCGAGTAAAATGCACTTTTAAACTTCTATGATAGGGCAATCAGAGACCCGATTAGATCATTTTATATTTTGGTTTATATAAGAATTCAGCCAAATTCTATCACATTTGTTCAATTTACGTCGCTCCTATTTCAGATAGCGTATTGGGCTAAGCGGCATCTCAAAGCGTATGAAATGGCGAATAAAATGCACTATTACAGTTCTAGGCTAGGGCGAACAGAGACCCGGTTAGATCATTTTACATTATGGTTAATAAAAGAATTCAGCGAAATTCTATCACATTTGTTCAATTTACGTCGTTCCTATTTCAGATAGCGTACTGGGCTAGGCGGCATCTTAAAGCGCGTGGAAAGGCGAGTAAAATGCACTATTAAACTTCTATGATAGGGCAATCAGAGACCCGATTAGATCATTTTATATGACGGTTAATATAAGAATTCAGCGTAATTCTATCACATTTGTTCAACTTACGTCGCTCCTATTTCAGATAGCGCACTGGGCTAGGCGGTATCTTGAAGCGCGTGGAATGGCGAGTAAAATGCACTACTAAACTACTATGATAGTGCAATCAGAGGCCCGATTAGGTCATTTTATATTTTGGTTAATATAAGAATTCAGCGAAATTCTATCACATTTGTTCAATTTACGTCGCTCCTATTTCAGATAGCGTATTGGGCTAAGCGGCATCTGAAAGCGTATGAAATGGCGACTAAAATGCACTATTAAACTTCTAGGGTAGGACAAACAGAGACCCGATTAGATCATTTTATATTATGGTTAATTTAAGAATTCAGCGAAATTCTATCACATTTGTTCAATTTACGTCGCTACTATTTCAGATAGCGTATTGGGCTAAGCGGCATCTCAAAGCGCATGAAATGGCGAGTATAATGCACTATTAAACTTCTAGAATAAGGCAAACAGAGACCCGATTAGATCATTTTATATTACGGTTAATATAAGAATTCAGCGTAATTCTATCACATTTGTTCAACTTACGTCGCTCCTCTTTCAGATAGCGTACTGGGCTAGGCGGCATCTTAAAGCGCGTGGAATGGCGAGTAAAATGCACTATTAAACTTCTATGATAGGGCTATCAGAGACCCGATTAGATCATTTTATATTGTGGTTAACATAAGAATTCAGTGAAATTCTAACACATTTGTTCAATTTGCGTCGCTCCTATTTCAGATAGCGCACTGGGCTAGGCTGCATCATAAAGCGCGTGGAATGGCGAGTAAAATGCACTATTAAACTTCTAGGATAAGGCAAACAGAGACCCGATTAGATCATTTTATATTACGGTTAATATAAGAATTCAGCGTAATTCTATCACATTTGTTCAACTTACGTCGCTCCTCTTTCAGATAACGCACTGGGCTAGGCGGTATCTTGAAGCGCGTGGAATGGCGAGTAAAATGCACTATTAAACTTCTATGATAGGGCAATCAGAGACCCGATTAGATCATTTTATATTTTGGTTAATATAAGAATTCAGCGAAATTCTATCACATTTGTTCAATTTATATCGCTCCTATTTCAGATAGCGTATTGGGCTAAGCGGTATCTCAAAGCGCATGAAGTGACGAGTGAAATGCACTATTAAAGTTCTAGGGTAGGGCAAACAGAGACCCGACTAGATCATTTTATATTATGGTTAATTTAAGAATTCAGCGAAATACTATCACATTCGTTCAATTTACGTCGCTCCTATTTCAGATAGCGTATTGGGCAAAGCGGCATCTCAAAGCGCAAGAAATGACGAGTAAAATGCACTATTAAACTTCTAGGGTAGGACAAGCAGTGACCCGATTAGATCATTTTATATTATGGTTAATTTAAGAATTCAGCAAAATTCTATCACATTTGTTCAATTTAGGTCGCTCCTATTTCAGATAGCGTACTGGGCTAGGCGGCATCTTAATGCGCGTGGAATGGCGAGTAACATCCACTATTAAACTTCTAGGCTAGGGCGAACAGAGACCCGATTAGATCATTTTACATTATGGTTAATAAACGAATTCAGCGAAATTCTATCACATTTGTTCAACTTACGTCGCTCCTATTTCAGATAGCGTATTGGGCTAAGCGGCATCTCAAAGCGCATGAAATGGCGAGTAAAATGCACTATTAAACTTCTAGGGTAGGGCAAACAGAGACCCGATTAGATCATTTTATATTATGGTTAATATAAGAATTCAGCGAAATTCTATCACATTTGTTCAACTTACGTCGCTCCTATTTCAGATAGCGTATTGAGCTAAGCGGCATCTCAAAGCGCATGAAATGAGGAGTGAAATGCACTATTAAACTTCTAGGGTAGGGCGAACAGAGACCCGATTAGATCATTTTACATTAAGCTTAATATAAGGATTCACGGAAATTCTATCACATTTGTTCAATTTACGTCTTCCTATTTCAGATAGCGTATTGGGCTAGGCGGCATCTCAAAGCGCATGAAATGGCGAGTAAGATGTACTATTAAACTTCTAGGATAAGGCAAACAGAGAACCGATTAGATCATTTTATATTACGGATAATATAAGAATTCAGCGTAATTCTATCACATTTGTTCAACTTACGCCGCACCTGCTTGAGATAGCGTACTGGGCTAGGCGGCATCTTAAAGCGCGTGGAAGGGCGAGTAAAATGCACTATTAAACTTCTAGGCTAGGGCGAACAGAGACCCGATTAGATCATTATATATTTTGGTTAATTTAAGAATTCAACGAGATTCTATCACATTTGTTCAATTTACGTCGCTCCTATTTCAGATAGCGTATTGGGCTAAGCGGCACCTCAAAGCGCATGAAATGGCGAGTAAAATGCACTATTAAAC